>JAWWLV010000088.1:17781872-17805390 GCA_035041135.1 Platyrinchus mystaceus
AAATACACACGTATCATAAGATTTTAACAAAACTCAAATGCTGTATCTTCAGTTTTACAAATTTGAAGTGAAATGCATGTAAAAACAGATCTGAAAACTAGCTAGAGTCAGCTTTTCATGGAAAAAAGCCATACTCGATTTCTTCAGATTATGTTTTGATGTGTTTTGGTACACTGACCGAGTGGAATATACATCGTAATCTACTGACCAACAGTCCAGATTAATCCATCTGACTGTGCCTCAGAAGCAACTTCAGACCAACCAACTCAGTTGCCTACAATCTGCTAGGAGATGCTAATATCAAGAATATAAGGTCAAGAGGGACACGGTACTAATTAGAAGAATGGGTTTCTTTGATGTCTTACGAGCCTAAAAATCATGAAGTTCAAGCAGGGAGAGAAAGAGCAATACTTTAACATCACAGCTACACCCAGGCATGCAAAAGTAGCCATAAAAGTTATTTGAAAAGAGCAAATTAAATCTGATTCAATTTAGATCAGCTCTTTTTAGAAGTCTGATATCATTTAAATACTGATGGTTACTGTTGGTCATGGGTAATTAAATGGTTGTTCTTCCAGTGGTGTTTATAAGGTTCATGGCTAATAACTTACCACATGGAGGGCTGGACCATGTGTCAAAAGACAGACAAGTTGTAAATGGACTGTCAGAAAAACAGAAAAGCTAAGGAAAAAAGAAAATATAGAACTTCCCATGAAATTTCCCTGCAAATTCAGCCCAAAATTACATATCTAAGTACTAATGATTCTATTATAAATTGTAGCTCTTCTTTTTTGTCCTCAGGAAAAGGCTCAATTCACCTTCCTACTTGGTAGAACATCTTTAATGCAGACTATACACCAAAGGATTCATGGGACTTTGCCATCCAATTACAAACACAGACATAGGTGGGGAAAAAATGAAGACTGAGAAGGAGTTAGAAAAGAGAACAAAATTGTCAAAAAGAAATTTTTAAAAACAAATATTCAGACAAAAAAATTAAATTTTGTAATTTGGAACAAATTACAAAAATACTTTTCCAAATACTATGCCAAGGCTGCATTATAAGGGCAAAGGCAAGACCAATAGCTGAAGAGGGGAAAGGCAGCAGAGAAAAACTAAAGTATGAACCTCATTCAATTCCACAGGTTTTGAAGACCCTAGGCTTGGAACTTCACTCTGGGCTACAGCTCAAGGAACCCGTCGAACTATGTGATGATCAAGTTGAACTCCCTCCATGAGTGAAAGCAGGAAATCTAATTCTACATGTGCTCAGAAACAAGACAATTAAGGCTCAAAATCGACCATAAATTAATTGCTTTTGCTCAGATCAACATGAGAAAGATTTTTGCAAATGGAGATACTGCAGACAAGACTGAGATGGATGTAGAAGAAAGACTGATAAGACAGTCTTTGGAGTTCAAGATGTCACCAGTTCAATTAGAAGTTGTACTAGGGTTGCACCTATTTGTGTCAATATAGAAGTACTCATCAGGGACTAAGAAATTAATTCAAAGTAAGTTGAGGCCTTGTCATGATTTTATGTGATCAGGAAGAGTGGGAAGCTAACAAAGAGGAGTGAAGATCCCAACTACATACCCACTGAAATCAATGCAAAGTCTTATAGGATTATTCTAAACTGTTTTAAGGTGTAAAAAAAAATACTAACTTTAACTAATGTTAACGTGTTGGCAATAATAGTATGGATAAAGCAAAAAAGATTAGGGAAAAAAGAGGAGGGTGAGAAAGTAGATGTGCAGGGTAGTCCCATAGAAGGAAAATTGGCTCTGAACAATATCACATTCACATAGTGGAGCAGCAGCAAAACCTTTGGTTGGGAACAAATGCAAGTTTCAGTTCAGACCAGGGTTCTCAAACAAACCCTGCTGTGGTAACAGGTGTATCCACAGGAAACAACATGTTTTGACCAAATCAACCACCAACACTGTACTTTTCTGAGGACTGTGTGACCATGTAATGGCCACATAGGAAGACTCTAATCCCCACAAGTAGCCCAAAGGCTGCACTTCAAAATCATAGGTTTATGCAGGCCACTACAACCACAGTGCTAAAGATTCCAGTGGAACCAGTGGGAAAACCTTTCATCAGGAGAAGGATGGAAGTTAGGCTCAAATCACTGAAGAGCTGAGCAACCTGGTCTAATCTTGTAGCAGACGCTGCTTAGAGCAGGAAGCTGGACTAGAGATCTCCTGAGGTCTCTTCCAAGCTTATACTATGATCTGAAGTGTACCACTGCATGACAGAAAATGAGCAAAACTCTGGTCTCAGCAATATGCTTGAGTATAAATAGTGGAGTTTCTTTGGTTTCCTACCAATTTACAGTATACTGAAACAGGTATGAGACAATTAATAAATTACACCTTTAATGTAGGCAAAGAAAATGTAAACTCAAATTATTTGCATACTTCAAATAAAAGAGTTTTGCATTTTAAAAGCAACTGAATATGGTATAAGTAAAATTTACAAAATATTTTTCATGGACTTGATGGTATTTATGGTATTTCAAACACTTGACACTTCTTTTTAAACCCAAATATTAGAAATAATGAGTGGCAAAATTACAGCACACTGATCTGTACACTTTGGAGTAAGATGTACACTTTGGAGTAAAATAAGCATCTGAAATTCATCTCAAAGGAATCTTCAAGAAAAAAGAGAACTGCAAGAGCAGTTCCTAAATTTCGGAATCTGACCTGGCAGGATTTGTAGTGTCTTGAAATCTCATGAGATATTTGTCTTGACCTAAAATCTTACAAGCCTTCGGGAGACGTCTGTTCACAGAAACGAAGAGATTGTTGTATGAAGTCAGTACAGAACTTGCTAAGCAGAGAATATTTCCATCAGGAAAAATAAAAAAAAAAAAAGAAGAAAAGCCTTGATTTTTCAAAATGGAAGTCTTTTCATGGAACATACACTGCAGTTCTTAGACAGCAGATTTACCAGATCATGGATGGAATTTCTGATTAAAAGCAGAGAGACCCTCACCACTGCAAACTGTTATCACTGAATGCCGGGAGCCTTTGACTGCACTTAGGAAGACAGAGGTTCACATCCTACCTAACACAGATCAGGACTTTATTCTGTCTTCCACATACATCCCAGAGACATGCTGCAATTATTGAACTTTTCTTGCTGGGGCAAATCAATCTCCCTACCCCCCAGTTTTTTCAAGAGAGAGAAAAAAAGTCTCAATATTATCCCATTCTGGAACTGAAACAATTTTTGAAACTGAAAAACCTTTTGTGGTTGGGGAAAACCATTTCACACCCAGCTCCATTTTTAGAGTTAAAGCTGCATTATGTGTCCACAGTCAATGACAGAAAATTATAACTGCCAAATTTTGTCAACATAAGCATGTGAGCCGAATCCAAAGTTTCTTGAACAGTAAACACCAGATGTTGATAAGAACAAGTTCACTTATCTCTGTATCCCATCTCCAACAATATCCAGTTGCAAAGGCATGCTTGTAGGAGTGTAAGAAACATACCATGCAAAGAGTGATCTTTTCTCTGTATAATGACTCTACTTTCAATAATTATTTTAGAGGTTTCCTGTGACTGTGTTATAAAGCAAGGTAAATCCCCTAAATTAGCTGTAGCTGGGCAGAGGAAGAACTATTTTTCCAGGGATCTTTCAGTGGGTTTTTTCTGGGCTTTGTTTGTTGTTCTTTGGGGTTTTTTTTACTGATTGCATCTAGTGATTTGTCCATGTCCTCATGCTTGCAGTTCGGTAGCACATTTTCAACCTTATTTCTGAAAATGCTGTTCTTAATGCTGTTGTAAATTGACATAAGGTATGCACCCATTCACCATCAGTGAATAAATTATTCATAACTATGGAATAAAAATTTGTATGAAGAATTTGTTATCTTCGATACCCCCACATCACCTCCATCTTTGCAAACAATGCTGTCACAGAGTGAACTGGATCACCCTAAAGATCCATCAGCATTCATGCAGTGAATAGCATGAAGGGCAATTGAAGCGAGTCAATATTGATTTACTGACATAACAAAACTGCAGAAATGTTTACGTTAAGAGTAACACAGACACACTACACACATTTACACAAATGAACACTTTTGATATTTAAATAATTTCAGATGGAAGGAACAATTATTTTTCACCAAGGGTGGTATTCAATCCTGGTGACGAAAAGACAAAAAGATCTTTACCAGACAGGTGCCCCAAGAATTAATTTGTTCCCCAGAAAATGCAGTCTGTTAGAAAGGTGCTAGCAGCTTTGGAGACTGTCCCAGTACGTTAACCCTCTAAGTGGGAAAGGGGAATCCCTCATGCCTTCTGAAGTCCAACATTCTGTATTGATTAAAGAAATAAAATCACTTTCACAGTCTATGTACATTTTAGAGCCAAATATAAAACCATGAGTTAATGTTATGATCCTAGAATTAGTTTAATTTTAAACAATATGAACCCTAGCCATTTCTCCCACCCCTTCCAGACAGCAATTTCTTCCCTCAGTTCTTTGATTCATAGCTCTAAACTTTTACTTGAACTATATAAATAGCTGGTAAAAGAACTATCAGCCACGTGGATCAGCTTTTAAATAGGAACATGACACCGCCAGTGAGTTATACAACTGCCTGCGAGACAGCAGTGAACTGCTCAATACTGGATTCCCAGGATCTATTCCTGACTCTCAGAGAGGAGTGTGCTCTACTGGCTAATGATAATATAGTCACTGCCATGAATTTGGCCTATTTATCCTGCAAACACTGCTGTAAGCTGAATGACACTTGCTTCTCCCTAGGCTTGTCCATTCCACTATGTATATAAAGTAAGAACTAAAATGTCAAGCAAAAGAACCTTTGTTCTGCAGTAACACTCACACAATACATAACGATTCAGAAATCTCTTCATGAAGAGGAATAAAGCAGTGTCCTTTCTTGGCCACAGGCCAAACACATCTCCTCTTAGAGCACTTCTTACAACCAAGCACTCCTGGTGTCAGGTATGCCAGTTTCCCACAAATGGTACGGCATTGTAGAAATGGTACAGTTACATTAGAGTTTTATCCCAAATTTAGAATTTATAACAGTATTCTATTTATCAAAATAATGCAGTTTACTGTAATTATCAAATAACGTTAAGCTGAAAGATAAGACATGAAACTTGTTACCTGCATTGTGTCGGGCAATATAATCAAACGCCCAAGATGCACCTTCTTTGACTCCTGGGTCAAAGTCTTCCAAGCAAATCACCAGCGCTTCCAATGCTCCACACTGAACTACTGCCTGAGCTAACTGAGGAGAATGTTTAGCAATTGCTCTTAGCACAAATGCAGCTGTTTTCTTGTAGTAACGCTAGACAAATCAGAAAAAAAAAACAAACAAACTTTCACTAACGTTAAGTAGTTCAAAGCATAATATAGTACAGGCGTGCCTAAATTAGACTTTTTTAGTAGCAGCAATATCTCATACTGATCCAAATCAAGACCACTAGACATCACACAAACAACGAACCTACAGTTCTTTGAGACAGCTCACGATCTAAAATCTACAGTAAGTGCATAAACAAACAGAAAAAATGAGAGGGCTAAGAGGATATGGGGAAAAGATAATAGTCTAGATAAGTCTGTTTGTTCTAGTGAGTAGTGAACAACAAGAGCTGCAAAAACAATAGCTCTTAACATATTTAACCAGATTACACAGGTTATGCAGGGCAAGCTCCTAAAATAATTCTACCCATCTGTGATACTAGCAAGGTTTTACAATTTCTAATGCAGATACCCTCACAACATATCTTTGAGAAAACATCGTTTACATTTAAAAACAGGAAACTGAGAGCATTAGATCCAATAAAAGGGTTTAGGATCTGAATCCTGAAATGCCTAAATATTGCCTAAAGCCCACAGCTAAGATCCTGAAAACCCATCCCTCCAACACCCAATACTGAATGACCCTACTTTTTGACCAAGCAGCCTGCAATTTTACTCCTGCATGTGTACAGAAACAGCTCACTTTGTACAGGACTAAGCACCTTGGCACCTCTGTTGCAAGTGCAAGCAAGTCTAAGCTCTTGTCTCAGTTCTGTCCATCTTCCTCAGTGCTGGACCAAATACATGTTTTGAGCATGCATATATAATAAATGACACTGCACAACCATGAGGTTCCCATGTAAACTGCAGCAGCTGTAGTTTCTTCTAAAAGCATAGGAAAAGTCTTCTCCCCAAAAGTCACATTTCAGTCTCCTCCTGCAGTTTCGTAACTCTCATTGGGGTGTGGAAGCTGAACATTAAGTTTCTTCCACTGCGTTACAGTTTCAAAATCTAGAGCCCAGTTAAAGTACTCCAGCCAGAGAAAACCCTTTTGTGAGACAGTTCCCCTCCCTTGTGAAGGGCGAAATTCATAGGGACACAAGTAACCTACTGCTATGTCCAGGTGCCCAGAGTATGCTCTCCAGCCTGGCCACTGACAGATCACCCCCCATGGGCAAGCTCTAGAGGACTCTTCCTCCACATGCCACCTGGCTTTGATCTCATCCCAAGATGATTGATTCTCCCCTGCTCTGCACAGGGAGCCTGGGCGATTCACAGTGTTAGATGCCTACTGTCAGGGTACTCAAAATTTAAACAATGCAAAGCCCACATCCCTTTTGGATCAAGTCCAGAAAAACAAAGAACCATGTGAATGCTTTTGTGCATCCTGTAAGGTGCCCAAACACCTTCAAAAGTCTGATCTAAAGCACTAAGGTATGGCAACAAAGAAGTACCTGCAACGGCCCCACAGGAAGTAAAATGGACCCAGGCCACTCCCTGGCCATGAAGGAAGGTGACACAGCATATCACATTCATCCACCTGAACTCCTCTTTCCTCAAAGCACAATGGCCTCATCTATGCTACTGGAAACTGTCCCTGCCTTGTGTTATCTTTAAACCATGTCCAGGCATTGTTGAGTAGTCTGATGGCTGGTATTGGCTAAAACCACATCAGAGAGCATGTTAATGATTAACAAGCACAGTCATCTTCCAGTGCTCAAACACATGCCCTTACCTTCCTTAGTTTACCAGTACTGATATAATTCCTTAATGCCAAAAATCCAGTCTTCTAAGTTAAGGCCTACAAGCAGGGACATTAAATATAATTTACAAGCAAAGCATTAAACCTCATTTAGGGGGAACAGAAGCTAAGGGAAACAGAACAGACAAATGGTCAAATTCCCAGATAATTTAAGTTACCCTAAGTTTTGATGAACTCAATGGAGCTATAGTTGTTTATATCAGTCTATGTGTCTGCAAATATGGGTATGTTATTTCTGTTAAGCAATTATGCTCCTGGCAAAGAAAAACACTTATTTGTTTTTATTATTCAAAACACATTGTTTACAAATAAATCATATTCACAGACAACAGTCAAAACACGCTGTAAAACTGAATTTTGCTCTGTTTAATTGATAAAACACTGATCTGGGATGTGACCCTGTAACTATTCTCCATAAATCAGTAGAAGTAGTATTCATTGTGTGCTCAAAGAATCTCATCCTTAAATATAGATGTTGATACATTAAGAGTGAGTGGAATGGAAATGTGGGGGTTTTTGCCTATGGGAAGTAGCAAACTGTATGCATTGCTAAACTCTGCATGAACTGGATAATGAGTTTCACTTGCTCTCAGTCACCAAGGCATATTAGGCTTTCCATGACCTCAAACTAGTCTTGCTGCTGCCCCAAGTAATTCTAAATTACAGCTATCTGAGTGTAATGACAGCATGGGCAGTAACATGGAAGTGATAAATCAGGGTACTCCAGCTAATTTAGTGAGAGGTTTGAGTTGTAGTGAGGGGATAGTATCCAAACCAACACAGAGGGTAGTTGTGTTCTGCTTCTTCCCTTAAAAATAGAAATAAAATAACCAAAATGCTTATAATTGTCTAATTAAAACCTTAACTTTCTTTCCATACTACACCAGTATCCTGCCATCAAAGTTTTTCTTTAGCTTTTTTTTTCCCCCATGATTAATAATTCTATATGCACAAAAAATATGCAATGAGTACTTACATCTATGTTTTCCTCAAAAGATTGAAAATTAAAATATATACTTTTCCAATTTGTATTTCCATTGAAAACCTAAATCAAAAGTGCAACCTTAGTATGGCCATGATATCAGTGCACTTAACTCTCAGCTGTCTCTCTCCAGTTTTTAGGAACCTTACTAGAAAGTATTTCAGTTAATCTAGGTGAGCATCACAGGAAAATCAAAGCTGGAGGAGACATGGAGCTTGAAGAAAAATGTGTAAAAGGGAGTAAAAGAGACCACCAGATGCATTTGCATTGCAATTGTGACTATACTTTGGTTTTGACAAATATGAAAATGAAAACCTTTCAGTATATTTTCCTATGCCAGTGGTTTGATATTTCTCATCCTACGGGTTTCCAAAAGCTTATGTTCGGAGATATTAAATATTTCATTACAGAAGTTCTGGGGTTTTATATGTATTTTACAATTGTCTGGTATTATTGACAAATCCTACTCAATTACCACTCCCGCTTTCAAACTGTCTCATTTTTAAAGAGGGAGCTTTTACAAAGCATCACTCAACATTTTAAAAACATTTCAGTGCAATGAATGTATTTCCTATAGTCAAGCACACAGCGATCTTGCAGAGGTTCAAACACACATGCTGTTCTGACTTCAGTACATTTAACGTCATATTAGAATAACAACAGATGCTGATACAGAAATATTTCCCCTTCCCCGTGCAATAGTTAAAAAAAAAATATTACTTAAGAAAACAATCATGCCTTACATTCTCCTCAGGCAATGAACACACGAGCTGTGGAAGAATGCCTGCCTTCACAACTGCCTCTGCCAAGTCCACATTATAATCAGCAAGTCTCCCGAGACCCAAGGCAGCAGTCTGTCGAACACTTGGGACAACATCCAGCAAAAGAGGTCTCAGCAAAGACACTACACCTGAGTTACAGCAGGAAGAGAAAATCCCATTTGGTAAGCAGACATTTTTCTAAACATTTGCCTTTATTCATAAAAACCTACTCTTCCAGGTAATAAGAACATGTAGGAAATCCCGGTGTTCCGCGGAAATGAAGTTGGCACTTGGATAGCACTGCTGTTTCTGACCGTTTTTCATAGGTACAGAACAATTCTGAAATATAAAAAAGTCACATGTAGAAATAAGCTGTATTCAAATACATGTCTTAAAGTTTACCCAAGAAAATAAGGTATATTCAAATATATATAAAATGCATGTGTTTACATATTCACGGGAAACTCCATCCAGAGGCCTTGGTGACAAGACATTGTCTTGTCACTCATTTATCATGCCAGCAGAACATCTACACTGAATTACACCAAATTACATTTCATCTGTTATAAGCAGTGACTTGATTTGGAGACCAAAATCCACATTAAATTACACTCCAGATAGAAGAGTTGAGGATTTTCTTATCATGTTATTATTTATGATGTGTTTCCACTGATGAGTTCACAGTGTATCAGTTAAGCATAAAGAATATAAAAGTACCAGCGAGGGGAACAATAAGGAACTAGAAACTGAACGGCTGGATAACAAAATGGCAAGTGAAATGGAGCTCAAACAGGAAACCCAACCCCAGCCTTTTATATGCAGTGATGGACGCCAAACAGATTACTACCAACCAGAAGAAAGATTTCAATGTGAGAACAGACAGTTCTGTGGAGATACCAGCTCTTGCTCAGTAGCAGAGAAGAAACTTTACCCACAGAAGTACACAGGGTGTTCAGGATTATTTGGAAAGGGGTAGAGGCCAAAGCAGAGACCATCACTATCCTACATTTAATACCCTCCAGTAGAGTGGAACTGAAAAAGGTACAGTGAAAGGCAACAAGGATGATCCAAGATGACCAATCTGTATCTGGAATCTCCTTCTACGGTTAAACTAAGACTCTTCAATAAGGATAGAAATGAGATTCACTTGGTTACATAAAAAATGTGATTTGTAAGGTCTGGGAAGGGAAAATCACTTGTATTGTGATTCTTCAAATGTGCTCTCCCTCTACCAGCCAGCTGCATGAATTAACACTTCAGAGCTTTATACCTCAGCCAGAAAGCAGAGCTCTCTGAAAATGCAGATGTGCTATAGCAGAATACTGAACTCTTAGAGCTACATAGATTATCTTCATATCAGCTCTCTCAGTCCTTTCCACTACATTTTTTTGGTAACAAAAGGAAAGATTTAGTTGGGTGACTGTGGAAGAAAGCGAGACTTCCCTCCCCAAGGGCTCGTGTTACTAGCAGTGAGCAAAGGTCTCTTGGTGTGACAGTCCCATAACAGGGGATCACTGCCTAATGGAAAGTAACACCCAAGTGTTCAACAGGCACACCATGACAAACAAAAGCTGAGGACCTCAGAGCAGGGATGGAGGCTATAACAAATTACACCCATAGCATACTTTGGTATAGAAGGACACTGAAAAGAAAAAAAAAAAAGTGGAGCAGCAATATAATTCTCACCTTTATTTTACATCAAAACCAATTGCTCCAAGAAAGAAGAAAATAACCTAATAATCTATACATGGCTCTGAAGGAGCTGGGAGTGCAGAGGCAGAAAAACTAACCATGGAGGCCATGCTGCCCACTAATGAATTTGTGGGAAGGTCAATACCCCAGACAAAAGCTGCACTGTCACGAGAGGTACAGCCTCCCAGCACGTTCACAAGTCAGAATAAAACAGGTCTCAGGGGGGCACACAGTAAAAGGAGAAAAGAGAAAAGTAAAATGAAATTGTGATGTCTAATAGCACTACAGAAGTACCAAAAATGGTTCTGTAATATGCATTAATTGAACATGTACGTGTAGGACCTATGGAACAGGTCTGCAATGTAGCTGGTGCCTGCTCACACTTTTGTCAAAGCCACTAGGAGCTGAAAAAGGCCTCCTGTGTACAACTGACAAAAGATAGATCCTCCAGTATTGTAAGATCAACGTGAATTCATTTAGCACTTTGCAGAAGTCACTACTTCAGAATGTGGTCATCATATTGACATCTTCTCACAAACTCTCCCAAATAGCAGGTATGGTCTCATTAGCAAGTTATGCTTCATATAAAAAAATGCACTAAGTACTTTATATGACAAATTAAAAGTAAAAACAAATGAGTTGGGGCTAACATTGTATATCATCTACTTTCTTCTAGTAAGTCATCTGCACCCTCTGTGGGAGGGCATTTCTTGTCCTTTCCTCTAACATCAGTTGCATGGTCAAACAGCTGCTGAAATTCCTAAGGGGACCTCATGCTGTTCTGACTCTGTCTACATTGAGGGTATTTCAGTGAAGCAGGAACAGTTAGAAGTAGTTCACTTGCATTTAGTGTACACATATTACATTTGAGCCCTTGACTTGAGATAATATGAAACAAGAGTATGTAATAAATTTTAAAAAAAAAAGGAGAACAAAATTTAGTTTTATTGATACAAAAGAGACTGTTAGAAGTGGTTGAGGGAAAGCAACACTTTAGAGTGCAGTGTCCTGACGCTAAAAAAGCCAAGACTTGATGGCTGGGACATTGAACCAGAATGTGTCCAACTGGTGATGTCAGTTGTGGTGATGGTCTCAAAATCCAGTGAAATTTAAACAGACTAGAATCACTTTACCCAGGAGCTAGGTCTGGACCATGGGACACATTTCTGGTCTTAATGACATACCTACACATTGCAAAAGGTAAAACCACATACAAGAAAGTTCACATATACATATGCTTTGAGTTGTCCCAAATGTGAGATTTATATAATTTCTATTTTCAAGATTAGCTGATACAGATTTCATTTTTAGAAGGGGGTAAAAAGCCTTGAATCTGAAAATGTTTCCACGCAGCATGCCTCCCCATGATCAGTACCATTCATTTCATGGCAGTATAAACTTTGTAAAGTTGGGTGATAACATTTAAGCATCAGCACAAAATGTTCTACTGCAAATTATTTTAGCTGGTGCAGCTTGAAGTGAGGAAAAAGATGAAACGTGAAATGGGAGTTACTGTTTGAAGAAAGGGCACAAGATGCTACAACAGGGTTAGAAAAAAAACAGGTTTAGAAATAATAGCAACTGTGCTGATCCTCAAGGAGACTGTATTTTCTTAAAGTGATGTCTGAATGTGAGAAGAGACAGTGGACAAATAATTATCATAGTGAGAATTTTCGAGGAACAAGACAAAGAAAAATCAATTCCTGTTGCTGTACAAGCCTTATATTGACATCACATTAACTGAGAATTGAGAGAAGTGCATAGGCCTAGATTATGCCTGCACATTGAACATAATTAAAAGCTTTCACCTTACCTTTCCACCTTCTCTTAAAACCGCTTTCTTTCTCTGTGTTGAAATGCTATCCATCATCTCCAACTACTCTGTAAGACCAAAGGCTTGGGCAGTTTCCACCATTATCATGATTTTTACATCTTCAGAAAACCTAGTATTTCTTTCTTTACAGCACTTAGACAAAAAAGAATTAATTCTGAGAGCAGGGAAACAGCTACACAGACTCTATAGTCTCCACTAAAACACCTATAGGAAAGCCAAGATATCCACCTTCCCTTCTATGACTTTTGAAGATAGTGCAGAAAAGGGCAGATGTGCCTGAAACAGGATGAAGCTTTCCGGCACTGTGCCCAGACCGGCTCTTTCTCCCAGAGACAGCTGTGTTTGGTGAGCTCCTCTATTTGATCTCTTTCTTTCAACTATCCTGTCTAGAGCTAAGTCTACCTCTCTTCTCCAAAGAGGTCCAAGCCAGGAATCCTATCAGCATTTTTAATTAAATTCAAATGTATCTAACATTATCTTAGAGTGGGAAAATAGGCAGGAACCTTCCAACAACTTCCTTTTACTTTACCATTCACTCAAGTGAACAAGGCTGTACAGATCAGGGAGCAACAGTGTCTTGCTGCTGAAACTTTAGAACTCCTAGGTCTTCTTCCAAATAAGTCTGTTGTGACAGAAGTAGGAAATTCATTAACTCTAATTCAAAGGCAACAACACACAAAGTAAGCTACAAAATAAGGCATTTAGACCATTGGACTAGATTTGTTTTGGAAGAGTTCCCACTAGCACTCAGAAACTGAGTAACAAAGAATTACTGCCAAATATTCTCTCTTGCATCACAGAACCTTGACTGACCTTGGGCAAGGAACGATTCCCCTTTCTATCCTCAGTTTCCCACTCAGATTTGTTTTAAATAATGACACTCTTTAGAAGCTGAATCACACACACTTCTCAAGTGGAGCTGTTATGTACAGGCCTGATGTACTTTCTTTTAGCAAGCAAGTGCTGACTGCTGCTTATCTGGGAAAAAAAAAAATCACTCAGGGCAGCAGCAGGTTCCAAATTTTTTTCAATTTTTTTTTCCAAGTTTCTGTAGCCAAACAAATAGTTGCTATTCTGGAGATAGCAATCTTTGCTTAGTCATTTTGATTTCTTGGGGAAAACCACCTAGAATCCATGCAGAATACTTCTACCCTCCTCCTATCCCCATCAAATCCTTGTGAAACTTGACTAATCACAAATCAGAGAAACATCACTACACTGGAAATTCTTTCCATTTCTGCACCTGAAGATGACCACTCCTACCCTATTCTCCTTCCTTAAAGGAAAGTTTATTTCTGTTTTAAAATGTGGGGTAAAGTCATTCTACGCTACTGCTGTTTCTGGACTCCCTCCTCTCTTGAAGATTCTGTCCTTCTAATTTATGTTTTGGATCAAAGATAACATCTCACTTTTGTGTGCTACCTCTTACCTTAAGAACATTTACTGAGCTAACACTGGCACTCACACATTTATCACATCAGCTTCATTTTTCAGAGCTCCTCATGTCAAATTCAGCTGAATTAACAAGGAAATACAATGGAAATTTATTTCTGCCTCACCCCAATTCCCCATCTTCAACTGCCCTTTGTTAAAAGCAGCATAGCAGTGAATTTTAAGTCTCCTCTTCAAAACAAATTTCTCAGAAGAGTAGTGAGAGAGAATTTTCACACTCACTCATCTTGACACAGCCTTTTCCAGAGACAACACAGTATGCATGTCTCAAGTACAGACTCCTCAAGTGTGACTCGCCATGTGAAAGGACTCCTCACCACGACTGTTCCATGCACAGCACAACTACAATCCTTCAAAGAGCAAAGGGAACATGAATACAATTTGGTAACAGAGACTCTGGGTAATCAAGTAATTCGTACAGCAATTACCAGATGGTGTGGGACATAATGCAGATTCAGTTTGACAGTATGACTGGAGATTTCTGAAGGATTGAGGAGCAATAAGTTTCTCCTCCTTAGATGCCAGACTCTGTTTCTGCATTAATGGAGCATAACTAATCCTGTTCCAAGAGGATGAATTTCTGAAAATACCTCTCAAGGGGGTATTAGTGGCCACCACACAATCCTACACAGACACACCAAAACCAAGGTGGTCACAAGGAGCTGCTTCTTTTTAATGGCCACTTGCTAAGATGAGACTGAATTTTCTAACAAATTCCAGTTTTGACATTTTACTTGCAAATCTCCAAACAGGCCAGGAGGCTGAGGAGGAATCCTGGAGCAGTTGAGCTTCCATTTGATTGAGTTACAGAAAAAGTCAAGTCCTCCAGTTTCAGCTGCATTTACTTTCTCCTTTCATCTCGCTCATACTTTCCTTAATACACAGCCTCCTTCTTGTCTTCATCAGGTACCACCCGTCATCAGGCCTTGGGGAAAGCCGCTTTCCACACTTGATCTGCTCAACTCCCAAGACAACCTTTTGCCTTTCATGCCACATTGCATACTCCTCTCTCACTTCTCCTGCCACCAATGCTCAGCAAAACCTTTAACTCAAAATAAAAATAATTTAAAACAAACAAACAAACAAACAAACCCCATCCTTCTCAAGAGAAGACACAGTGTTGAAACTGGCTACATGGCTTGTTCATGCATATCCACTTTCAAGGTCCAAATGCTTCCAGTAAGCTTTCTGTAAAGCACTGTACTATCAAAGCACATTCTTTAACATTATGCAAAATGTGGAACTATGTCCTAAAATTGCTTCCCAGAGTCTGATCCTAATTGTACAGGGCTAAGGGTCCAACTATCACATTCAAAAACAGTACATTTAAGATATGTACACTAGAAAGAAAAGTTGATGAGCAGAAAGACTCAGTAGGAGGAGTGAAATAGATTTGAACAGCCTTTCCTCAATAGTAAAGGCTCCTAAAACGACTCCAAAGATGTGGAAATATAGCTCTTAAAACTGTCACCAGTTAGCTCTGGAGGTGAGAGAGACCTAACACTGATGACAATCACCCTTTACTTACATAAAAACAGACCACAAAGTAGGGGAAAATCTGCCATGACCCAAGGGTTTGTGGTGGAGCCCCAGCCTGACTCAGATGAGCCCTGCCCCCAAGCTGTAGCCTCTTGCCAGCATGAATTGTGAGGAACGGGTACAGGAGAAAATGCCTAGAGGGAAAAGGGGAGGGGAGGGTTCAGTCCTGGAGTATAAGACCTCAAAAGCAGCTTGATACCAAGGCGTAAGGGAGAGGAGACCTGGGTTCAGGGTAGTGGGCTGATGGAGTGGGAGGACTTTTGGAAGAGACTCACTGGGAAAGAATCTTCCTTTACACTGACATTTTGAAATTTTCTTGGAACCCTGCAGACTGCTCAGCACATAGGTAAGGCAGAGGAAGAGCAGTTGAATTTATCTGTGCTAGATGATAAAAACACCACAGCAGCAAAGAGAAGGGAACCCAGGTGTGTGGGGCCCCAGCACACAGGCTACTGTACCACACAGCTTCAGAGTTCTTCTTCCACACTCCATACTCAGCTTTCCCTATGACTTCCACAGCCATTATGCTTAAGAATGTGATTAGCCCCAAGAAAGGAGTTAAAGAGCTGATCTTGTAATATCGTTAAAGTCAAAGGCTGAATTGCAAGACTAAACTGTTTCTTTATCACCATGATGGCCTTAAATAACTTACATATTAAAAGCAACATCCTCATCACCATATGTTCTAATGCAAAATAAATAAATAAAAAACAATACTGTCAGATAATTCAAAAATGAATACCCAGATGTAATTCAAGTCATACTCTGATATAAATACTAAACATGAATTGTAAATGCCTCTAAAAAAATCAAAACAAAATGCTATTTCAATGGATTTCACTGCATTTCACATGGCAAAGAAGAATTAGATCCTCAGTGACTACCACTCTTGGAAACATATTAGAACCAGCTCAGGCTTTCTCCTACATCTATTAAAAGACAGACAGCTGCCTAAATCTCAGTGGAAGAAAGAGAACTCAAATTTTCCTAAGTTCTGCCACTATAATTCAAAATAGTCTGTTTCTAGGATTTAAAATTTTGGGAGGATGAGGGGGTGTGGAGCTGAATAATGCATTCTAGTACCAAACTTCACGAGCAGTAGCTGCCAAATGAATAGATTTATTTTTAAAGAGTATGTTTAAAACTGCTACTATCAAAGTAGCTTCTCCCATTAGATACCACACCTCCAGAAACAAGATTGTCATTGTTTCACATGTATATTTACTAAATGGAAAAATTTTTAGCTTGTAGATTTTTTTCCCAAGTATCCACTAATAAAACGTTCAAATGACAAACCCTGTAATTACTATTCAGAGTAGGATTTAATAATAAGAAACAACTTTATCAAAGCCAACCAGAGAGTTGGAAAACACACAGGAATGAGTTCCAAGACAAAGGAATTTCTCTGATCATTCCTTGCACACCCCTGCCACCAGAAAGCTGTTAAGCTCCCAGGCACTAACCCCCCAGGACATTCCTGACCAGGACAGAGCCAGTGCCATGTAAATGTGTCAAACTCCAGGGACAGATTCCAGTTCCCTGGTTACAACAACTTTGAGGATTTCTGCTCAGTGGGAAAAGCAGCTCCAGAACTTGATGAACTACAGAAGCCTCAGAAGAGAGAAGCCCTGAGAAAAGGTGGGTTTCCTATTGACCTTCTCTGACCTTCTTTCCACCTTCCCAGCAGTTTTCCTTACAGGTCATACAATAACGGTACCTTAAGGTTTCTCAGTAGCCAAGCCAGGCGTAAGGAACTCCTCCCTCTGATCCTGGCTGCTTGCTCCCCTCCAGGCTGCAATCTCCAAATTTGCAACAATACCACTGCTTGTACCTGGTCTAATACCACAGAAGCAGGGCTTATAGCATAGTAGAGAAGTACTTTTTCAATACACTTCTCTCTTTCCTGATGTTAACATGGTGTCCAGAAACATCTCCATAAAGAATAAGGTGTCAAACTAGCATTTATTTTCCTTATAAGATTTTAAGTATTTATAAGGAGGACTTCTAAAATGGGATCAGATGCTTTATTCCTTGAGCACTGATCTTTCGTTGCTGCCAGTCTGAATTCTTAAGGGCTCAATTTTGTTCCAATTCGAGTCACTGTAATCTTGCCTTCTGTAAGCCCTGACAACTTTTGAGATCCAACAAAAGAACCCTGCAAGGTGCCCCTGACTGCTATAGTTAATATAAAATGACAGCAGACAAAGACTTTCCTCATCTTCCTAAAATAGTGATCTCCATAAGGGATGGCTAGAATTCCTATTCACCAGAATAAGAAACAAGCCCCCAAATCACTTTATGGATGGATTTATACAGAGATCAATGTAGAGACAGACATCTTTCTTAAATCATTGCTCCAGTGCTCAAGACCATAAAAGATACATCAGTGATATGCTAGAGAGCTATGTCTCAAAATACTTGTATAAGGGTTTGAATAAAAGGACCAAGTCACATTTTATTTATTGGGAGGTTTTTAAAAAAAATACTTACATTTGATTTAGGAGGAGGTTTTAAAACCTGTTTCTAGCACATCCAGAAAAGGTGAAAGCTAACAGCTATCATTTCAGCTATATAACTACAAAGCATTTTTAAAGGCACAGGTGAGAGAGATGATAAAATATTTATGTGCCCTTCAAACAAATTGTAATAGGAAACACCATTATTTGCAGACATTCCCCTCTTTTCCAGCATCTGAAAAACTAAAGCCTGTGGAAAAGCAGCTCAGCACCAGAAAGAGCCAAGAAGGATAACCTACACAAATGTACATTTCCACATTACCACCCAGAGCCTAATCCTGTAAAATTAACCTTCAGACCAGCACCAGATATGTGCAGAAGGAAGTTTTGGGCCTCTGAACTGATTATTTGTTTTGCACAAGTAAGAAATCAGTTCTGAGGTAGTTACCAACCAGATTACATCAAATAATTATTTTAAGAAGAAATGCAATGCAATGAAAGTTAGCTTGGCACTCTGATTGCTTCCTTTAAATAGAAACTTTCTGCATTTTTAAATATGCTGAGCTGCAAGAAGCCTGCCTAAATGGGATCTCTCTCTGTGAGCAGCTAAAACCAGAACTGTAAAGGGACACAGAGGGGACCTCTTCATACAAATAAGACATAAATTATTCCTATAGCCAAGATGTCCCTTCAGTAAACAGGGATCACTTGTGTAAACTACAGCAGTGGCATTAACTCACTGGAGGATTAAAAACAAGACAAAACCAAAATAAAAATCAAGAGCCACAGCAAAGTAATACAAAAGGCTTGGTGTCAACATGCCACTCCCATAACCAAAACAAATGTTTCTTTAGCAAGAATTAAAGTGATAGATATTCAATAAAACAATTTTAATAAAGTTGCAAATACAATAACAGAAAGTTGTAAGTATTTACACCAGTGGCTTTCATTTTTTATTTGCTTTTTTGATACCTTTGTATTTGAGAAAAGACTGGCAGCTTTACTAGACCTGGAAAACAAGCATTAAAAACAAAATCTAAATAAATCAAAACATAATCAATTCAGGAATACCACACGGCAAACTAACAATTGATCTATACCACATTTTCAAACTGTCATTCAGGTAATCGATTACCGAGCACTTCTTTTTCCTCTTTTAAGCTCAGGAACTTTGGCCGAGCAGAACGGCCGAGTCTGCCAGATGCCAGCAGCACAACAGCTGGTAGAAGTGCTCCTGCAGCTCCTCTTTCTAAAAATGTTCAATTTGGTTCACGACATCCCATGACAACAATATAACAAAAGCAAATCCCTCCCAATCTGAACAAATCTGCTGACAGAAAGCATCGAAGAATGTAGTAACAACTTTTAAAGCCAGTATAAAAATAGTTTATTCAAAAGTAAGACTTCCTTGACAACTCAGCACTGGTTTCATCGGGAAATCAAATTGCTGTACTTTACATAAAGCTACAGTGGAAGTTAGAGGAAGTAAATGAAGATCACAGCCGGAGTCACCCCGCTCCGCTCAGACCTGCTGGGCACCCGCCCGCCGCTGACCAGCGCAGTCAACTTCCCCCGCGGCGCGGGGGACTCGGCAAAAATAAATTCTGGAAAATAAATCCTCGGTAACTGAGTGGCCAACGGGGGAGGAAGGGGAGAAAGAAAAGAAGACCAGGGAAAGGCCCCGGCAGCCCCGCGGGACCCCGTAAACCCCCGCGGGCGCGCCCCGCCCGGCCCCGCCGGCCCCCGCGTACCTGCGCTCTGCAGGGTCTCGATGCTCTGCGGGCGGGCGGCGAGGTCGGCCACCCCCTGCACGAACTGCGTCCGGGCGCGCTGGTACTGCTCGAACACTGCGGGCGGCAGCGCCGGGGCACCGGGTCAGCGGGCGGGAGGAGACCACGGCGGCCCCGGCCCCGCAGCCCCGATCCCGGCCCCGCAGCCCCGATCCCGGCCCCGGCCTACCTTGCAGGACCTGGCGCAGGCTCATGGCGGCGCCGGGCGGGCTCCGCGCCCGCGGGGATTTCCGCGCTGTGGACGCGTCTCCCCGGCAACCGGGCGGAAGCGGAGCCGCGGGGGGCGGGGCCTTGCCCGTGACGCCAGCGCGCCCTCCCGCCGCTCCCGCTCCGCCCTGCGGGCTCCGCGCGGTGCCGCCGGCCGGGCCCCAGCGAGGGGGGCGCGGGAGGAGAGGGGTCGGCTGCGGAGCCTCGGGCTGTTCCCGGCTGGCGGCGGGTCGCACACGCGTGTCACACGCTCAGCGGCCGCTACAGGTGCGGGTATCGGCACCTATGGAGGTTCGCGGGGCCGTGCGGACCGACAGCCCCGCGGAGAGGGGACCGCCACTGTGCCACACACACAGCATCCGTGGGGGGCGCGAACACGACGTAACATAAAAACGTGTGCAGGAGCTGTGTGCGCTCACCTCTCATCGGGAGCTGCTGCCCCGGGAGCGCCAGGAAAGGACGGGCAGGGAAGGCGCAACGCCCGCAGGACGGTGCCGGGATCAGAGCTGGGACGAGTCCGGGCGCAGCCGAGGCGCGGTCCCGGATCCCGCCCGGCGGAGGCGAGGCGGGTGTCGAACGGCCGGGCCGGGGCCTGCCCGCCCCCGCTGACACTGGGGAGCGGCGGCGCGGCCGCCCCGCCGGTGCGCACCGGTGGGACGCGCTGCTCCGCCGGGAGCGTGTCCCTTGTCCCGCTCTGCCGCTGCGCAACTTGCCGAGGGCCCGGCGGGCAGGCAGGGAGAGCCCCGCCGCTCCGGCGGAGTCCACCGCATCGCCCGGCAGCTCCTCTGGGGTCCGCCTGCCGGGCTCCCGCTCCCCTCCGTTCCCTGGGTGGGGGAGAAATAAAAATAAGGGCACTCCGGAGCTGCGCGACTACGCCGCGCCTTTATTCTTCTGGGAGGCGGGTCCTTTGATTTTAGTTTCTTCTTTGCTTTCTCACCACTGATGCGATTGCTCCTCGGGGATCTCCGCTCTTGCCCGACGCCGCCGCGCCGGCCCACGCAGGGGGAATGAACGTCCTGCGGGGGGCCGCGGCGCCCCCGTCCAGCCCCCGTCCATCCGCGGCCGGGGCGGTGCGGACAGCGCGGACGCCCGGGGCGAGCCCGTGGGCTGCGGCCACCGCCTCCGCCGGGAGCCGCCGGGGAAGTACGGCGGAAGAAGCGTCGTCCCTCGCTGGAAGGGAAGGCTTCTCTCAGTCCATACCCGGCGCAGTTAATGATCAGCCCGAGCGCACCCACCCGCGCAAGAGATCCTCGCAGCGTCAGCTCCCCCCCCCGCTCAGCCGACGGTGGTCGTGGGCAGCATCCGCTCTCTCCGTGCAGGGGGAGCACGGGGGGAAGGGGCACGGCGATGAGGGATGGTCGGGCAGCAGCCCTCTGACTGCAAAGCACAGGTAGTGGTTATTCCTGTGCACCATAACAGTATTTTTAAAATATTTTTTTCCAACAGCGTATGATTCTGGTAGATAAGTTGGGGAATGCCTTCCACTTTTCCCATCTTGGTGTACAGCTATTTAGGACTAATTAGGAATAACTCTCTTCAAAATCGGGAGGCAAAGGCATGGTTGCATCTATCAGTAAACACAACCTTGGAGGTCTGTATAGCGACTAATGCAAACGGTGGGACGGGAAAATTAAATCAGTGTTATCAGGGTTTGAATAGAAATAGACTCTACATCACGTCCGGTATCTTCTGAGAGCGATTCCCAAGACGCAGGATAGTTGTGAACCAAGGTAATAGTTAGCTCTGCTATCGATCAGGCTGCTCCAAGTGAAATCGTAATCCACGACAGAAAATCAGAGTTAATATCCCATTTTAAAAGTCTCTTTCTGTAGCCACCCTATATCGCACAGTGGCTTCAAGATTTCATAGGCTAGTAATTTGTCCTGCAAAACTCAAAATGTACAAAATCAGACGGCTGACACTATACAAACATGTTATTTGATAGGTAGTATAAAGTTTTGTCTCATACCTTAAAGTTGGAACACTGCAGTTACTTCAGCCACATTTTAAAAGTTTAGAAAAGTGTAAGAAAAACACTAATTCTTTTTTTTTAATCATCTATGTGTTTGCTCAGCTGAAAAGGGAGGGACTAACACAATATCGTGGTCTAAAATGAACTATGCGTTTCTAGGAGTATTTAGTGGGGAAAAAATCTCTTTAAACAAACAAATTAAACAGGGGTGTGCTATTCTTTACAAATAAAGGAGACAAATACAATCAGATTGGTGAGAAGGTCGTTTGCCACAGAAAATATTTTGGGAAATTATCACCATGTGTAGTTGAGAAAGGAACAGCTGTTAAACACATTTCTTTATACTTATTTCTGTTCTTAAGTTAAATAAAAAATAAACAAATGGTGATGAATTACTTCCAGAGGTTAAAAAAAAAAAAAAAGCAGATGTGTCGATTACAGATAAATTGATTTATCTGTGTAATTAAGTCTAATGTTTGGATAAGGAACAACAAAACGCACCCTGAGTACCACCAAGACTTGCTGTTACACTTCGTTGCTTGCTACTGAGAGTCTATTCACATGGTTAATAATAATAATGAGGAATAAATACCATGCAAATGCGGTCTACGGAAATGTCACCGGTTCTCGCAAAAGTACTGAAGACGGAAAATCATTTATGGAAATGACGTAGTTGTGAGACTTCATTGCCTACTGCTGGGGTGCTCATTAGTAGGAAACCTGTATCCTTAAGCGGGTCGTGTTAGTAATGACTGTATTACCGCACACGTCAGCTTAAAAAATAAACCGAAGACCAGGGGAATAGGCAACAGTTATCCAAATGAATAATGTGCCTTCGCTTTCTGGTGGGTGTTCTTTAATCTCAGCCTTTGATTCACTCAGAAACATGCCCAAAGTGGGGCGGATAAACATCGTTTGCCTCAAGATGGGGAAGGGCGAAGTTGCTCCTGGAGTTTTTTAGGGGTGAGACGTGCCCGGGGGATGGGTTTTCCCGGCTTGCTCTCTTCCCCGCGGTGCGAGGCAACAGGTGACTCAGCGTCCGCACAAGAGAAGCCAAGTGCTCCGCAGGACCCCTCGGCTGGAAAGGCACTGGGTGGCAGGTCTAGGGTCGGGCTCGCTGCCCCCCCGACGGCTCATGCCCTGCAGTGCCTCAGCTGGTCAAGCCGTGGATGCTCCACTACGGCTTAAAACCGCGCGACGCCCATTAAAAGGTGAGGTCTTCCCGCGCTTTAATGCGGCGGCTTCCTGGCTTCGGGACGCCCCCGGGACAGCCCGCCGGAGCTGCGGGTCAGCTGGAGCTGGAGTTGCCCCCGGCCGCCTCCCGCGCCCGTCGGCAGGGTCGCCCGATCTGTCTCTGGAGGGTCTCCTCTGCTTGCCAGTAAATGGTTCAAGGCGTTGAGGAGATATTTACAGGGTTACAGAAATTAGATGTTTTAATCCTGTGTTTGCACGACTGAGTGCATCTGGTGGGAAGAGCAACGCGCAAACTCTTCCGCTCGCTCCCGCGGATCCGAGTTGGAAACGCTGGGTTTTTGAAAGCCAGGAGGTTGCAAGTGGAGAGGTTAGTGGGAGTGAATGGGATGTAGGAAACTGAAGTGCTCTCTCGAAGAGACCACACTGAGTGAAGATCCTTCAACTCCACATATAGCCTCTACTAAAATAAATTTGAATCCTTGAATAATTTAATTTTCAAATTTAATTTGAGCTTTGCCGTTACCTGATTTTAGCAAAGACTCTGTCAGATAGACCATAGCAGTGGAGAGTTCTCGTGGGGCG
>JAWWLV010000088.1:17808485-17822718 GCA_035041135.1 Platyrinchus mystaceus
CGGCCCGGCGGGGCCGGGGGGGCCGGCCGTGCCCGCGGCGCCGCCGCCTCCCGGCGCCGCGATTCCACGCCGGCCCGAGAAGCCGCGTTCCCGCCGGCCGAGGCGACGCGGAGCGAAGCGCAGCCGACCCGCAGCTCCGGGCCGGGCTCCTGGGGCGGGCAGCAGCAGCCCGCCCGGCGGCGGGGGGGCCCGCGGGCTCCGCGCACCCCCAGGGCAGCGCCCGCCGCCGGCACCGCCGCCCGCGGCCTTTCTACGGCTGCCGCTGTCCCGGCCGTCGCGGCTGCGGCTCCGCGGCAGCGAGCGGGGATGGAATTCCCTCTGCATGCCTAACCCCGGCGGGGAAGACCTCCCTTTGCCGCGGGTGTTACGTGTCCTTCGTGCTGTACCCGTTACCGACGCTGTTGATTTTGTTTTTCTTTGGCCCACACCATCACTGTTAAATAAATACAAATATCCCATCCCCGAAGGCGATGCGACTGAGAGTTGCATGGTCCACACCAGGCTTTACAAGTTTTTCTGTTGTCCTGGCGGGACTCCTCTGCTGGTCGTGGGGAAAAGGAGTGAGGGAGCCAAAGCTGGAAAAAAATCCTCGCTGCCAGAATCCTTGCCATTCTTGAGTTAATAAAACACAAATCAACCATGGGTCGGAGCTCCTGGAGCGGGGAAACGACTTTGAGCTGCGGAAAGTAGCGATCCGCAGACCTTGAGACGGGAGCGCAGGTTCTTCTCCAGGCGTTCTCCGGATAGGAGACGGGCAGAAAAGATGAAAAAGAAACTGTTTATAGTAAAATAAAGGAAATCCGTTTCAAGTACCCAGAGCAGGAGCAACAACGTTAAAAATTAACAGCGGAAACAGGAAACACTTATCTGAGCAAACATTGTCTCAGAATTTCACCGTATTAAAATTGGGAGGGCTCGAGGAGCCCTGCGGGGCCACCGCCACCCGCCTCCCGCTGCGGTACCTGCGGCGGGGGCCGCCGCCGCCCGCCCCGCGCCGAGGACAGAAACTGGAGCCCGGAACGGCCAGACAACCCGATCCTCGTCAACCGCTTTGGTGGCAAAGATCGGAACTGCAGGAGTTCCTGCGTGGGGAGAGATGAACAGTCCAGAAGTGATGTTCGGAAGTCAGGAGCACAGCTCTCTGCTTGTCCCTTCGCCCCGGCAGTCCGGGGTCGCGGCGAAGAAGAAAAGAGACGCAGGGCTGTCGGAGGCGGAAGGAAGAAGGATCCGCCCCGGTCCCGGTCCCGGGAAGACTTGCTTTGGCCGCGCTTTGAAAATCCCCAACAAAACAAGCCACTTTTGGGGCAGCGGTGCGGCGGCGGGGGTGACGGTGGTGCATCCCCGGCGGCTGTGGGGAAAGGACCAAAGGCACCGCCTCGTCGCGCAGGGCGCCTGCCGCTGCCCCCGCCGTCGGGTTTCTGTGCCCCATCCGAAAATCGGGGAACGTGGTCTTTGCGTCGCGTTTTCTGGGACTCCGCCGGTGCTGCAGGAGTCCCTGGAGCCGCAGTGGTGCCGCTCGCCGCTCTCCTCTCCTGCCCACGGGACGCTGCCGGTGTCGGGAATTTGCCGGCGGTTCCCGCATCGATCTGCTGGAAGGCAGCAGTACAGGTTGTTGAGAGGAATGCTCGGGGCTGGGGGACAACCATCTCAGCTCAGCAAGTTCGTCATGCTTCTTCTCTTTCTTCCCCTGCATATTTCTACGTTCCTTCTCCGTTTCTGCCTGTCTTCTCCAGAAGCCTGTGGAGATCTTCATGCTCCCTCTCCGTTGCTTTCCCCCGGGCTGGATTCCCATTCCGGCCGGGCACAAAAGCGCTGCTTGCAGCTGCAGGCAGCTGAACCAGGGCGGAAAATTTGGTCGGACGAAGACAGAAAAACATCCTTTTCCAGCGGGCACAGACCACCCCTACCTCTGCCCTTGATCAGATTGATTGTTGAACAAGCTCAGGAAAACGCAGCAGACTTTTGGCTTTATCCCTCCATCTCTATAAACGCAACGTCGGGTAATGAAAATATTCTCCTTACATGTACCTAACGGAGATTTTTCTCCAAACAGGGAGAATTAAGGTACATTTTAAGGAAACCCGGTTGCTATGTATCCGCATAGGAAAGTATTGTGAAAACGGGAAGGTTGACATAGCAGCTTCGCAAGTAGAACACCAAGATGCTCTCTTTGATCGCCCTCCCAGTTGTGCTTAGCAGTACATACGCATCGCAGTGCCATCTGCGCGGGGCCAGCAGCAAAATAAAAGTTTCACATGGCAGCACAAACATCCTCGGCGGCTTCTGCAGCTCAGCAAGAGAGCTACTGAGAGCGTTTGTTCTTGTTCAGACGGGAGATGTTGAAAGTGCTGCAAGAGCTTAGTAAACCTCGAAGGGAAATATCCAACTCCTGTTTCCCGAGTACTTCACTCCACAAAGACCGAGAACAGTTCCGTATTGATGCTGGAAGTTGTGATTAACTGCAACTTCCAGTATAAATAAGCGCGATTTTATCAGTGTGCTAACGTACAAGCCTCTGCTGCAGGTTCACTGCAGGGTTTTGGGTGAAATAGTTCAACCAGTACAGCGTGATTTACTCATTCAGCTGAGGGAATAGTGCCAAGATAGCCATTAGGTCGCATTGAGAGATATCTTCATATTAAAACATTTTTAGTTCCACTGAGGCTTTAAAAAGTAATACAGGGCAGCACAGGTAGAACATGACGTTCACCATGACAAAAATCAAATTCTTCCCTTCCCAGTCAATGCAGTTTAACAGGAGCTAAGTTTAAACAGACAGGAGGTAAAACCTGTGGCTGCCCAAGATGTGAGAATGCACCATTTGCTTATTTTCAAGAATAAATCGGGGTCAAATAAAGAACAGCAAATGTTTTCGAGGCAGGCAACCAAACCAGATCACTGCAATTTCTAGGCTTTTCTTTTCTTTGTTATTTTAGTACACTATAGGGTTCTGTTCACTAAAATCTTTGGTACACCCAGAAACACATCCCATGAGAAAAAGATGGTTTTCCCTTATCACCACATTATCAACAGAGGTCATTTGTTACTTTTCAGTGAATTATCCCTTTTATTTATTTCTTTGATCAGCTATAAATGAAAGTTATTCGTGTATATAAAACTGAAGTTTTTACTGTTGAAATTGAACTGTACATGTTTACTACAGGAAAAAATATCAACTCTTGTTTAACAAGACATATACATCAATAAGCGATAACCTTGTGGAGGATTTGCAATCACCTGGTCTATAAAAACAAGCAGGACAAATAACAGCAATTTATATGCAAAAGTAATGATTTAATGACTATAAGCAAGACAAAGCAATTAAGAATTGTGCTTCTTTTGCAGACTGGAGACAATGAAATGTTTAACTACAATTTTTCCGTACAAACATGAAACAATATCCATATAGAATAAACACCCTCACAAATGTATAACTGATGGGTGATGAACACACACAAAGTTCGACCAAAGCAAAGCACAAACTGAAAAGTGTCTGGGCTGTTTATATTTTATGGTGGAAAAGTTCCTTCTACTGAAAAAAAACCACTCTTAGAAGCCTGTAATAAAATGCACCTACTTGCAGGCCATTAAAGAGAAGGCATTCTCCACAATTTATTGAAAAGTACCTGTTAAATTTTAATGAAGTTAGTACTGTACCATATACATATATATTAAAACAAATTTAGATAAAATGCCTTCATCCAGCCACTTGCTGGTTCCTTAAAGTTTATACCAAATAGTTTATGGCTTCTATAATGATTCCATGTGCTTTTAAAAACACAGTCCCACCACACCAAATAATAAAAAGGTTATCAAACAGGTCAAAGACTTCCATGTCCCTTGATTTTTTTTTCCTTCACTGTATCACTTCAACATTTGGTAAAGTAAAAATATTTCACTTGAAAAAAAAAAGACAAAGCCAGTAAAATCCTTTTGAGATTGCCAATTGCCTCCGGGTTATCAGAGACTTGAATGTGCTTTCCCAATACTGTAGCTCTCACACACAAAGTGTTTCTTGCAGTACAAGCAAAGCTCAAACAGGCGGCATCTGCAAGGGTCGAACCAGTTTAGAAATTTAACAACCATATCATGAGTGCATGAAACACAATATTTTCTTTATAGTATTTATAAATATATCATACAATACTGTTTCCTGTTATGTCATATACCAATATGGCATTGTACAATAAGCATAATGCCATCTGATTCTTACAAAAGCGAATCATTTAAACAAGTCAGTAAATAAAACGGTAATACCCGCTTTTAGGCATACAGATTGTAAAACTGAAGTTTACTTTTCTTTTGATCGGTTCTGCGCAGCAACAGAGAAGTAAAAGATGCAACATAAGAATCAAAATGGCTAATACGCAAAAATTGTTATTCACAGTGACATGGCTACATATATGCATTTCTCTATGCATATTCTTTCAATTTTCTTGGATTTCAAGATGAAAAAGCACTTGCTTTCTACAGGTTCACAAAACAGCATAAGAACAATAACAATCAAAGAGAACGCAATGGAGGAGTTAGTCTGGATTAACAAACTACTTCCCAGGATTTGTATTGACTTCTGGAGACTCCTGACTCCAGATGATGGGGACAGAAACAACTCCACATCACTCAGAACAGGTGAAGATGTAACTTTTGTTTGCTTCCCAGTCCTCTGAAAACAATTTACATTTCAATCTTGCGTTTCCATTAACGTCCATCCTGAATGTCACCTAGTCCAGGCCTTTTATAGCCAAGTTCAGTGTTACTACAAAAGAAAGCAATTTGGATGATAGTCACATGGATTAGCATCTATAAAGCTGTAATGGCATGGAGAGATCTATATAAAGGAGGGAAGAGGGTGGTAGCCTGGTTGGCACATCAACCAGATGAAGTGGCTGAGGAGCCATTTATTGATGTTTTCCGAGCTCTGTTGGTAAAGGAGGACTGGTGGTTACTGCTGGGGCTGCTGCTGGTGCCATTCATGGTGCTGGAGATGTGGGGGAACTGGGGGTGAGGAGACTGGACCGGGGTGCTGGGGCTGGGCAAACAGGAGGAGGTGGAGGGGATGCCTCCTGCTGGGCTGCTCGCCTTGTCACTCCCAGAGTCACTTTCCAGCTCTCCACTGTTATTCAAGCCTTCCCTCTGGTGACTGATCTTCATCCTCTTGCAAGTAGGTCGGACCCGGTATTTCAGGGGCAGAGGCCCATTCTGTAAAGCAAAGGGGAGACCCTGATAAGTGCCCTCCCCAGGCCACAACCTGCACTCACCCATCCCCTCTCCCCCCCTAAAGGAGACACACTGGAGGTACTCACCCGCCTCCAGGTATAGATGTACGCGATATCCATTAGGGTGTAGTAGTCCTTCAGAGGCTCCTCTTCATACATCACATCGATCTGTTCAAGATATGAATCCTTGCATTAAGGAGCGTCCAGGCATTCACCCCTAGCACATGACTGCTCTGAGGTGAAAGTAGCCCTGCTGTTATAAATCTTACAAAATTGGAAAAAAAAACAAACAAAAAAAGCTATACCAAACCCAGCAAGAAGTAGGGAATTTTCATATCTATTGGATATGTTTTAAATACATCAAGGAGCAATTTCTTAATACTTTGATATTTACAGCATTAAAAAAAAATTACAGAGTGTCACCAAACTCTGCAGACAGATATTTTAAAAATAAGCCCAGCAATGTATTGCACACACCATAAATACTTGGCAGTTAGCATTTGCTGGAACAGGCTGTAATGAGAAAACGACTCCTAAAAAAAAAAAGGGAAAAAAAAACTTTAAAAAAAATTTACTCCTTCCCGATAGGTACCTGGAAAGTGTTGGGTATATCCATTTTACTCCGCAGGAACTTTCTTAGATGCATCACTGTCATTGCTGCTGGGCAACGCAAGTATCTTTTGTCATTCACCTGAGAGCATAGTAAAGAAAATCAGTCTACTGAGAACAAGCAATTAATCCCACCAGTGTTGTATTCAAACGTTTCATGTTAAAAAAAAATGTACCTTATTAAATTATGAACTATAATATAACAATGTCTGCTGCCTTAGAAGGCACGTCAGAAATAAATTACAGTTCTAAAGTAATTAAAAATTTTAACTAAATTTATACTTAAATATTTGTATTGTATTAAATCTGGTTTTAGGTTATAATAAAGTAATAAATAAATTATTAAATATTTGTTTAAAATCTTACAAAATATCAGATTCTGATTTATAAGTAACACTACAGGCATTTTTAATTTTAAAAAGTTGCTTACATATACAGCTGTATAAAAATATTTTACCTTTTCTGTACCTCATGCCATAACAGGAGGTGTGCCTCCTTTGTTCTAGATACACATAACTATGTATTTTTCTCAGCTACAGACCTGTCCCAAAGTTGTGTGTGTGTGTGATATGCTTCTTCTGGAGTAAAGGAAAGTTAATTACCTCTTCCTTTGATTTTTCTTTCTCCTTATTTCCTTTTCGTTCCAGTCTGTGAGAATAAATAACACAGTTACAACAAATAATAAATATAGCTGCTATCAATCAGTAAACATAAAATATTGCAATTCTGGAACTTGCCTATTCTGGTCAAAGAATTCAATGGATAAGCTTATTATCTCGTCGTCTGTTATAATTCTTTTGTCTTCGTCAGCCACTTCTCCCCTGTCTTCATTAGAGCCATTGGCAGCTGCGCAGAAATTTCCACAATAATTTACATTTTGAAATTCAAATCAGGAAGAATGGCAATTCTCAGTAACAAAAAAAAAAAAAATCTTCACAGTAAGATAATGAATGAAAGCTACCTGACTGTTAAAACAATAAACTTTTATTATGCTGACTTTACTTCTTAAAATTCAGTGACAGCTATACATCACTTGTAAGTTGAAAAGGAAACAGTAAAACATCTAGGTCGTCAATGCTACATTTATCAAAGTTGCCAACGAGAAGCTTTTACCATCAGCCGACGGATGAGCAGCATAAAAGTCCCTTCTTCTTTTCATTTCATCTAGATGGAAAAGTATATAATTTTCTTTTAGTATTTACTCTGTAACTCCTGGTATTGACATAGGATAGCAGCTCTGGTTTGGTTTTTCTGCTCTTAACAAAATGCCCGATTTAACTACTTACTTTTGAAAAGGCCTGGTACTAGCTTGTATACAATATCTTGGAGAGTTTTATCTGACCTGAAAAAAAGAACAACCCCAAAACATGAAATTAAGCAGGTGAAGTAATATTTTAATCCCCATTTAAAATCTTTCACAACAAGGAATCTTCTACAAAGTCATAAAAAGTTAACTTACAGGACCTTGTAATCAAACTAACCCTGCTCTAAATACCGCTCTGAACCAAAACTCATCTGTGGTACCTCAACTGAAGGATCTCAGACTGAAGGAAGGCCTTAAAAACTACACATCCTCCCTAGAAAGTAAAGAGAGCAAAATGCAATGCTGACAAGTAAAATGTTTCTGAAAGGCAAATGATGCTCTAAAGACTTTTGCCTCTTAGCTTGGAAAGTCACTGCAAGAGTTTTCATGACTAGGAATTGTCCTGGAGTGATGCATGTCTGGGAGATACAGAAAGCAGAGGCAAGAACTGCCTGGTGGTACACATGAGAACTGGGCAGAGAGAAAAGGCATTACATCAGTGACTGGCTTATGCTAAAAAAGACAAAAACTTTCAGTCTCCCATGCAGAGAAATCTTCAGTTTCAATCAGTGATGAAACTCCAAAGAGAGCGCATACACACCAGTTAGCTTGTAAATTAACAAGCCCTTTCAGATTTAAATCGCAGACGAAGAGATAACATTGACACTGACTACTGCTGGACTCCCCATATAAAGCAAAATAAGAGATGCAGGGTGCACTTTGTAACTTTCTCCTACCTTATATTCAAAAGCGGTCGAGTTTTGTGAACTTGGACATCACAGATAGGACAATACTTGCTGGTCTCCAAGTAACGCACGATACAGGTCTTACAGACTGTAAGTCAAACACAACAGGCTTTCAGTGATGTTCGAAGGTGCCACTCAGATATGCATAGATAAAGGTGCGATTTTCTAAACTATGCAAGCTAGAGCAAATCGTCCATTGTCAGCAGCGAGCTGCTTAAGCTAAACAAATACCCAAATAAGCTGCAATTACCATGAAAAGGAGACGCTTATAGTACATATATTATTACTTTTAACAAAGACCGTAGGGCTGTCCTCAGAAAATCTGCACCGCGGCCGGAACACCTACTTCCCCACCCGTCGGGGAGGTAGAGGGCGGCGGTCCCGAGCCCCTCGGGGGTTTGGGCTTGGGAGGATTTTTTGTTTCTTTTCCCGGGATGCCGGGAAAGGAGGGAAGCGGCGAGGGAACAACGCGGAGCGCCCAGTCGTACTTACAGGAGTGGAGGCACTCTATGATGGTTGTTGCATCAATGAAGTACCCGCCGCAGAGCACGCACATGAGATGGGGGTTTAGCTCGGTTATTTTGATTCTGGTTGTTCGGTGCATTTTGGCGTGGCGAGGAGCAGCTCTGAAAGACACACACACAGAGGACCGGTCAGCGGGGACGAGCGCGGCTGCGTCCCAGGTGCCGCGGTCCGGCGCGTCCCCTTCCTCCGTGCATCGCATCGCATCCCCCGGCGCAGGGGCAGCTCAGGCGCGGAAGGCGAAAGCGGCGGCGGCGGAGCGGGGGCGGGCGAGGGCCGGTCCCGAGGCCGGCGGGGCGTCCCCGCACCGCACCGACCGCCGGCCTGGGCGCAGCCCCGCGGTCACTCCGCAGCACCCACCGCGCCGTCCCCCGGCGGGCACGGGCCGTTCCCGCGGCGCGGCGGCACCGGCCGGCTCGGCGGCGATGCGGCGGGAGCTCCGGGGGCGACACGGCGGGCACCGGGCTGCCGGCGAGCAGCACAAAGGGGAACCAGCGCCTCCCGGTGCGGCTGCCCTGGCATTTCCGGAGCGCGGGGAGGGGCGGCGGGGGGAGGGACGGGGGGGTGGGGGACACACACGCACCTCGGAGCGGGGCCGGGCACCGGGGCGGCAGGGCCGGCCCGCCGGGGGGGTCCGGGTGGCTGCCGCTGCGGCTCGGTGCCGATCCGGATCTGCTCCGCTCTCCGAGGGGGTTGCTATAGCAACTTACACTTACACTTGGCATCCTGCCACCGCTGGGAACACACGAGAGCCGGGCGGGGGGCGGCCGGGGGGGCGGGCCGGGCCGGGCCGGGCCGGGCCAGGGGGTGGGACGCGGGGCCCGGGTGCTGGCGGAGGGGGTGGAGGAACCAAGGAGCCCGCGGGGGTCTGGGAGCCCGGCTGCGAAGGAAGGGCAGAGGGAGAGCGGGAGCGGCCCGGGCGGGGTCGGGTGGCACAGCCCGGAGGGTGCCCGGGCGCGGTGCGGGACAGTCCGGGCGGCGGGGGCGGCCCCGGGCTGCGGGGTCTCAGCCTGGTGGAGGCGAGTGCCAGAGGCTCCTCCCGAGCCTCGGCCATTTCGGATCCTCTCAGGGGCCTCTCTCCACGTCAACTCGGTGCGAGAAGCTGGTCTGAGATCGCTCCTCTCCCCCTCCGCTCCCTCCCTCCCTCCGCTGAGCTGAACCACGCCGCGCTCCCGGGGACCGAGCCCCCCGCACCGCCAGCGGGGTGCCGAGCCCCAGCTCCCGCTCCACCGCGCCGGCATCCCCGATCCCTCCTTCTCCTTTTTCCTCATTTCTCTCCTTCCTTCCTTTCTCTCCCCCCTGACTCTTTTTCTCTGTCTTTCTTTCCTTCCCCCCGTTTTGACTCTCGTTTGAAAATCCTCCCGCGGACTAAGCGAGCACGGTGCAAAGTTTTGCAAAAGGTGTAAAGAGATTTGCAGCAGCAGGGTAAGATGCTTGGATGGGAAAATACAAGTCTCCGAATCATTAAGCAAACCCCCTTTTCATCAATAAAGCACACCGGGAGGGGGGAAAAGCCCAAACCGACTTTAAGCGGTACATTAGTGACAACATGCGAAGGACCATGTGACCAGATCATTCCTAAAGCTAAATCAACACCTTGTCAACACAATGCAGAGACAAGAGTGAAAAACAAATGTCATTTTCACAGTCTGAAACCCATAAACCCCCATCGGATGCACTGGCACCAACCCTAGATGCACACATACTGTTTAAAATGAGAGGGAATAAGAGGTAAAGGGGAAAGTACACACGAGGAAAAAACCTGTCAGCCATATCAATTGCAGAGTAAATTATTTTCTGTCAACCAGATCCTGAAAAATGTAATATAATAACGTGGCTCCAATGCAAGCCATTAATTTCCCCAGGTCAGTGCTCCCAGCACACCAGCTCCTGTCCTTGGTCACCGCTCCTCCCGAGGCAGAGCTTGCGAGTCATCTCTCACAGCAGCACCGTATGCTCAAGATGCGAGGTTCCCCCCAACCACTCGCAAACTTCGCTGTTAGGCAGCGAAAAAAAAAAAGAAAGGCAACACACCAAGCTTTCTAAAAGCTTTGAACGTCGGCCAAACTGCCCAGGACAGGGGTACAATATTCTTCAGAAGTGTGCACAGCGCCGACGAGCGACCCCGGCCAGAAAACTTCTCTGACTGCTACAGGAGAACCCTCGAGTTAGCAGCAGATAGAACTCCTCAGCATCAAACCATTACCGGCCAACACACAGAAAACCAAAATGCCACAAGCACCAAGCCAGACCAGGTCCCCAAAGCTGTTCCCAGCTCCGTGAGGGAAAGCAAGACCGCCGCTACATTGTACTGCGGTTTAAATGTCGCTTCCAGGGTCCCTGACCCTCTGCTTCTCACTTTTAAACTGATACCGAGGTTTTGCTTTTCCCAGAAAAGGCGGAGACGGGGCTTCTGCACTCCCCTCTGAAGAGCCCTGAAGCCGGCGGCTCTGAGGTCCCTTTAGGTACTTACACATGGAGAGGCTGCTTTCACGGTTCTGTGTTTTATTTGTTCAAGTCACTACCTTATAATTCATAAATATCTGAACCAAAAAAACCAGCAGTGACCGAGGTCATGCAAGTCGGCTGACCAAGAATTCCTTCCCAGCCCTGACAGACTGGGACAAACCTTTCAAGACATTAACGCGTTTATTTCACGCAGGCGTAGCCCCTTCCTAAATGGAGGGGGATTAAATTCAACCGTGAAACCTGTTTTGTCGAAGCAACCCCTAAACGCGGATTATTTATTGCCCAAAGTTAGCTCATAGCACGTTGAAAATGTGCTATCTTGAAAATCAGTGATTTTCTCCAGCGAACTGAACAAGACACCTAATTTCTCCCCAAAAGCCACCCGCACAGGCACAGGCACACGCGTGTCTGTGCCTGCGGAGTTGTAACATGAACACGGCACATTTTACTAAAGCAGCCTGAGCCTAATATTTTGGTACAAGGGAAACCCTTTCAGATTTTTTTTCTGCTCCTGCTGATCGCACAGCGAATGCCAATACTTCACACAAATACAAACAGCCTCTTACCCAGGTCAATATATATTTACACATTGACACATGGAACAACTAAACGTAAAATATACACATATCATACTTGCTAGAAGTAAACACAGCCAGACAACCAATTATTTAGAGGCCTTAAACATGTTATGTCAAAATGAAGAAAAACAGAAGTGCATTCCCCTGCTAAGATCCAGCTACATTATTAAAAATCTATAAAGGCAATAAGCTATCAAACCTTGCTCGACACGTCTCTAACAGAAAATACATACATAAAAAATAGAAGCATCGCCCGCATAGGTTTGTGTACTTTGCAACCATCTCCTCTCGGAAAACTCTCTCATCAGGAATAAAGCAGTCGTCATTCTACATCTTCACTCATTATCAGCCAGAGCCACTTGCACTATCGAGCCTGTTATTACTCTTTCACATAAGAATGGCCGCAAACGTTTTAAAGGAGAGGACGGTGCTTCTTTCAGAGAAGGCACACGAAGCTCAAATATCTCTGCCCAACTTGCTGCACCTATGAAAGACCTGGATATTGGCAACAGAGTGCAAAAAGGCTCCAGTCTTCAAAATCACCTCCCTGGGACTAGGCGTATGACATAACAGGTCTCCTTTAAAAATACACTAAAATGCTAATTTTGTAATATCTAAGCGACCAGGTAGGTCAAGACTTCGTGTCTCTGGCAAACTGCAACACAAGTCTGTCTTAGTTTCCAGGACGGGCTGCTCTGAGTAACTCAAAGTAGTTTTACTGGACTGTATTTCTAGAATGTCCCTGGTCTTAGGGACAGTCCCATAAAAGAAGCTGCTTCGACCACTACAGACAACGCAAAAACAATCCTTCTAGCGCCAAGCTTGCAAATGGGCACACACGCCCAGGTTTTCTTCGACTTTTCTGGAGACTGGAGGAGTGAAACAAACTTTCTAGAGGCTGAAAAGTTACTATCTCACTTCTATAGAAATGCGATTTTTTTTCTGCTTATTTTTACCTGATTATTTGCAAATGTTTACAGCAAACACAGAGAAACATCCCGCGTTATATATTGCCAAGGCCATTCAATTATAAAAACAGAACACCAGCAACTTTCAAGTGCTGCCCATAAGCAGCACAAGGAGCCCACTCGCGACATCTCTAAGATCTGACAAAGGATTTCATGTAAATTTACCCTTCCCGGGCTAAAGAGAAAAAAAATACCAACCAGAGAAAAGAAATTCACACACACCACCCCCCCCTCCGCGTCCCGCAGACACATCACCTTTGCTCCAAAGGCTCCAGCAAACCGCACGCCCCAGCTCCCCAAGATCGCAGCCAAACTGCTATCCTCGCCCCCCAAAAAAGTTATTTCTCGGCGTTGGCCACCCCTTGCCTCTCCCAGTAGGCAGAAACCCCTAAAGTTTAGCATTTAGAGCAGAAATGTAAGAGGAGACATTGGAAACAACTGGGAACCGCCATCTTACAACCCATCCAATTTCACACAAGTACTTGTCCAACTTAAGTTAATAACATTTTCTGCTGGGCGCCCCGGCGCCTAACAACCCCCCCAGGAGGATCGCTACCCCCCGCTGGCTCCGTCTCTATAAAATGGGTGCGTTATCTGACATTTTAACCTCCCCCAGACACATTTCTTTCGGGGAGGACTGAAATCACTTGACCCAGGCAGCTCCAGATTTCACGAACGTCCCTGTTTAATCAAAATCTGCCTTTAAACAAAGGGCGCCCGGGCCGGGCTGGCAGCAGGGTCGGGAAATATAAATATTCTCCTCGGGGGCCATGTGCACAGAAAGGTTTTAGGGGGCGTCTGGAGAAAGAAAGGAACTAAAATTTGCAAATGTGGGTGCGTAACGCGAGCGAGTGCACAGGCTGCTGCTGCTGCTGCTGCGTGTCTGTATGTGTGTGTGTGGCTGGAGCAGCCTGTCAGCGCTTTTCCCATACGGAGAGCTCGGGGGACACCTAGGCGCCCCTTTGCAGCCCCCAAACCGGCCGAAAACCGCCGCCGAGCCCCCTTCGCCCCCCGCCCTTGGTAAGGCGACACCTCGCTTCATACGTACCCGGAAAACGGAGCCGGTGGGCGATGATCGGAGCGGCCAAAAAAGACAATGAAAGTTAAAAGTCGTTCAGCAGAAAATGAATGTGAGCCAAGCGGCCATCTTGAAATGAACTGCAGACGCTGTCAATTGCAATAAGCTTATTGCCGCCGCCGCCGCTGCGCTCCGCTCATTTTAGTTACAGAACGCCCGGGTCTCCGCCGCTCCTCGCGGGCCCTTCTCGCTCGCTCCCTCGCTCTCTCGCTCCCTCCGAGTTGGCCGCCCGGGCGGCTCAGGCGCTGGGAGCGCACAGTCTCCCCGGTCCGGATGGGTCCTCTCTCCACCAGCCCATTGTCTCTCCCTTTGCCCCCCGCTCCGCCTCGCGGCCTCGCTCTCGTTCCTTCTTTTATTATTATTGTTATTATTACGAGTATTATTGTTGTTGTTATTTCATAGTTGGTGGCGGGGACCCGGGGAGGGAAGGAGGGCGGGCGAGCGGGCGGGCGGGAGGAGGGCGGAGGAGGGAAGAATGCAACGCTGAAGGCACACAGTGGAAACTGACACCGTCCCCAAAATGGCTCGGAGTTCGCCCGCCCCGCCAGCGTCACGTGGGGCGCCTCATTCCTTAAGGGCGGCCTGGGAATTAGCGGCGCTGCCGCCGGGGCCCGGCAGCCTCCCCGTGACCCAATCCCGCAACCCGGCCGCCTCCTCCCCCTCCGCCTCCCCCCTCCCTCCCCTCCCCCGCCTGCCACCCCCTCCCCTCCCTCTCTCCCTCCTCCCTTTCTCCTTCCCTCCCTC
>JAWWLV010000088.1:17822818-17890492 GCA_035041135.1 Platyrinchus mystaceus
GATCTCCCTCCCCCCGGCCCTGCACGCGCTCGCCCGCGCGCCGCCGATGCCTCCTTTTCCTCCTTTTCCTCACCGCCCGCCCCGACCCCCGGCCCCGCTCCGCGGCTCTCGCCCGCCTCCCCCCGCCCGCCGCAGCCTCGATGCCTCCCGCCCTCCTTCCCCGCGCTCCCTCCGCCCGCGCCTCGGCTCCCCTTCAAACCCTCCATCCCCCACTCCCTCCCCGCGCCCTCGTCGCCCCCGCGTCCACCGATCCGACCCCCGCCCGTCCTCAAGGACCCCACCCGGCGTTGCCCTCTCCATCCTGCCCGCGCCCCTGCCCCCTGCCCGCACACCCGCCAGCCCCACACGCCTCCCGTCGGCTGCCTCCGCAGCCCTCACCTCCCTCCGCGCACTTGTTGCGCGCTCCCACCCGCGGCCGCCCCGCACGCCCCGTCCCGCAGCGGAGCGACCCCCAGGGGGACCCGCACGGCGACTTCGCGCCCCCGCCACCGCGTGCGCGCTGCCGAGCGCCCCTCGCCCGCCCGCGGCCGCGCGGAGCCGCCGCCATCGAGGCGGCGCGTCCCTTCGAGTCCGCGTGGCCGCTTTTCCGCCCCGAGAGGCGGCGGGAGCTGGTGTCGCGGGGACCCGCGGTGTCCCCGCATCCCGCGGGGGGAAAACGGGCCAGCTGAGAGGGAGGGAAGCGGGGAAACCCTCGCGGTCGCTCGCCGCCGGCGAGGACAAGACGCCTCCCGCAGCTCGGGCGCGGAGGAGCCGAGAGGAAAAATTGTGGCTCCGCAGTAAAGTACCAGCGGCCGCCGCGCATCCTCCGCGGGGCCGCTCTTCCTCGCCGGCAGGTGCGGACGGACCGCGCCGCGCAGCCCGACGGCACCTGCCGGCGAGAGCGAATGGCCCCGCGGAGACCACCGGTGCCGGGAGCGGCCCAAGGCGGCCGGGAGAGCCGCGGAGCAGCCCTGCCGTCGAGCCAGAGCCGCCACCCGGCTCCGCTCCGTGCCACGGACCCTCGCCTTTCCTCGAAGCGCCCCGAGTCCACATGATTAAACTGAATCCTTTCTTGCCGCCCGCGCCGGGGTCCAACCTTTACTCGTAGGGGAGATGTAAGATCGGCTGGAGTGAAATGACAAAGCGCGGCGGGCGATTTAGCAAACGCGCCGCAGCCGCGGCACGGGAGGAAGGGACTTTCGCCTCACTGAGCTGATCTAACGTTTAGCATTTTACTTTTAGGTACAGCTAAATTCACCCATTGAAATTGCAGAACAGATGCGAATAAACTTTTATTAGATCACAGAGAAAAATAAGCAGCGACAAATGTAAAAATATACAAAATAAGACAGAAGGGATGCTTTGATGACATGACAGTTAAGCAAATATTTAACAGGAGTTAATTAAAAAACATGACACGAGCAAGGAATACCAAGTGCAGATGTAAAAAAGTTGTTCCATTTAATTCACATCCAAGGACTTAAAAAAAAGAGAACAGTTTGCATGAAAAGATGAAAGACATTTGTCATTTAGAAGACACTCTTAGGAATGAGAGTACTTCAGCTCAGCAGGCTGACACCTTCCTTCAATCACATCTGAGTTGCTCTTTCTAGACTTTTTGCAGCATCTTTTAGTTTTCCAACTAAATCCTAAGAGATGAAATAGTGTCTCAGAATAAATATTTTTTTTAAAAGGTCAGCTAGAGGAACAGAGTATCTTTTTATATAGAGAGGCAAGGGAAACCAGCACCTTATAGCACAAAGAAATGTGGCAACTGATGAACAATGCCAGCAAGTAATTAAACAGTTCCGTATTTTACTGTGTAGTCAGAAAAGTGGGAACTGAAGGAAAACTTTTTAAAATGTATTTGCTCCTAAACCAGATTGCTACTCTTAATACGTAGATTTTATCAGTATTGCCACGATGGCTAATACTGACATCCGCTCCAGGCTTTGAAGTACTACGTGCATTTCTAAAACACTGAAAATATTTTGAGTGCAATTTTGTACCAGGACCATTCTCTTAGCCAAACACATCAGATTTTGCTGTGTCAGCAAACTGACTAAAACACTCATTAGTGAGAAAAGGACGACTTTTAAGATGCACATTTAAACCCTAAAGTTTTAATATCTTGCTTTTCCTCTCTCCACAACCCCTCTTCCCTATCCTCCACAGTTTGGCCACTTCCAAGCATTACAATACCTCTATTGTTCAGTTACACATTTAAATCGCTAAACAAAGATCAACGTTTGTTTCAGTACATTTCTTACATGTCATTAACACCACTGAAGAGCCTTCAGTTTGCTCTCTTATTTTTAATCATGACACATTTAAATAATTTCTCTAAAGCATGGGAAATCAGAGTTTTAGAAAATGATGAATTTCCTCCCAAATACACATATAGATTACAGTTATGAAAACAGACAAAATATTTATGCACGTACGTAAAATGCTCCCCACGCAACTAAAATCAGTTACTTTGCAACTGTATTTGAAAAGACAGTAAAAATACGCTCAGATAATTTTTATGGAAGATTCTCTCGTATCCTCCCCGTACAGATTTATTATTTTTTGAAAAATAATAGTATATATGATTTAATTTTGATTGTCAAGTTGTTAAAAACATTTACATCCACAAGTGGAGCTAAGCATAGAATGATGAAGAAAACAAGTACCTGTAATTGCTCCATCGTACAACTAAAACTAACATCTGGGTGTGATCCTGAATCACTGTTCTGAAGGAAAAAAAAAAAACAAACAACAATGTATTTAAAAGAATCATGAAATTGCATTTTTTTTCCTTTCAGGGTGCTGGGAGTACAGTACCTCTACGTTTAACGTCACCAAGTAGGAAGGCTGATAAGTTTTATGGAGTTGATTGTTCTAAATTAAAAACAAAGAACACATAAAATAGTCGTGTCTTAGCACTAAGACAGACTAAAGAAACAACTTAGTGTATTAAAATTACCTTGATCTGATATTCCAAGCGCCAAGACACATCAGTTATATGGAGAGGAGATCTGCCTATGCTGAAAGACACAACAGTTACAAGTTTCCTACACTAAAAGAAAAGGTCATTTTCTAAAGCTGTCCATCAATAAAGAACTTTTTCGTGATCCTTGCAATGTTTCTTGAAAAGCTCAAAAAGGTTTTTTATGAAGAAAATTTTGAACAGCTGTTTTCTAGAGTTTGTTAAAAATGTACTTTTTAAATGGAACAATATTTCTTACTTAAATTACCTAAACTATGTAAAAGTGTTTTCCAGAACAATTTCAAAGTAACTGTAAGTGAAACTATGTCTCTGTGCTGACTGATTGACCTACCTTCCCAAGAGGACTTCCAACGCATCCTTGTTTTTCTGGAGGGGGGGGGGGGAAGGAAAAAAAAATTTACTAGGTTCAATAAATTCCTATGATAGGAAAAAAAATGAGTATGTTAAAATTGTTTTTAAAACCTGATATTCGGTGCAAAATTGTTCTATTCTCTCTTTATCCAGTTTACAGTCTTCTAGACATGTGCTACAGGGAAAAAAGAATTTATTAGTTTTCTGTTACCATTAACTCAGCAGTACACTTAAGTAACAACCGCTAGAAAACTGGTGAAGCTTCCAACTAGGAGTACCTTATAGCAGATATGTCGGCTTTCTGCTTCCCTGCCTCCAGAATACACGTTGCAGCCGCAGCATGGCAATGTTTTAATACTGTAGGGTCAATATCTTTCAGGTCTGGATCGTCTAAAATAAATGAATTACTGATGACACACGTACTTGCCAAACCCCAGCACACGGTACCAAGGGCTGCTGCTCGCCCTTTGAAGGCTATCTTTCCCACAAAAACTTCAAAATGAAACACATTTGGTGTTTCAGAGAGACAGGACGGAGCAAGGAGGCAAGGTGTGAGGAGGTGGAGGAGGAGGTGAGGGGCTGAAGCACTGGCTGGGGCGAGCCGTACCAGGCGGGGCTGTGCGGTGCTGCGCGCCCCGCCGCCTCTGCATCTCCTTTCCATTAAAAAGAAAAAAAAAAAAAAAGGACGGAGGGAAAAAAAAAAGAAAGAAAGAAGGAAAACCTCAATTTCCTCTCCAAGCCCCGTCCGCGGTCCCAGCAGCCTGTTAATGGCGAGGAGCAGAGCTGGAGCCCCCGTCCGGGCCGGACACCGGGGCCGCCCGGCGGCTCCCTCCGGCCGTCATTAACACCGCAAAATTAATTGCACGGCCGTACACCCTCACGCCAGGGTTTGCCGTAGGACGCGTCCACACGCGAAAAAAAACTCCACACGGTGGCAGCGGGGGAACACCGCCGCTCTGCCCTCCTCCCGCGGACACGAACGCGCGGGGCGACCCGTCTCGGCCCCCCCTCTGCTTTTGACGGGTCGGAGCTTTGATGAAGCAGCCGCGCATTAGCGGTGACACCCCGCGCAGCGGCACCCTGGAGCCGTCCGCGGGCGGGGACACGCGGGGACAGCTGTCCGGCCCCGCGGGGACACGCGTGTCCATACGCGGGGGCGGGCGGGGCGCGGCGCCCCCTCTGCGCGCCCCGCGGAGCGGAGCGGCCCGCACCGCCCCATCCCCGCGCCTCGCCCTTACCCAGCGCGGCCTGCGGGTCTTCGAGGAGGCTGCGGAAGGCGGCGCGGAGCAGCGCGGCGAAGGGGCGGCGGGGGAAGCAGCGGGGGTCCCCCAGCAGCCGCCACCCACCCTGCGCGTACGGCGACAGCTCCATTGTGGGCGCCGTGACCTTCGACACGCGCCCACGTGACGCGCGCGCAGCTGATCGCGGGGCGGGGCGGGGCCGCCGCCGCGGGGCGGGCGCGGGGGGCGGGGCGGTGCGCGGCCGCGGAGCGCCCGTGGGTACGGCCGGCCCTGTCCGCGGAGCAGAGCGGCGCCTCCGCGGGCACAACCGGCCCTGCCCACGGAGCCGAGCGGGGACTCCGCGGGCACGGCCGGCCCTGTCCGCGGAGCCGAGCGGCGCCTCCGCGCTCCTGCGGCGGTGGAGCGGGACGGAATGCTGTTCCGTGGAAGATGCGCCGCGCGGGTGTGTTTTGCGGTGTAGTCAGCTCTTACGTGACTCTTAAAAGTGCTCGTATCTCGTGTAATCTCTTACTATCCCTAATCCCTTATATCTGAATACACCTCTATTGGTGTGAAACTTTACAGCCCACGAGTTCAAAGCGTGCTGCCTGCTAACTCAAAATTTGTCAGGGACAGAGTCTTAACCCTTTCTCTGTATGGAATCATAGAGTCATTGAGGTTGGAAGAAACCTCCAAGATAACCAGTCCAGCCTTCAGCTGAAGACCACCATGGCCGCTCCACCATATCACAAAATGCCACAATCTACTCGGCTTTTTTGACATTTCCAGGGATGGTGACTCCATCACTTCCCTGGGAAGCCTATTCCTAGGCTTAACCACTCTCTCGGTGAAGAATGTTATTTTTCTTCTGAAATGTCTCTGTGTATCACCAGATATTCCACCCCCCCCCCCCATGGTTCTTTGTATCAAACCACATGTTTTTTTACCTATGGTTATGGCCAGCTGAAATGCGAGCTTACAATCAAATTAAATTTCTAACCAAGATTGTTGTCATGTTTTGGTAAAGGCTTTGCATGTTTTGACATACAAATAATTGTGACAGATAATACAGCCTTCGCTACTGATTTAGTAAAAGCGTACAACTGCTATCCGAAAAAATCTAATAAATTCCTCATGTGAGACATTAACCTCTTGTGTTACCATTTTATTCGTTACATACTGAAACATTGCCATAGTCCTAAAAAAATACTAAAGTTAATAATTTACAAGTAAACGATGAAATGGTGTGTGGTTATATCTCAGCTAGGGACCAAATTAGGACTGATGTAATAAAACAAAGGTAAAGGCCTTTCTATATCACATGAATCATGATGTATACAACCTTTGGAGTTCAAGTATGCAAAATGTTTTAGATCTCACTTTTTTCTTTGTGCATGTCTGTTCTGAATGTTACTGCATTGGCCTTCTTTATTGAACAAATATTTCTGCTGAACATGTCTTAAATCGAAATCCAATGTTGAAAGCTGTTCAGCCTAAAAAAATATGACTAAAAGCTAGAGGCCTCTGCCAGATTCATGATTTCAAAATAATGTCTATATAATGTCAAAAAGAACAAACACATTTCATTTCATCTGAACTATTCACAGTAATTGACTGGCAGCTGATGTAATAAAAAAGCTGTTTGGAATTTTGTATCCGTCACTCTCACTAATTACAATCCATCATCTAAGAGCTCAGTCCAGCTTTGGAGGCCAGTTCAAGCTTTGCTGCAGAAAGAATGGTAAGATTAGACTTCATCACATCTCAACACATCACATTTTATGTTTATTTGAATCATACTACATTTGACATCATCACTCGACTTTTTTTCTTTTTCACTTTTTTTATATTAATATTTTTCTGATATTAATTAATCTTTTATGCAAACACAGCCACCCACTTTGTAGAGCACAGCTATCAAGTGATTCTGCCTCCAGTTTTCTGGCACTGCGGGTTGTCTGGTCACTGTGTTGTAAAAACATGTGTTTGCATACCTAGGTTTTAATTGTGCCCAAGTTAAAGTGAAAATCTGATTAAAATCATACTGCCTGCAGGATCAGGCCCTCAATTCTAACTCTCTGTGTACAATATTAGGCCTCATGACATTGTAGAGAATGAACTCTGAGAGTTTTGGAGTGTGATCTGAAGTACTAGCACTGGCCTAATACTTTTCATAAAGATTAATACCACTGAACTGATGAACTCCAAGCTGCAGAGTTCTGGCTGATAGAAGTCCCAGTCATTTTTATTTTGCCAGAAACAAGAAAGGGATGGTGACAAGCAGATGGGCTGACAGTATAAGGCTTTCCCTCTTTTTTGGTATGGTTGTCAAATATAGACATGATACCCAAGGAGAGGCAGGATAAAATGGAAGAGAAGAAAAACCATAACATGGAGGAAAGGAGAGAGCTCTGGGCTGCAGAATTACAAAGGTAAAGAGACCAAAGGCTATAAAAAATGATAGTCATCAAAAAATGTTAGAAATATACATGTAGGGTATGATCTCATGTAACAGAAATTTCCTCCTCAACATCTCCTTATCATTTATAATGTATGGAAATCTATAAATTAATATCTAGCTTTAAAGGCAAAATACCTGGCAAAGATTCATTGCAAGATTACGTAGTACATGTAGGTTTCATCATAATTTTCATCACAAAATTTATATTATCAATTCCTCTACACATCTTCTCAGTCTGACTTTTTTTCTTTCTCTCTTTTTCTCTCCAAAAAGGACATGAAATGGATTCAGACTGTCAGATTTCTATCAGATTTTACTACTTGTGCAGAATATATACATATATTTTAAAACCCTGTTCATTAAAATTTCCAAGAGAAATCTAACCTGTATATTGACTAAAGAAATTATTAAGGAAATGCATTAATACTGGTGTATGAATGAATCAGGGAAACAAACTACTTCAGCCCATGCAGGCTAGTGATTTTTGCAGCTTTCATTTTGTAAGTCAAAACAAAATAATGCAACTGTTCAAAATGAAGGGAAATCACTTAGTGTGTCCAGAAGTCTAAGTCCTAAAATTTAAGGACTGGCATAAGTATTTCTGAAAAGTCTCAGATTAGCATTTTTTTGTTTGTGTATTGCTCCTTCATAAAGTTAAGAGACAGTAATATAAGGTAATATTCTAACATTAATTTTCTACAAAACCATTATTGAATTCCTAGAGTTTCCTCCACACATTAATGGAATTCCCGTAGAACTTTTCTGGTCTGGAAAAGAGAAATAGGAAAATATATTTTACTGAATAAAATGTTTTAACCAGATTAAACCAGTAAAAAAAGTAACTATTTTCTACAGAATTTATTTCTCGCTAGATTGGTATCTTAAGACAAAACATGATATTCGTATATTGGTCACTGACATGATCGTAGAATCAAAGAAAAGGAGTCTGCATACCCCAGAAAGCCCAGGAAAATTTCTCTCATAATCACAGGCAAAAAAGTGCAATACAATAAATAAAATACTGCCCTGAACCAGGTGATTAGGTAGATTATTTAATTAGTATGATTACTGTAGACAGTCCTCATATCTGCTGAAAGTGCAGTACTTATCACATGTTAAAAAATAATATTTACTTTCAGAATTTTTTGGTATGCATTAATTTCAATAAATGCATTGTTTGGCTAGAGGCAAGGACTATTCAATAAAACATGCTCTGTTTGCTTACAAATAGTTCTGATTAACAGTTCAGGAAATTAGCTTTTTATTTAAATGTGTGAAAGCACTTGATTTATTTCAGTAAATATTAATCTTACAGTAGCTGAATACATTTTTTACCTGGTATTTGGTATTTTTTGCTCTGTTTAACCTAAAAACCATTTTTACTACTAGGTAGCAAAAGAGATTAATTTATTAAAAAAGAAGTAGGACTTATTTATTTGCCTTTTGATTTATTTTACTTACCTAGCTTTATTCAAGTTACTTTTAGCTTCTATTTGTCAAAAATCTTCTGATTTTCCCTTTGTACATGAAAAGAACCTGTTTTCTTAGGCTGTAAAAAAAAGGAAAAAAATATAGAACTTTCACATTTTAACTATACACATTCATCTGTTTGGATCCTAATTTAAGTACTCAGGAATGGAGGCAACCAGAAAAGTACCACTGTTTAAAACATCATAGTTCCCCTGATTTCTAACAATTCAGGAAAATCTTACATATTATAAAAATTCCATCACCCCCTTATTTTATGAAAATATATATGTGAGATCAAGACTCTAAAAATTCATTTGAATTTATGTGTTATGATTTCTTGTCAAATAAAAAGAAATCACAGGGAAAATTTGCATACTTTATGTCTAAGATCACACAAAAAACTGAGTAATAAAAGGATGTAAGGATTTGGGACTGTGAGCTAAGGGTCACTGTGATATATCAGATAGTACGGCTTCCAGGATAGCAGCTTTATTATGTTATATATTTTAATTTATTTAAAGTCCTTCAATTAAGTGAAAGTCCTGTATTTACTGACTTTTCAGTCATTCTCTTTCATGCTTTTTCTCTCACAGAGAAATAAATCTGTGTAGTTCATAATGCGTCTGCTCTTTCTTAAAATAAAACTCTCATGTCTTTGACTAAATTTGTGGAGATTTAAAAATGAGGCCTACATAAAACATGCCACTTTTAATGTCAGATGGAGAAATACAAACATTCCTGCTGCTTTACTGGAATTACTACAGTAATTCCAGCCTAGTCCTGTATCACAGATGACATAGTTTGTCATACTCACAAAAACGCTAGGAAATGCTTTTTATTGGTATTCTGTCTTTGTAAGCAACAATTATTGGAAGCAGCTCTTAAATGGAAATTTTTGCTACTTTTCAAATGACCTGACACAATTTACAGATGCTTCAGAGTTCAGGCAGCTCTCAGATACAGACGTGACACATTGTGCCCAAAGTTTTTTACATCTAGCTTTATTGTTTAGATTTATTGAGAAAAGTCTAAGCTGTATGTGATTTTAAACAGTAACCCAAATACATTTGAAATTTGTCGATGTCTTAAGTAAGGCTTTTTACATGTTTATACATGTGATGGTAAGATTGTAGCCTTGCTGGTGGAAACCTGTAAGGAGGATATTATGCTCTATTTTCAAGAAGAATTCACAGTCTGTCACATTAGTGCTAGAGATGTGTGTAGAAGAGTAATTATTATAAGCTGACATCCAGCAAATGTAAGTAAAAATAGATAAACCTCAAAGGGAAATTAGGCTGTATGGCTTAGGTACTATTTGTCTACGATGTTTAATGTCACGACACTAAAATGTTATTTAGCATAGCACCTAATTTTGCTATGTAAAATAGTTTTGTATTTATATAACAAATTAAAATGTGATTTTCTTAGCTCTGCACTTAGTGCCCTATCAAATTATATAGAAGAGGAAATATAGAAAATAAGTAATCAGTAATCCAGTATTCAGAGATACATGGTATAACATTTTTAATTCTCTTTATACAGTTTGGCAGCACCAAGCAGCAAAAGTATTTAATTCTGCTAATGTAATAAACAGTTTTCATGAAAAACAAAATTTGTTGAAACAGATGTTGTAATACCACTGCAGGAACAAGCACTACGTGGCATTTTTTGCTAGGATTAGTCCTGCTGTTTCATGAAAATGTTTGATTCTGATCACAAAGTAAGGCTTGCATGTCAAAATGATAGATGCCTTAAAAGAAGCTTTGATAAATAAAATCCCGCAGATCTTGGCATTCACAGTTCCCTTTTGGCAACTGTGAGAAATGGCTGAGTAATAGTTAGGAAACAGACTTACTTAAGATGGTTTATTGCATCTAAAGATATTAGGGCTAGGTCTGCAGCTAGTGTAAATCAGCATATCTGCCTTCAAATTACTTATATTGCTTTGTGTCAGCAGAGAATTTGGCCCATATCCATTATCTAGAGGGAATATCAACTACTACAAAGCATACTTATCTAACCAAAAGCAAACGTTGTGTACGTAGCTCATTGATGTTTCTTGTAACACTTATGTTAACCTTTATAATGTGATAAAAATCTGGCACAGTTATGTATGGTTGCAAAGGATCTTGCTTTGATAATATCAACAATTATAAATTAGCATTTATTGCTTTTAATACTGCTTCAAATTACATTGATAAAAGCTTAACTTGATATTGATGAGAGAACTAGCGATTTAGGACCTTGCTGTTGCTCTAATTAACTTTACTGGGAGCAAAATTAGGCCTCTCCTCTGAAACAGGTCTGCCTATCAAAGTAGTATGAAGCAGTTTGGATTTTTTTTTTTTTAATATCTATATAGTATATTTTTTGTGTTCTCTTTTGTTGCACATATTTCACATCTAGTGACAACCACATTTTACAGAACCACTAAGTTTAGACCCCTGTCTTTTACATATAAACAAACACATTATTCAACTCAGTAAAATCACCAATTGTGAATTCAGATGCAGGCATCTGCAGAGTCCAAGTTAAAAATTTTAGTTTAAATGATTGCCCTGTGAGACCCAGAGTAACATAACAAACCCTGTTTCATTCTTCATTTGTTTGGCTCAATTAACAAAAGAGAACAATTGCTAATTATCAGAATTTTGAGCAGTAAACACCGGGTCTAAGTAGTATCTCAATTAGTGGTTATAATGCTGCAACCATTAAACCTGTTCAGCAGCTGCTCCAGAAATAACTTGCAGGCAAATTGAAGCATTGAAATATGTGTAATTTTACACATGCTAAATTGTCTATATTGTTTATATAACATCAAATTTATTTCAGAGTGTAGAAATAGTTTTGATATCAAAAATACAATTGTGGTCTGTGCTCATTTTAAATGGCAAATGACATTATGATCAATCTGAGAAAACAAAGAGGAATGCTTTGGTGACCCTAAATTTTTTATACTGGCAACACCACTGAAAACTACAAGTGTCCATGTACTGTCTGTTTCATGCAAGATTTATTTGTTGTGAGAGAAAACCCTGATGGTTGGTTAGTGAATTAGGTCAATAAGCAGTAGGATAGTGATAGGGGAGATTCTATTGCTCTTGGGGATTTAGGCTTCCTAGCACGACATTTAAATCAATAGGAATCATCAGCTACCCTAATCTGCCCATACCAAATAGCAGTGGGCCTAAGGTGGTGGAGAAATATTGGAAAAGTCTCTGGGAAATTGCTTTCCTTCCCTTGAAAAAATTAATTGTGTTGTATATGCTTATAAAAATATTTTATCCTATTCTACTGTATCTACAGTTTTATTAAAAATACAATGTAAAAGTAACAGTGATTATAATAATAATAATTTCTTATTGGTGCAGTCAAGTAATTCTTCAACTATTTTTGCAAATGCATCAATAACCAGTCAAAATGTAGAGAAGAAAGAGGCATAGAGAAATTCCAATTAAGGTACTAAAAAAGTGTTAAGATCCTATCTTGCAACTGATGGTATTAGTTAATGCAATGATACTACAGTCAAAATGATAACAGAAAGACAGAGTTAAAATTACAAAGCTATGTACAACCAATATGAAGAAATATAAGACGCCTTTATTTCATAGGTAAGTGAACCTTTCATCAGTACTAATTCAAATTTCTGACGGTACAAACTGAGAACTATATAAGTGCGTTAATGAGAACAAAGATAAATATACATTGTTTTCACATCCTATGTTTTCACTGAGTACACAGGCATTTGAGATGAACATATACTGCCATAGTGGCACTTAGAAAGCTGGAAAACAATGTGCTTCCAAAAGCAAATTTATTTTCTTCATCTCTTAGTAGCAGTCAAATATAATTTAGTTTTGGTCAGCTTGCTGGGTAAAATCCTGAATAATATTTGCTATATAGGTGATAATGATTTTAGATAATGTATTATAAACAGTGCATCATTGAAAAAACTTTTCCTTCCTCTTGCCTTATGCTTATTATGCCATGTAAGTAACCCATGCTTTGTTTATATTTATTAAAAGGATCTTTTCAGACAAAATACTGTATCTTAGACCAAATAAGCATTAAATACCCCCTTCATCTCCACGATATGCTCACACAGGAACACATTAACCTTAGAGAGCTACGTCAGCTTGTAACAGATATTCACTGATGGCATCATTCTTATTTTGTCAGTCAGGAAGCCTGTTTGCAGCACCTACATGGGATGTGTTTTTGTTCAGTCAAATGTTGTTGCCATTATACCATTTTTACAGCTATAAAGTACCATTGAGGCCAATTAGGAACTACTAGAGTGAAGACTGAGCAACAAATTTCAAAATTTGATCCATCATTTCTTGGCTGTCAAACCCCGGGCCCATCTGCTCACATGGCAAGCAGCCCACTTGGAAGTGAGCTGGACCTTTCCCCTAAGAAATGAGTGACAGGGAAGAGCAGTTTAGTTAGTCTGTGTAACAATGAGAACAATTTTTTTCCTGCAGGAAGTGTGGCCCGATATCTAGCAGAGCTGCACAGCATTTGCTTTCTTTCACTTCATTATATTTTTTGACATGTACATTGTTAGAAATGGTTGAGTGAAGGAGGAAAGAAAATCAGGGGTTTACTGGTACTGGTTGCTGCCAAAAAGACAGGTTGCATTGGAACAGGTGCTTTGAAAATCTGTGAAAGCCAGCTGAAAAGTGTCAAAATGTGCATAACATGAACCAACAGTTCACAGACATTTTGTGTGAATTTGGTGTTGTAGCAGGAAAGTTCAGAAGGAACACTCAGCAGAAAGTATCTGCCTTAGGAACAGCCAGCCAGCTTAACAGGCATACCCTTGTCTGCTCGATCACAGCGTGCATGATGTTCTCATGCAAGGGGAAAGACAAAGGAAAAAGAAAAGGTTTCCTTCTGTTACACTTATATCCTTTATTATCTTGGAATTGTCAAATCAGGAAAAAAGATATAATAATCTGTTCCTAAAATATGTTAAGCTGATCATCTAGCCTAAAAATAAAAGTAGATCAATTGAAACTCTGTAAGCTGTATTCGGGTGAGTGATTAACTGCAGAGTGTGTGCAGGTAAAAGAAAGTCGAATGCGTGATCCTTTTTATAGTACCGGTCAAACTAATGCCTGTGAGCCACACTTGTCCCTTGACCTTGTTAAATGTGGCCCACGTGTTGGAGGGAGTACAAGAAACTTTTCTGACACATTCCCTTCCCACATGTTTTTCCTGCAGTGTGCTACTGTAGATAATTCTAAAACACATGGGAGTACAAGTGGGTTCGCCATGTGTATTTAAAACCTAACAGAGCTACAATAGTCAAAACCACATGGGGACAGAAAAGGAGCATCAGGAAAAAAGTGCTTTTTGACTATTTGTGCTCATGTTCTTCATGTGCTCAGAGAACACATGAGAGAGCAAGAGCAAGACAAAAAAAGACAAGGGAGAGCAAGAGAAGAAAGGAAGAGGAAGAAAGAAGCAGACAGAAGCAAAGAAAAAGGAACAAAGCAAGATGGCATTGAAAAGAAAAAGGAGAAAAGACATGTGAGAAAGGAGAAGGCATTGCAAGGAAATGACAGGAACTGACAGGGAAAAAAATCATAGAGAAAATCATTTCACTGCTTGAAAGGATTAAACCAAATAAGCTTGCCTGTGCTTTTCATTTCAGCTTTATAGTTTGTGTGCATGTTTAGTTTTAACGAATGTAAGAAGAGGCATCTTGTGCACATTCCCCGATGTCATCTCTCCTTTCATTTTGTCTCCCAGTACTGCATCTTTGTTTCTGCTTCTGCTTTCTGTCTCACTCTGTATCCCACTTACCCCTCCCCTTTTTCTCGTCTCTGCTTTTCACAGGCAGTGAATGAGATGTAGCATATCATTGCAGTAGCAGGTACAGGTTTTTCTCAAAGTTGCCCTAAAAATGGAATGCCGGTGAGTATTTTGTTATTCGTTCAGCCTTCCCCTCACCCCCCGAGACTTAGTGGAGACAGGCTGACGTCATCAACACAAACTTAATGAGTGTATGAGGGAAATGTGACTTTTGCTCCATGCCAGTCATGGGATATGGTGATAGTCTTGATTTCAAGGAGCTTTACAAGATGTCGGTGTTGAGCAATTTTTCACTTTCTTGGCTGATGAAGTCGAAGAGGAACAAGTGAACTATCTCTCATCTTCCTCTCTCTTGCTTATGGATGCACATCTGCCCCCGCAGCCTGTCCTCTGGACTTCCCGAGGTACACTGTGTGCTCCACTTATCCTGTAAGCTGTCATTGGGAAAGATGGTTTTGTCTGTTGCACAGCCAATTTAAGGACTCACAGGAATACACAAATACTATGTTACCTAATATTATACATTTGGTTTGATTTGGATTGGAATAAAAATTAAAATTAAATAGCTTTGGACCCAATTTTTATTGTATTATCATTTGATACTCTTTTGTTCATCTCAGAATGTTTTCTTTGATTTGGGGATGATGATGGTGCTTAGTTTTGGCATTGCATTTAGATTTATGATTTTTGTCTTTAAAAGCAAAGGAAGAGTCTTTAAATATGTATGAGTAACTCTGGTTTTACCCCCACTTTCTTTTGGTTCTAAGACTTACACTCTATTCTTCTATTTCTTGTCATTGACCCTTTTTAGTTGTATGCCAGGATCTCAAGGTTTCCAACTAAAGCCAGGAGCTCAGGAGGATGAACAGCATTCAGGAAACAGTCAACAGCTCTCAGGGTGCAATTCTAAAGGTCATTTGTTATCACATCTGTTCCTGTCAAGGCGTCCTCTCTGAGGCAAAGCCCATCTGAGAGGCTGGAAAACCTGGGATGTTCTATGGTAGGATTTTCTCTCTCATGCTGTATGATGAGACTGAAAAGAGTGCATTCATCTGTGGAGTTCTCCCAGTGTCAGGGGAAACTGTCAGAAACCTTTTTCCTCTGTCCTCTTTCACTGTGACCTTCATTTCCCAGCCACTGGCCTGACTCTAAGTTCAACACCCCCCCCCCTCCCAGTTAATATTGGGATTGGTCTGATTTCCCCTGCATCTTTTGAGACAGAGTAAAACTGGAGACCATTTGGCAGAAAGTCCAAGATTTGTTGAATGTGGCTATGAAGAATGGCAATCAGAGGAGAGGGGAAGAATGCTGGGATTGAATGACTAACCCAGAATGAATGCTGGGGACAGTTTTGCTAGTGTTGGAACTTCTCAATGCTGAAAGCTGTTCACACCATGAAGCTATGGAGCTGATTAGGCTGGGCAAGTCATGCTGCTCAGGCTTGAAGGTAGAGTCCTGCTTCGTGCTTCCCACTATCCACTCACATCACTAGGATCACCGTGCTACATCGTACTGGAAAAATGCCATAAGGATTTTGCATACAGAAATGGAGTCAAGCATGCATTTTATGGCAATAATCTAATTTATTTATTTGAGATATTACCATGACATTACAGTCCTCTGAAAAGTAGAAGAAAAAAGGCAGAATTTAGAATATCCTATACTGGCCCCAAAAAACTAGTCACCTAGTCCACTTCTTAAATAGCCGGTGAGTATAGTAAAATTCCCAATTAACTTAAAAGAGGTTATCAGGTAGATAATATGTGTTTTAAAATGTAAGCACATACCAGATCACAGGTTAACTTATTCTATTATGTACAGGCCTGTATTAGACTAATGTTATGGGCCAAAGCATCTTCTGGCACAAGCTGTTTAGGATCTATGTAGGTATACCAATTACATCAGCTAATAACAGTTTTGTATTTTTCTATATTTATTGGGCAGACTACTTTAAATAACTAAAGTATTATATGCCTGTGTTCATGTTTTGGAAAATAAATTGTTTCTGTAATTTAAATAAAATGAAGATATAGTAGCTTAGACCATAAACCATTTTTAAGAAGAAATAAATTCAGACACATTCTTTATGTGTTCTAAAATTTCAGGTAATTTTTAATGTCTTTATTGCTCTATGGAGGCCAAAAGGTTAGGTAAAATTGGTATTTTGTGGAAGAGGCTTTTGTCCTTGTCTACAAAGAGGAGGCGTTCCAGAACTGTTCCACACTGTACTTTACATGGCAGACAGAGGATAAAAAATGGTGAATTCTGCATCTGTCACTATTCTGCATCTGTCACTCAAAGAAAATTCCCCTTTCCCTGTTTGGGAAAGTTGCCTGAGGATGATGGGATATGGCTGATAGCAATAATCCATATTTAGGCAACCAGAAGATTGTGACATTAGCTAGAGTAAGGGAATGCAGACATAAAATCAAAACATCTGTTATGGTAACTTTAACTTACCCTATTACTCGTGGTTGTTGCAGTGTCTTAACTTTCCTGCATTAAAAATATACATCTAGCTGTCAAATTCAGCACTACCTCTACATTAATTTGCTTTAAACTTCATATAGTAAAACTAATATTTGGAAACATAGCAGTTCATCTTTGTATTGGGTTTGCATGACCAGATTTTGGTAGTGAGTGGGCTAAAGGAGGCTTTCTTTGAGAAGATGCCAGAAGCTTCCTCCATGTCCAGCAGAGCCAATGCCAGCCGGCTCCAAGACAGACCTGCCAATGGCCAAGGCCAAGCCCATCAGTGATGCTGGCAGCACCTTTGGGATAACATATTTAGGAAGGAGGGAAAGAAATCCTGGGCAACTTCAGCTGGAGAGGGGAGAGAGAATGTGTGAGAGAAACAACACTACAGACACCAAGGTCAGTGAAGAAGGAGGTGGAGGAGGAACTCCAGGCACTGGAGGAGAGATTCCCTTGGAGTCCATGGTGAAGATCATGGTGGTCCGTGGTGGAGCGGAGATCCACCTGCAGCCCATGGAGGACACCACACTGGAGCAGGTGAAGGAGGCTGTGACCATATAGGATCCCCACGCTGGAACAGGGGAAGAATGTGAAGAGTCCTCCCCTTGAGATGGAAGGAGCAGCAAAAAACCGTGATGAATTGGCTGCAGCCCCTATTCCCAATGCCCCTGTGCTGTGGGAGAGGAGGTAGAGAAAATGGAGAGTGAAGCTGAGCATGAGAAGAAGGGAGGGGTGGAAGGAAGGTGTTTTAAGATTTAGTTTTTATTTTTGCACTACCCTACTCTGCCTTGCTTGGTAATAAATTAATTTCCCCAAGTTGAGTCTGTTTTGCCCGTGACAGTAACTGGTGAGTGATCTCTCCCTGTCCTTATCTCAACCCAGGAGCCTTTTGTTATATTTTCTCTCCCCTGTTAATATGGGGGGGTAGTGATAGAGTGGGTGGGCTCCTGGCATCCAGCCAGGGTCAACCCACCACAATCTTTAGACTAATAATACAAGTAGGTGATCTTCTACTTGATAGATTGCAAAATGTGTTGCATTTTATCCCTGATTATGAGAATAATTTGATTTGCCTCAGCATAGCTATTAAATAGTTACAGAGAGATTGATTGTGGTGGTATGACGGATTTCACCATTAGTAGCTTTATGAGAGAGGTTCAGAATATAAACAGATTTCATGGCTGTTCTTAACTGGAATATCTGAATATATACCCTTCCTTCTCTACAACCCTCAGCTTGCCACAGAAATTTTTCTCAGAACAGAGATTTCTGTGATTTTCCAGCACTCCTTATCACAACACGTTGCTGTATTGCCAGCACTATAACAATGAGAACATGGTTGCATAAACCACAGGAGACAAATGTCCAGAATAATGCACTATAAGGAATGAAAAAAGATGTAGTGTGTTATGAGCCTGATCCTGTTACGTGATAGATCTCCGTCCGAAGGTTTCATTCTGCACATTTCAGAGTGGATCAGTTCCATCACGTCTGCTAGGAAATGTTGATATTTATTCTGATTATGCCCTCTTTCTACCAGTCACTCTTCTAATTAGGAGCAAGACCTGGTACTGGTAACTCATAGCTGCTGTGTAGCTTGAATATAGGAGAGTCTGCAGTGTCTGTGCTTGGGCTGCCAAGTCACATTGCATGTGTTCTGTTCATTCACTGTGCCTGCTAGAATAACTTGTTATGATACTGGACTTCCAAAGAATATATTAACTTCCTGACTCTCTATAGTAATACCATACAGCTGGTTCAAATAAACATTCCAAGCCAGTGCATTTTTCATCTTGAAAAAAATAGCAATCCCAAAGAACTTTTGTATTTATTCAGAGCTTGCTGTCATTGCCTTTGACACCGAGCACAAAATTAATAGTTAAAAAAATTGGAGTTACTCTCTAGGCCTTTGCATTGATTCTCTCTTGTTGTTCTTCATTTATTTTGTTGACCATTGCAGTCAAAAAGAGAGGAAAAACTGCTCATGGCATTAATTTTCTTGAGTTATTGCACCGTTCTCTGTTGCTAAAACTTTATTGTTTTTTTTTACTTTGAATAAAATGCAACTGTTTTTATCTGAAACAGAATCCATATAAAAATTCTGGTTGCTCTTGACTTTTCCTACCTGAAATTTCATTGAAACTGATACAGAAACATGAGCAGGTAATTAATTTAACCACATTAAACTTTTGCATGCTATTAAAAATATGTTAGTTTGTTTCTTTAATGATTCCATTGTCAGTTCATTTATTAATATTGCCTTTATCAAAAAAGCTGCTGAAACATTGTGACTGAGAACCATAGGCAAAATTATCATGTAAATAATGGATATTTTGGCTGTATGAGGATGGTGGTTTGGTCATATTCGATAACGCAGTTTTTGTAGTTATACTGTTGTAGATACATTGACTGTTGGCTTCAGAAAGAGTACACATGATTAAATAAAGAAAGATTTTGCTCCAAATATTGTTCATCCGTAACATTGTAATTCCCACCCGAGAAAATGAGATACGTCGCAGGCTACGGATCTTCCATTGCTATTTCATAGTGCCATTTGTTAAGAAATTTCCCCAGGAGAAAGGTTTGATGCGCCAGATTTCTGAGTTGGTTTCTTGTAGTCTTAGATGTAATTATGGAAATATGTATGGATAGAATTATGGAAAATTCTGTGTGTGTCCATCCTTTTCTGAATTTTCTTTTAATTTGTTGGGCTAATTACAAAGAAAAACTTATAGTTCCAGTAAGTTGTGGAACAATCAGAGTTATTCAAGTGCATCTAATACCCAGTTTTAAGGAGTTTCAAAAGCTGACACTAGTTTTGATCTCTCATCCAATTGCCAGTGATGTAAATGGGAACATGTCCCTGATTTCAGTGGGAGCAGGAGCAGGTGATAGCTTTTCACTGTTATATCACACATGAAGAAGGCAATTGTGTATGCAAGACTTACAGTGATGTCAGATCTACATTTTTATATGTTTTGTTACAGTCTGTGAATAACTGGACCATACAGATATAAATCTGTCTTTGATTAAGATAGATTATTCTGGTGTCCCCTTATAAGATTATTTTACATTAACAGAGTTATCATTGACAAGTACAGAATCATTCTGATTTATAGTATTTTCTGAAAAAAATACACATCTGTGAAAAATGCCAGCTTGTGTCTGGAACTGAGGATTAGATGAAGCTTCTTTTTATTCTGCCTTTGCATTAAGGAAAATTATTTTGCCTGTTACTCTTCACACAGTCACGTAAATTTGCTTTTTTCAGGCATCTATTCAAAATTTACAGATAAGATTTTAGGGCTAGAAGTGAGGGAGTATTGTAAAACTGCAGTATTAGACGAAGTACATAGGAACATTCTGAACCCCCAAATGCTGTATTAAGGTCACACACGTTTTAAATTAGGAGCCTCTGTTCTCACTCATAAATGTCTCAAACTTTCAACTTCTGATCTGAAAGTTTTGGTGGTTGAATATTGTAACAGTAGCCATTGGAATTAGTAGATACTGACCCTTGTGCCATATGAGAGGGTGTATGTAACTGTTCGTGACCCTGACCAGGTTCATATGACTGAAGCGAAGAAATTAAGGTTAGTCTGTCACTAGAGCTCCTGCATGTCAGAACTTTATTCTGAAGGTATAGGTGACTGATTTTTTAATTTGTCTATCAATATAAAATATACTTACATAAAGAATAATATTAGATTTAAATAATTTTCTCCCCATTCATATGGCATCTATTGTATTCATAAGCATGAGGAAGGCAAAACATAGCTCAATCTCACTGCCTTCAAGTGTGTGTTTGTTACCAGTGTCTGAGCATTTATCTTTTATGTTTTCAGCTTAGATTTTTAAAAATTATTTCTGGTATTGTTTCTTTGTTGTTTTTCTTTTGTTCTTACTATCTGCAAGACATGTAACATGACAAGCACTGAACATCTATTTATGTGGAGCATTCTAGGAAATGGAGCGTTATAAATATGTATGTCTGATGCTAATATGAAACTCTGACAAAGATATTCTTGCCTGTATTTTTTGGAAGTGACCATACAAACCTATGGTTTATTGAAATAAACCATATGGTTTATTGGTAAAAATGTACATTGTAAAAATGTACATTTTAAAAATGTACAAGAAATTTTCAAAAATACAAAAATAGTTCTAGTCCCAGGTAGAAAAGCTCCTCTTTGAAATCTTTGGAGAAAAATATCTGTCTGTCTCCCTATCCCCCAAGATCCATTTTCTGCAAAGCTCTTTAAATGTGAGAGAGGATAGAGTTTCGCAACAGTTTATTGCTAGATTTACAATGCTGGCGACAAAAAATGAGATAGACTTCTCCCAGGAGTTGATCTCTGGTTGGGTTAATGGATTACATGGGCCAGACTATATCTGTGACTAGTCCTTACACAGTAACACTGCTGAAAATGCACGTGAGATCCAGTCTCATAGGAAACTGCCTCTGGGAGCCCAGCACCCCAACCCTCCGGGTAACCTCTCCAACAGAGCAGGAATGAGACAGGATCATGCTTATGCCTCCACAGTGACACAAAAGTAGAAAGAACAGCTTCGTAAAGGTGCTTGCAGCCAACATTGTTCCTGCATCAGTCTGATTATGGAAAGATTGATCCTTTTGCAATTACTCCTAACTTGTGTTGGTTTGAAACAGCCATCGTCAAACCTACTGGTCAGCTCATGGAAGGCTGATTGTTCAGCTGTGAATTTTGATATTATTGACTGGATTTTATGATGTTATCCCTTGTTCCTTACATAGCACATTATCTGAAATTGGCAGGATGTAAACTTCACATTTTGGAACTCATAATTATATGTAATTTTAAATATTTTTCAGAACACCTCTGCCACAGCAAAATGCAAAAATAGTGGCTGAAATGGTTTGGTGCATTAAATTGGGTGGGGGTTTTTGTCCCTAGTGAGTACAATAAGATCACTGTGCCCCAGAATCTTTATCATACGACCTATCTGGTTTTTAGAACCTTGCTGCTTTTGCTGCTGCTTGATCTCACTGCCAGTGACACTGGTGGGAAAATGCCTTTTTTGTTGTCTTTGCCAAAATCAGGATTGGGCTGCCCAATGCCTGCAGCACAGAAATTGGGTGGCTCCTCAGAGTCGCTCTGGGTGTACAGTGGTTTTTCACTCCTCTTTGTCTCAAAGGGCTGCATTGAGGGCTGCTCCCCGGGGGAGTCTCATGATGGTGATCATCCGGGTGTGCTCCTGGGTGGGATCAGCAGCTCCACGTGCGGGGCTCAGGCGTGCAGGGGGCTCATCTGTACCTTTTTTGTTAGCAAAGCACAGAAGTTTGTGAAATCCAAACCTTTTGCCATCCCTCCAGCTCAGTGGTTCTATGGGAAGACAATTACACAAGATGCCACCTCAGGCAAATCATATAAAATTAAAAGAAGGGGTGCAGTGACATATCGTCAAACTCCATGTTGGTAGGAAGTTTTAAAATCCACATCCTTCTGGAATTCATGTGGTTCAGTGCTTGGTCGTGAGGGGAAAATGTATGGTAATCCCACACAGAAATAAATGTGACTGAATCCTGTTTGCTTTCAAATAATTGCATTTATTTACATCAGTTTAACCTCCATTTAAAATGTCATGTATATCTCAGCTAGATTAATGCATGTGAAAAAACAAGCCTCTGTGGGAAGTGTTTCAAGTAAGCAACTTGTTTTGCTTGTAATTAATGGATTCTTACCTAAAGTACAAGTTATAAATAAAAATAAACTAACGGTGAGTGGTAGTTTGCTGCTGTCATTCAAATAGTGGACAGTTGGGTAATTACAGACCATCAAAGAACGACTGCACTGCTGATTATTATCCTTTAAGAATTTGCCAGCTTTTTGTCATTCAAAAGAAACTTGCATTGAAGTCTTTAAATATATGCTATTAATAAAATAAACCTATTAAGTGGTGTGATGGTTGGTATTTACAGCTCACACAGGGGAACAAGTCACCTTTCCTTTGTTGCTTTGTCTGATACAGAATACCACATTGTGAAATTGGCAGCCAGATTTCATTTAGCCTCATGTATCTGTGTCTGTACTGGGGGCTTAATTCTGTAAATGTGTAAGCAGCTTGACTAAGATGAGAAGCTTTGGAGCAGAGTTGGACTATACTCCTGGAGCAAGTTATCTCAGTGTTTGTAAGGCCAGATCCTGAAAATGTCAGAAAATCTATGGACATGTACCTTGTGTGCAAACTTTTGAACTGAAAACAAAACGTATCAGCGAGGAAGACGTTGGCAATAATTGCATCTGCTCTGAACTACAAATGTGTATAACTTCTATCACATTTTTATACACGTACTTATTCCATGTGTTGTTAAGATTTGTTAATTAAAAATATTTATGAATAATATCTTGATATTTATTTACAGTAATTAATACTAAACAAACCACTAGGCACGTAATTATTTTTCACAGTTGTGATTCTCCATTTATTTAATATCAAAATGATCAAAACTTACATTTCCAGGGTAATTTTAGTTAAAAACTGGACTTAGGGTGAAAATGATGTTATAGATATCCCTTTCCCTCATAGAAGTAAACCTGTATTTGATACCTCCTGGACTGTGATCCTCATATTGACTAGAAGTAACGTTAGAAGCATAATATTCCAAAATGTGTTTATGCAGAGTGGTGCTGGAGGCAGTGAACTTTTTGTCTTGGGGGAGGAGGGAACATTCAGCGCAGAGCTGATGGCAATAGGTTTCCATCAGAAGGGCTGCAGAGCTCCCAGAGCATGTCAGGATTCAACACTGCTGTGCTCGTGTGCCTATGAGCCCTGTACAGACAGCAGACACATTGTCTCCAGTAAGGAGGCATCCCCCACCTAAGCTGATCTCTATGGTTTGTCTGCCCGTTTGTCTTGTGTTTATAGCAGAATGAAAGACTCACTCCTGCATCTTTCATTCGTAATGCTTACCCGAGGTTGGATTGATCATCTGAGTAAGATTTCCAGGATGGGGATTGTAAACATCTGTAAATAGAACACTGAAATGATAAATAATATAAAACAAATGCTAAACACTGTACTCTTCAGTTGCCAAACTCTAATAATCATTAAGGCATGTAAAAAAATATAGAGATATACTGTTTATGTGAAAGGTCAGTTGCACTCCATGGTTATTTTTAATTCATGGAATTGTTTTAGCAGGCATATCTCTATGTAGCATAATCTCTTGCCCATTTTCAGCAAAACATCCCTAAATTCATCATACAAGAGAACAGAGCTAGAGGAAGAGGAAATGAACAATTTTCTAATTTATGCAATTGAAGAAAAATATGGGGGTTCTTTAATTACCATTGGCTGATGAAATACGAATTATCTGTACCTACTAAGCTGCAAAAGCCTGTTGAAGATGGCAGAAATGCTACTTTTAAAGATTTCTGTAGTCTTGTGAGGTTAGTTTTGTTATAAATTTGCTTGTGTGTCACTGAACTGGATACTGTGATTTGTAAAGGAGCACAAATATAATTTTTGTCAGTAATATCATCATTCTTTTTGACATGTTTTGGCTTGATAGTCTGGGCATAATATTTTAATAAGCTTTTAAAAATCCTAAGTTAAAAACAAAGAATTTCAGAAAATTGTCTATTTTAAGGTTGTTTGAAATTTTAACTGAGAATCACTTATTTGAACATTACAATTGTGTTATCTTAATTTAAAAAAAAAAAAAATTGAAGGTTTCCGGGTGCATTGACAGACTCATGCACACCTGTGGGTTTGGGGGTTTTTTGGGTGAGGGAGGGCAGGTGACTGTTGTTGGGGTTTTGTTTAAATAAACTACAAAGAAGAAAAAGGTTAAACCTCTGAGAATCTGGAAATGTCAATAACACGAATACATAAGAAAAGCAATTGGTAAAGTGTTCCAAGTGTTAGCAGAACTTTTTAAAGAGAGTTATTTTGGTAATGACAAGATTAGGAAGAGCTTTAAGACTTAGAAATGCGGTGTATGCGATCATATTTCTTTATATTTTGTATTTACACTTAGGTAGTGGAAACTGAGCTGATGTACAGGGTATTAACATATAGTATGGGAATACAGAAAGAGCTAATGGTACCACAATTACAGCTTGGCTGTATGGAAAACTGAAAATGCTGCATTGTGTTATTTTGAAAAATACATAGTTGTAATAAGTTGTAATGCTGGATGATTAGGTGTCTCTTCAGTAGCAACCAGGATGTGTTGCAGTGTGTGTTTACTAATATGCCATTTTTTCTTGAGGTAGAATTTTATTTATTTATAATAATTATTTGGAGGTAGTAAATAACTGCAACACAAACTTGAGGAAATCTAGAAAGGCTTTTATGTAAAAGTGAGAAAAGAGAAAGGAAAAGGCATAGACTTTTCAAGCCTAGAGGGTTCCTGGGCAGGTGAAACGACGAGATTTTACATGTTGGCTGACTGTTCTTGGGCTTATTATTAGGGCTCTACATGAAGAAAGGAGAAAGGACTTTGGTATTGACAGAATGGGCTGCAGTGCACAGCCTGTGTTTCGTTTTCCTGGGAGGATTATGCTGTGTGTGAACGTCAGTGTTCTGTGTAGCAGTAGAGACGTCTGAAAGGAAGATCCCTTCCCCCAGGGGTGGCACATTTCAGTAAATGTTCTGGTCTCTTGAGCCCGGGGAATTTTGACCAAAATTTATGAGTCTTTGGAGATGTGATCTCTTCTGTTCCTTTTTGTTCAGTATTGCATATGATTCTGAATTTAGGGGCAAGTTTTCATCTTATTCACAGTTAGTTAATTGCATGGATGTAGAAAAGGAGAGAGATTTAGCTTGTGTATACCTCTGAAATAATTGACAGTACAGTCTAATAATAGTTATAATAAAGTCCTTCTGAAGTTGCTCATAGCAAGGCTAATGGCAAAAGAGGATTGTGGCACCTCATAACACCCTTTTATGGATCAGCTTAGCTATATTAAATGTCCAAACAACAGTCTTTGTACCTTGTATTCATACTATTAGACATGTATCATGGTTTAATTTTACCTTTCATTTCCTTGGTGGATGATGCTATAGGGAATTAAGATAAAGTGCAGTCATCTGTCCAGTTTCCCTCCTATAGCCATGTTGTGTATTAAATTCTCAGACCCCCCAGAGTTCTGCAGGAGATTATCCAAGAAATGATAAATTCTTGGTAGGAGCCATCGAAGCATCATTGCCAGTTGGTAGCTGCCAAGAAGACTCTCACATCTCTTTCACTGTCACTGCATTATTGATTAGCCTGCGAAATACTGAAGCTGTATTGATTACAAATATTTAGGGATAAAAAGGGAAACATGGTCCTCAAAGGTATTTGCAGTCCTCTCTCCTCTGTTAGAGATCTTTCTTCCCCGATATTTCTCTGGCTGTCTTCTCCCTATTGCATACTGCAGGCTGATGTGTTCATCCGAGGGTTCTGGAATGATGGACTGCCTCACCCTGCTGGGGCCAGCAGTCACCAAAAACCTGAAAGAGGCAGATGAAGGAGAATGCTTACATAAAGATTGCTTGATTGCTTTTGCACACACATGCATTCTGACAAATTCTACGAAGCAAAACCCATTTCCTGCTTGTCTATGTTTCCAATAATTTTTATTTAAAAATTAAATGATCCAGACAACGAGGTCTGAAACAGTCCTGCCTAAGATTCCACATAACTGGCTGATGTTCCAGTCCCATCAGACAACATAGCTGCTGAAATCCCGGTGAGTTTTGTCTCAATACTCATGGGTTCTCCTGTTACAGGAACACTGTGCAGACAGGCTAAAATACAAGACCTGACAAAAATCTTAGCTTGTTGATCCATTCGGGTAAGGGCTGAAAAGCTACTTTGCAAATGCAGAACAGTAAATTACATAACAAAACAATTCCCTGCAAATTCAGCAAGTTACTTCTCGCTGTCCCTTCTCCAGGAAGTCCTTGCTTAGTAGGGATGTTGGCACATGCAGGTGGTTTCTGCCTGGTTAGTGTACAGTTAGTTCTCTGCCTGGTACTTAAGCTGAAATCATTAACATGTGTCTTGTGTGTTACCTGAATGAAAGGCGAGTTCACGGGTTATTACTGCCCATTTTTTCTCTTTGCTCCTGCACTTCCCTGTTTCGATTACAAATCCCCCTCCAGGCACAAAGCAAGCTGGACACCTACAGTGCAGCTAAAGAGTTATTTGTTCCCTAGGTGGACACTAATGAATGACTGCAGTGCTGCTCTGAGTGAGGGGGTCCCCACTATTAAAGTTTAATAGAAAGATCTGAGAAACTGGGGGCCAAGAGGAGGAGGAGGAGACAGGGAGCTGTGAGTAACTCTAAGTGCCTTCTCTGTTCCTTTGCTGTAGTGGAGATTATGCCATCCATTAGGACAGGAGCAACAGGAGAGAGGTCAGTTCCCTCTGTGTTCTCCTTTTGCCTTCAGTCTCACTGAAGGCAAAGTGTTGAAACTGCAAAAATATGTTAGTTCCTTTCCACTGTAAAATCTCTTGAAAGCAGCAGGAATATGGCCTGTCTCAAAAATGAGCTAATTCAGATTTCCTTTCACTTTTTGGGGTTTTTTTATCCTTTCATTTCCCTCCCAGTCCTCTTTGTTCTCCTTTTTTTCCCCCAGTCTGCCTCTTTTTTCTTTACTCTCCATACTCTAATCCTTCTCTACCTCGTACTCTTCAAGACTTGGGATTAGTATAGGTATATTTAATTTGAGGGCTTAAAGTTGTTTGTATTTTAATTTTTTTTAATTATTTTTTAAAGATTCCAGCACCCCCATGAATTCCTGTCTGTGCTAAGTGATCGTATAGTATAATAGAACAGTGGAAGTACATCATCCCTTATTTCAACTGAAGTAAGTATAAACCTCCTCAGTTTTTTTCTCTCCCACTGAATTGTAGGAGAATAATATCTAGTTTTAGGTTTTTTTTTCGTTTTTGATCTAGGCCCCATTACTGTGACATCTGTCTGTGTCTGAGACCATTTGAAGAAAAGAGATTGATTATAAGGAAAGATCCTCTAGTTTCTCTCTGCTGTGGATTACTAAGAATATTCTGAATATCTCTTACATAATATTTATAAGGAACAAGATGAATGTCTTGTATACCATTCCTTTTATAATTCCAAGAAGGAGGTTTTTTTTGCAAGTTCAGACCACCAGCATGTTTGGTATCCTGGGGTCCTGCTGGATTCTGCAGGATTCTGCTCACATTGCAAGGGACAGCCAGTGAACAGCAATGGAAGAAGCCTCCTTGCACCAGAGGTGTTTGAGAGAGTTAGAATTCTCCTGGAGATAACTGTAAACATAGAAATTCAATGTTTTTTTCATGTTGGGGTATCAGATCCTCCCTCACTTTTGCCAGTAGTTATAGGATTAGAAACCTCTGCTAGTATAATGCATATAGCTGGAGAAACTAAAATATAATGGCTTCTCCATAGTTTTTGGAGCCCCAGTGCCATCTGTCATGCAAAGCTTTTCTAGAAGTCAATACAAGAATATTTTGAGCCTGTTAATGCATCCTAAAAAGAGCACTGATACCTGAATTTGATTCATTATTTACTCTTGGAAACAGTCTTATTAAGAAAAGGCCTCCAGAAGTGATGTTGCCAATACAACCTGTCAGCACAGGTTTCTTCAGATTGCTGCCTGGACAAACATGTCAGATTCCTGTTTGGAAATGCCTGGACCGGATCCACAAAGCTTACTTGCGCTTTCCTTTCTCACTGTCTTTTCTTCAAACATTAGTGTTCTGGCTGAATTATAGCATTTAGACAGATATAAACCTGACTAGTGTGGTCACCAGCAAAATAACTTAGAACTGAGGTAGATGTTTTCTGGTGAGACTTTCAAGGAGGTTTTCTTTTTTCAGCATTGCAAGGATACAAAATTTGTGGTCTTCTCATTTTTCAACAAACAGTAGGTTTGAGTCTAGTCTAAAAATTGTCCTTTCCCTCCCCCCCCCCCCCGAAATTTAACCTATTTAAGAAAATACTTTTATGCTATGCTAGTAATCAGGTTGTACTTCAAGTGATCACATGCTTTCATATTGCTCTGAATACAGCTGCTTCCCTGAACTGAGGCCTATGTTTACAACTTAAATCTGAATCCCGGACTTCAGAAAATGCTAGAATAGTTTGCTGCTCCTGAAAACACAGCCTGGAAATTACTGTGCTTTCCTGTGTGTTATGTAGAGAAAACACTAAAGTTCAGTTGCATAAGACTCATTATTATTATTTTCATATTATTCACTATTATTTTAAGAACACTTATGCATTTTTAGTATGTGCAGTTCAAAAAATCTGCAAGGACAGGAAATCTCTCCCTTTCTTTACCATGATAATAAGAACTGTTGGAAATAAATAAGTGTTATGTGAGAAGCATCATTATTACTCTTCTTGGTGTTATATTTTCACTTCTTACACGAATAAAATTTTCTTCTTTTCACTTATGATTGTGTGGCTCATTGTTGGTTGTTTTCCTTTTTTTTGGTTTGTTTTTTGTTTTGTTTTTTTGTTGTTTGTTTGGGGGGTTTTGTGTGGGTCTTTTTTAGCTTGGGATTTTTTGAGGGGGGAGGGTGTAAACCATTGAACTGACTGCCATAATGATTACACTCCTTTCAGCAGTCACAGTGGATAGATTGCAGGGAATGGCAATGCACAATTCCCCTTACAGTATGTCAGGCGAGATCTGAAGATTCATTCCACAGGTAACCCTCTCTATTTGGTTTGGGGTTTGGTTTTTGGGGTATTTTTCCCCACAGTTGCAGACAGTTCTTTAATTTTGTCACAAGTCACACTGAAATTAATTTTTGTCTCTCGTGAACATGAGATAAATGCAACTATATGTTTCCTGATCCAGCCCCAGGCAGCCTATGCCATTTCCTTTTGGTAAACATGGTTATGGAGGTTGGGAGTATGGTTGACTCTTAGTTTACCCAACAGTCTGCAATTAGCAATACCCCAAGATTCCTGGATTTTCTCATCTCGCCATTTCTTTTGCGACTTGCATTACATAAGAAGTCAGAGCTAAGTGAACTAAATAGCTCAGTAAAATACTACTGTTCAGTCTTGTTATTTGCTTTTAAGTAAATTGATCCTCTTTGGACGTGTGTCCTTTCAGTTATAACACTTTTCTGATTTTACTAACAGACCCAAGAATAGAAGCGTTTGGTTAATAAAGTCTTTAAAAAATATGGTAAAGCCACCCTTATATCTGAAAAGCAGCAAATCTGTATATAAACAACTAAACCCCCCCTCTCAAATGCATTTTATTTGAAGAATAAAAGAACAGAAGTCTTGCAATTAGTCAAGAAAAAACTGTCAATACCTCCTTCTTCCAACCTTTTGAATCCTTCTTCAGGAATAATGCTTTCCATGGTTTGAAGCTTGCAGCTCTATAAAGTAAAATCTTTTGTCATGGAAATCTTATTCTCTGCCCGTAATAATTCTAATAGCAATGTTGAATTATATTAGCTGTCCATTTATCTTAATGTTGTGGTTCTTGTAAGGACTAGAATCATGTTTTTCCAAGGAAAACACAAGAAACCTTTGGATGGTAAGCTGTGCATTTAGAGACTTCTGTTACAAAGTAAGCAATCAAAGATGTCTTTGGGCAGAAACTGAGTAGCTGTTCCAAAGTTTTTTGTGACTATGAATTTTTGTAGTTTGGGCTGAGTTGTAACTTGAGACCTGACAAATAAATGACCAAAACCAACACATGATAATAAAAAAAGTTGGTGCATGTGCTCGTTGGGGGAAAATGGTCCTTTCCTGTGTGAAATTGTAGCAATAGAGTTGTTAATAAGTAATTCTGTGATATAAGTGGAAAGATTCTCTTGTTTCTGCTATATCCTGTTGAATTTTTAGGAATAGTTCTGTGTGAATAACTAGATTTTTTTTCTGAACAGCAGATGAATATATGGTATGTTTATAAATTTCATAAACAATACCAGAGTCACCTCTGTCCTCTAGTAACTTTCTCTGACATTCAAGAAACAGTCTACATATGAAGAAGGTCACAGATGTCATAGTAATGAACATTTAAGTTCACGGATCTAAAAATAACAATAAAATAATGTTATAAGATATTAAATATTATAAAAGATAAAGTAGTTATAATTACATAGTATAATATATCAATATATTAATATATAATATATTATTATAAATTTATTTTTGTTAAAATATAAAACAAATTATAATCCATAACTAATATAATAATGGTATTTAAATTGTATACACTAGATAGTGCAAAAGATTAAGCAACTGTAGATATGATCCACAAGAAACAGTGTATCAAGGAACAGAGCTGTCCAGAAATAAAGAACAAAACACTGTTAGGGAGGATGAAAAACCTGAAGTAGCAGCTCTTTCTGATTTCTGAATGCCTTGAACACTATTTCCTTTCTACTGAAGACACAGTCAGAACCTAGATAGGGAATCTTTTCCATATGCAGAGCAGTGACAGATAATGTTGCCCTCTGCTATGATGGCTCACTGGTTAGTGCTTCAACAGTCAGCCAAGGTCATCCATGTTCAGAGCTTTTGCTGATCTGCGGGTTTCAAGCTTGAAGGGGTAACATTTAGTGTTGTGCATGTTCTTTTTATTTTCTTTTCTTTTTTACCTTGTAAGACTTTAAATGAAAGACTCAGATTCGGTGAGGAAGACTGCTGAGAAGAAAGGTGCCAAGTGACTCTGTAGCCTCACCTGCAGCACTCCCCTCGCTCTCCCAGTGCATTGAATGGGCAGCCTTGGATATCTAATGGCAGGTCCTGTGCTCCTCTCAGACTCTTCGGCGTTAGAGTTTGTGCTCAGTCTCAACACAGCAAATACCCTTTTTAGATCTGGCGTCTAGACACAGAGTTTGAAAATAGTCTACATTCATTAAAACTCATGTGCGTATTCATGTGTATAAAGTAAAACACTTCAGGGCCCAAAATCCACACCCAAACTACTGGTGTGTGGGTTAGGCCTTTGGGCAGACTGCAATCTTGCTAGTTCCACTAAATACCAACTTGCTTGTGTATAAAATCACAGGACCATTTGCTTTTCCTCCTACAAAGAGAAAACAGAAGTGGTCCAGCCCGTGAACTGACCCTGAGAATAGCAGAGGTCTGGATAGAAAAATATGCAGCAGTAGGCATGACGCCCCAAAAATCAGTCTTTAAAATAATTATTTTAATTACTGTTGAGAGCTTACATACCTTGTCTTTCTCCTCCACATTTTAAAATAAGTTGGTCAGTAAGATACCAACAATGCACCATAAAAGAAAACAGAGCAGTACTGCGGTAATGCTGTTTACGTAGGGCTTTCCAAAGTATTGGAAAAATTGGAAAGGTTGAGCTGTGATCACTAAATGGGCAGCCTGAAGTTACTCACTGGACTGAGGAATGTTGTCAGACAGTGTTGAAGAGCAAAGTATTGTACAAAATATAAGATTGACTGCTTTCAGGAGTGAGCTGTGACTTCTTGGTTGTGGATGTGCAAAGACCAGGAGATAACCTGCATCTGCTTGGGGAGCACCTACCCGTGTGTTGTGGGTGCCATGTGCCTGCTCAGCTCCAAAGGCTTTTAGTGGACAGAAGAGCCACCAGGCAGAGCTTTGACACAGGGAAGACACAGGGACAACATGAAGCAACTGATATTGTAAGACTTCAAAGATATTCAAACAGTATCAGTATGTAAAAGCAAAGGGGAAACATTTGTTCAGGTTCAGATGTGAAGCTTTATATTTGCAGGTATAGATTTACTGTAAGGTAATGTGGGAAGCAGATTTTGACAAAACGATAATAGCAACATTAGTTTTCTTCTCGGCTGTTTTCAGTCACTTAGAACAGTAAATATACTTTATCTACATACATGCAGAGGGCTGCTGCCTGTTTTAGACAGTTTAACAGTTCCCTGTAGTTGCTTAAAATTACTTTTAAATATATTAGTAGGGCGATTTTGCCATGACATTTGGGAATTATATTATTATATAATTTGCCATGATATTTGGGAGTGATATTATTATATATTATTATGTGTAATGCATGAATTAGCAGCTGCCAAGAAGAAGCACTTTTAACTCTGACTCGTGAATATATGCCCCCCCCCCCAAAAAAAGAGTGCTGCTGTGAACAATGATTTTGGGAATTAGCCTTTTATATTGAGTAGGAGAAGAAAAGTCGCAGTTCCGACAGTTTTCTCAGCACTCTTCCAGCACGCCGCAAGGTTTAGGAGCCCGCGCTCACTGGCTCCGTGGTGGCCGCCGGTCGCCAGGACAGGGGCGAGGAGGCGGCGAGGGGCGGCGGCGCAGCCCATGGGCAGCAGGGCGGAGGCGGTTGCGGCAGGAGTCTCTGTGGCGCAATCGGTTAGCGCGTTCGGCTGTTAACCGAAAGGTTGGTGGTTCGAGCCCACCCAGGGACGGGTTCTCCTTTTGGCTCGGCGCCGCCCCCACCGCCGGCCGTCGTTTTGTGCGTGTGCGCCGGGGGAGGATGTGAGATTAGCGCCGGCGGCCCTGCAGGCGCCGAGTGTTGCCGGGCAGGGGGGCCCCCGGCGGGGAGAGCGGCGGCGGCGGCCCAGCGCCCGCCCGCCCTCGGCCCTGGCACAGAGCGACTTCCCTCCTCACGGCGACCCAGCTCCTGCGGGGCCGGACGGCCGTGTTCCTCCGTCCCCTGGCGAGGGTTGCGGGACACACGAGACCTGCTGCTCCCTGTGCGCGGCGAAGCGGGTGCAGTGAGCGGCCCCAAGCGCCGCCGGCTCGGTCCCGGGGAGCCGAGCGGCCGGGAGTTTGTGCATCCCGTGCTCTCGCGGCGGGAGGTGCGAAGGAAAATCCCGTCTTGGAGCTGCACGGTGACAATTAGCGATGCTGCCGGGCGATGGGGGTTTGCTCCGCAAGGCGTTCGCGGCGCTCCAGCACTCGGGCGATCGCCAGCGGACAGCGTGGGTGGGAGCCGAAGCTCGAGGGCAAACGCCGTTTGCGAAGAGGATTGTTGCGATTACTGCCGGGTACGACTATCGCCGCTATCGCCGGCACTCCGCGGTGTGAACGGGCAGAACGGCGGCCCCATCTCTCGCCGGCGGACGAAGCCCTCACAGCGGGGGTTGGGAGTCCGGGATCCCGGCGGCAGAACCGCTGCGGGGCCCCCTCCGTGTCCTCGGGGCCCGGCGGGCAGGACCGGGATACCGCCATGCCCTACGGGTCCCTCTCCGCCCGAGGCGGGACGTGCTCCAGGCCCGTCCCTGCTGGCAGGAGGCGCGGCCGCTCCGGGCTTGCCCTGCCCGCACGAAGCCGCTTTGCATAAATGAATGTTAAAAGCAATTACGCTGGGAGCTTCGCCTAAACGTGTCAATTAGAAGTTGGCATCTTCGCCATATCCGAGCCCGAGAGCCGATTCCAGCGAGCGCTCCTGTCGCGTGAAATCCGGCTGCCTTCCAGCCCGACCTCTGCCAGCTCTGCGAGGATCTATTTACAGTTTATAGAAAAAAGGATCCGTATTAAAAATGCCCCTTCCCCAGCGAAGCTGTATTTCACAGATCTTTCTGTTCAACCGCCTGGTTTGAATAAGGGATACAGCCCTCTTAAAGGTCAGGCTGTGCCATTGATTTACCATCGATGACAAGATACGGCCCTCGCTAGCCAAGATACCGGAGAAAAGACATGTATTTAGAAACACCGAAGAATCTTTTAAAAGTAGTAAACTCTAAATCGTTGATGTGATGGCATTTTTTTTTCCTGTCATCCGCATCTTTTTCATTTCGGTAAAACATTTTGAAAAACTGGCAGCCGTGTGCTAAGCATCAGGGGAGGTGTAGCTCACCTCCCACCGTTAGCCACACTTAACCCGTAAATATTTCCCACTAATCGTGGGAATTTTATTTTAACTAAGGTGATTCAGGTAAATCTCCTTCTCGATATTTCCACGTTGTTTGCAGTGCAGGATGAATTCAGCCCGGTAGCCCTGCATCCGCTGCAGCCAGGCAAAGCCTCGCAGAAGCTGAAATCTAAAACTCTGCAGTTGTCTGTGCTTGGACCGCCGCGCTACCAGGCAGTCATCAAGAGCTTGCGGGAACAACAACAAAAAATTGATCATGCCAGTGTGAAGCAGCAATGGCTGGAAAAAACAGTAACAATTTAGGAACTAGAATTTACCCAACTGAGAGTTCATGAGGGAGGACAGGCGGTTCTGCTCCCACAAAGCAAGTGTTGCTTTCCTTAGCAAGTCACAGATGCGTTTTATAGGGGTGGTTATTGTTAACCAGGAGGTTTGTTAACGCTCCTTTCAGTTGCTGCGCGTCGGTGGTAAAAGTGCACCATCAAATCTGTTAAAATGGGTGCGGAGTGTGAGCATCCGCACCGCGTTCCTGCGACACGTGTACAGGAGGAGGCTCTTCCTAAGGCACATCATGGGCTCGTAATACAAAGCGACGTTTAGGCAGCGCTTAATAAACTCATTTTGTACAAGTGGAAAGCTTGTGCATGGGAAGTGCCTCATCCCATCTGCTCACTAACTAATTAAAATTAAGGTTGTGGAGAACGGGAAACCTGTTACATTTTTGGGACTAGATAGGGAATCGAAGCTTTCTTTGTATGAAGTAAAATTTTTTTAGAGGTCAGTGAAGCTTTCAGTTCTCAGCCATGAAAAGAGCTTCTCGTAGCTGTGTAATGTACCCAGATAAACCAGCCGGTTCTTGCCTTAATCCATTTATCTATATGCAGTCTAGGATGCTGTTTTAAGTGTAATGGGGGACTACATCATCTGATGCTTTTAGGAAAATGACTTGACATATTCAAAGTGACCTCTTAACAAACACCGAGATACATTCCAGAGTAAGTATTTCCAACAGATATTCCAACCGATTTCTAAGGTATCTGGGGAAGACTAGCCGTCGATATGTCCAAGAGAACCCAGAACCAACCGATCGCCGGTTGTCTCAACCTGGCATCCCCAACGGCTGGATAAACCCCAGTAACCCGCAACGCGCCGCGGCTCTTTGTTCGCGCAGCGATGGGACGGGGACGCGGGGCTGGGGGCGGCCGGCGGACCCAGGGCTGGGGACAGAGGGGACGCCTCTGCCGCAGTCCCACGCCGCGGGCAGAGCCCGGGGGCTCTGCACCCCGTTGAGGGGGAGGCCACCCGTGGCCCGGCCCTGCGGGACCGGGGGCTTGAGGGAGCCTGACGCTCCCAGCGGGTGCAGGACCCCTCCCGCCGGGTCCAGCGGAGCCCGGGGGGATGGGGAGGGCACGGCTGCCCGCAGTGCTGGCGCCCCCGGCCCGAGCCGACCCCCGCCGCTGCTCGGGACACTCACACACACGGGGACACGCGGGGACAAAAGAAGTCTTCCCCTGCCACGGAAAGCCCCAGGGGGGAGGTGGGCTCTGCGTCGGAGCCAGGCGGATCCGCGCCGCCCCCTCCCCTGGCTGGGGCTCCCCGCTGCCTCCTGCCAGCGGGCGGGGCCGCGCCGAGCCGGGACCCCCCCGCGGCCGCCGGCGGCAGCGAAACGGCGGCCCCGCCGTCCCCCCGGCCGCCCCGCCCCGCAGCTGCTCCGTGTCCGCCCGGGAGGGGACGCGCGGACGTCCAGGTGCGGGGCGCGGGCCCCGCCGCCCCCGCGGAGCCGCCACGCTCCGGGCGCTGCCCCGGCCGAGCCTCCCCCGGGCCGGGCGCGGCTCCGCCGGGCTGTCCTGCCGGCGGCGAGCGGCCGTGCGGCAGCGGCGTCCGGAGGGCTGCGCGGTGTCCGGGCTGGGGGCGAGGCGGCTGAGACGCAAACCCCCTTTGAACTTTGGCCAATATTTAATGACTAGGGAGGCTGATAAGATGGGGAATAAAATATTCATGGTTTCAATAAAGACGGGGACCCGGAGTACTGGAAAGATGAAAAACTGTAGAGCTCCGCAGAAAGGGTGCAGAAAACAGCCATCTTGAATATTTTAATCTCTGGCAAGTGTTTCTTTGGAACAAAATGGATGTTGGAGGGAAACAGCATAGTTAACATTACTGTAGCCTTCCATTTCTAACACCATTCTTCTCGCAGAATTCAGCTGGCACGAAGCAGTGAGATTGGAAGGAACGCCGCATCCTTTCATCTACCTACAACGGCAATAAATAATCATAATCTGAATACTGTGGTCTGGAAATTTAGTACCTCTCTAAGTGATGGTGCTTTTTTTACCCACGATTTATATCGATTTGTTTGCATCGACATAAGTCACATGTAATGCTGCAAAAACACTCTTAGAGCTCATGCAACATAAAGAAACAATTGGTCTGTGTTCACCCAGAACACATTGGTAAAGATTTTTTATTTTTAATGATCCTGTACGTTGTTACCGTCACCAAAGTCAAAGGAGGTATTCCTACCGATTATCCTGGAAATTGTATCAGGCCCTGGGTTCAGAGTTTGTTGTGTATTCATGATATGAACCAATTATTCTAAGGATTCATTGTTTGGCCATAAAAATCACTCTAGGCTGAAATTAGGCATAGAAAGTGCCCAGGATTTTTTCCATTTCTACTAAAATGGGTTAACAGCTGTCTTTATTTTTTCTTTCCTTCCCCCCCTTATTCAAACTGATGGTGAAAACAAATACAACATGCTGATTTCAGACGCCTTTTTTTTTTATATAACTGTAAAATAATTTCCCCCCCCATTTTTTTTTCTCCTAAGAATTATAAATCAGTTTATGCTGATTAGGCCTTCACAAATTTCTATATTTTTTTCCTTTTCTTTTTTTTTTTTTTTTTTACAAAGGAACACCGACCAAAGTGGGGGATGTGGTAAGGGCAGAGACAATAAGTCAGTGGTTCAGCTACACAGGCTCAGAAAGGCTCCTTCCCCGGGATTATTTATTTATATCTTTCCTCGTTGCTGTTTGCTTACTTTGGACCTATTCCTTCGCAGATAAGCTCAGCAGAAACAACGCACTTTAAAAACAAAGACAGCTGAAAAAAACATAATTCAGAGGTGGCTGGAGAGCATTGTCTGAAGATTAAAGAATAGGATTTCAAGGCAGAACTGCTGGATTTTATTCACTTATTGATTTCTTTAATGTCAATTTGTGCAGCAGTTCTAATCCTAATTGTTAAGAATAAGGTTTGTGTTGAGAATGGTATTGTTCTTATTAAAGTTTATAATTTTTCAAGAAAATTTTTAGATACTGCATATGCAGTTCCTGATTATTTCAGCACCTCGCTACAGCTTTACTTTCTGTCTTTCTGTATCTGAACATTTTTGCTTTAATTTCTCAGTGCCATACTCTCCCCCATGGATTGATACATGAAAATATATTTAGCATCTGTTCCATAGGCATCCTGATGTTTGTACAGCATTTCATGAGACTAGTTGGATCAAAAGGCACTATGAAATCAAGCAGCTTCCTCGTTATTTTTTTACAATTGGAGCACACAGGAATCTCCAAAGAATTTGTAAAAAGCAGAGTGAGCAAAATTACTATGATGCAAATGACAAGCTCCATCAAAGGCTAAAACTACAGACTTGTGTTTGTGAGAAAAAAATGCATAGAGTAGAAACAATAACCTCGAAAAGCAGGCACTGGCTTCTTAAAGGCCAGGTCTTGTTCTAAAAATGAAAGCACCACTCAGCTCAAATTGTTAGTGTTATCTAACAAACAGGAAGATTTCAACCAGATTGAATAGTGCTGGGGACTGCTATAGGGCCCAGAGAGGAAAGCTGTGTCACATTTGCTGAAAGGAACTGCATTTAAATGTCACGAAAATCCAATTTATGTGGGAAAAGTATGTAGGGTTCCAGGGAGGAAACAGGGTGCAGAGAAGTACCAACGAGACATAACACTGTATTTTGTCCATCAGATGTGAAGGACAAAGAGATATTGTAGAAATAATTGGAATAAATGCATTAATTTATAAGTTATAAATCAATAACAAAATATTTTTAATGATGACTCAAAATATTTATTTTACCCAAAAGAAATGTATTAACAGGAAGAGAAATAACAGTACAGTATTTTTGCTGTAAAGAATAAAACTTTGGTTCATGGAGTTCATTTGCGCTAATGCACTTAAAGCATCATTACATGAGATGGGCTCAGACTGCTTTTTCTGTTTTGTCATCATCATAGCTTTAGTGGCAAAATTTCAGAGTTAAATGGCACCTTCAGAGTTAAACAGACAGGGAAAAGAGTGGGAATATTTGTATCTACACCTTCCAGAAGAGCAAGGAGTATTTGGGCATTTCCAGATAACTGAGGCCAAGAGACTGGTGATTTTGCAATTTATTCTGAATGGACAGGAAATTCTGGTTATTTTATTTTCTTGTTGGGTCATTGGCACATCAGGCTCTGCAAATAGCTATTAAGTCCTTGCTAGAGTAGTGCATATATTGGTAAGGAATAGTTGGTTTAACAAGCGGAGTGCTGTTTATAAATATACCTGCTTAAAAGTCAAGGCAGCTAAAATCCCTTTTACTGTTTAAAAGGTGTTTGTAAAGCTATGCAGTGAAATGGCACAACTAGAGTGATCGTTTTTTGTCTCCTTTTAACTTTACAGGTTCCCTACAAACATTTCTGGTTTTCTCAGACAGATGTGTTCTTCAGATCACTTCTCTAAATATTTCTTCTCCTGTGGTTCGATTAAGAATAGGCAGTGACAAGTGACCAATATTCAAAATTCAGATCTTCGGTTTTATGTAAGGACATACTTTAGCTGACTTCTTTTTCTTGGGAGAATAAATTTTCTAAAACACAAAAATTAGCTTTGCAGATGCTCACCATTTTTTGCTTAGCCTCACCAGAGTAGAAGTGATTCAGAAAAGGTCTGTGCCATGACACACACTGTGCTTGGTACCGTTGGGCCTCACAGGGTTGCCATCCCTGAGGTACTTCCAGTATAAATGAGAGATAAAACTCGTAATTAATGATGTGCAAAGTTCTGAGTTTAGACAAATGTTTGCAAAATGTTTTATTCATTTGCCTTTAGTATTTAGTAAATGGATTTTGGGTTTGACCGGGTCTAACTTAAAATTTAGGAAATAAAAAAAAAATAAAAGACTTCTTCTCTTTCGTTTTCCTTTGGGCAGCACAGGTCAGGTCAAACAGAAGGTGGAGCTTCCCCAGCACTGGCAGCCGTGGCTGAGCTTGACTTCTCCCATATGAATAGTTCAGTCACAGCTTGTAACTTGTTCCGTCATATCATGTTGTTCAGAGTTTAAAACCCAAGGATATTCTGTATCCCTAACGTAACCATTCCCTTCTTTTCAGTGCTAAAATCCAGCACTTACTTTTACTGCTGTCACACACTTCTAAAATCACAGATATGCTGGCTGGAAAGGTAATAATTAGGAGTTTATTGTGGAAAGAAGATAAGATTATCTGCAGTAAAGATTTATTATTAGAAAATGAATAGCCTCATTTTCAAGATTTAAGAGACTTGTACAAATTACCTGCTGGATGGTTTTTTAGTTTCCAGTTCACGTTAGTGCTGAAAGAACTGTTTGGGGCCTATTACCCAGCTTCTGGAAAGTATTCTTGTAGTGGAAAAAATTGTAAGGGATTTGGAAATGAGGACTCATCTGGCTACTAGATGTTCATAAAAATCTTAATGACTTCAGCAGCCTGAGGCTGTTGGGACTGGGCTGGGCTTGGATAGAAACTACTGGACTTGGCTGACTGGAGGATTCCCTCCCTACACATGTAGTGGTGATAAGGGAAGGGCTGGAAAAAAGGCTTTAAAATCTTTGAGTGTATCTGTGGCTGGACTGACACAGTCTCTTTTTAAAATGATTCTGTATTATAAATTGCATTAAAAAAGATAGGAGCTCTAGTGCATAAGACAGTTTGGAAACTTGTGCATAAAACTCTTCAGGTTTTTCTACAGAGGCACTTTACAGTTTTATACATGTAATTTTCTTTAGTTTACAGCTTTATATAAAGAGTATGTTCCTCTGAACTGAAAGTGTTTTCAATTTAGTTTGTGTTGCTTTGGAGGGCTTTTCAAGTTAAAATCACAATGTATTTGACTTAAAATGGTGACACTGTTATATATGGAAAAGCTACTTTACAGCATTTCTAGAGGCTTTTACATACTTCAGTAATTTTACTGTTACTCAGACATCTGTGTGCTTTTAACTCAAAGGCAATGCTGTTGCTCTCAGGGGTAACTTGACTTTGGTGGTAATATGCAAGGGAGAAATCTAATTTATGGTCAGTTTGGCAGTTGGTTTGAAAAGTAGAATAATACACAACCAATATTGGTTCATTAAAGAAAAACAGCCCACCTTCATATTCAGTTCTAGGCTGGTCAATGTATACTGAGCACATGGCACTGCATCTGGGCCACTTGGGTGCTATTGGCAATTGGGGGTTATCTCTGAAATCCGTGCTGATTTTCACTGAACATATTTAAATCTGTTTCTCCTCAAGAAAATGTAGGGGATGTTGTCTTGGTCTCATAGGGCTGAGTGGGATGGCTGAGTATTGCCATGCTGCTGCTTGTAAGAAAAAAAGGTGTATTTTAGAAAAACTCAGCAGATCATCATTCTACCCAGGAAAAATTCTCCTGTCACTCAGCCATGAGTCTACAGTACGGTGCAGCAGTCTGCTGCTCTGACAGCCTCTGGGGCATTCCTCTGCCAGCAAACTGAAATCCCATCACTGACACTGAGTACCAGCATGAGGCTGTGAAGCTGTATGTGTCCTGAGAACTGCCAGGTGAGCTGCTGCAGCATGGAGCAGTGATCTGGTATTGATAAGACCACCAAAGCAGGGCATTCTGTGTTATCCCTACCTGTACAGAGCTGATGAACATGCCACCAAATAAGACAATTTTCTCTAACTGTTATTAGATACGTGTTGAATCTCTCTCTCCCTGACTTTGTTAACCTGCAGAGGAGCAACAGATTTTTGCAACAGCACTGTCCTCTTATTACAGTGGTCACAGTCATGCCAAAGGATTATTTCTGGAGTTTGGTATTTGGGATATTCTGCTGATTTAATTAGTTATTCAAAATGTTTTTCTCAGCCTTTCTGGAATATGGGCTGAGGTGTTGTCTGCAGGTGGCAGCTGGGGCTGCGGAGGCTGCCATGGCTCTCACAGAGACCCAGAGCATTTGCTGAAGCTCCAGCTCCACCAGCCCAGGCAGTCACAGCTTTCAGAGGCAAAAGCTGTCCTGCCCTGAGCCTTCAGGTTGAGGAATACAAAGGAGAAAGAAATTTGTTTGCTTTTGTGGTTCTGGTGCAGTCAGCAACAGATTCATGATGTTCGTATGTGGGATATGAAAGCAATCCCCCTCTCCCTTTCTGTGATCCCGTCTCCTTCCTCCGCTGTGCGTTTGGAGCAGTTTTTCTGGTGTGGGTCAGGTGCTGCAAGCATCCATCCATCCATCCATCCATCCATCCATCCATCCATCCATCCATCCATCCATCCATCTCTCCCTCCCTTCATCCCTGCTGCTCCTGCAGCTGGCTGTGCTACTGGCTTAGCTCCTCTGGAGCAGCAGTTCCTGTCAGGCAGCAACACGAGTGCTGTCTGCACAAGATGAATATTCTTACTCATGTTTTCTCTCCTTCTTTCTTCATTTTCCCTTGGTCTCTCTGCTGGATTTTTTTCTTCTGAGGACCCTCACTCCCTTTGGTTAGTCTCCCATCTCCCCCTGCCCCCTTTCCTTTCTTTCTTTCATTTTTCTCATTTCTTGTATTCTCCCTTCACTTATTTTTCTCTCTATTATCTTTCCTGTCCTCCTCTGCATTCTTTCAATCCCAGCAGGGCTCGCGCATACAAATTGACCCCCTCCCAGCCAGTAATGTGATCGAAGCTCTTTGTGGCTCCTACTATCTCTATGGTAACTATCAGGGGGGTCTCGAGAGTGGTAGTAGACCCAATGCATCAGCCCACGTACTGTTGTTCTTGCCAGTGTTATGTGCTGACCACATGGGCCTGACTGCTCATTTACAACTATTTCTTATAAAAAAAAAAAATTGATACCTCAAAGTGCTTAAATTAGGAAAACAGAGCACACTTGAGCACAAATAGTTGTTGGGTTCTCAGGGTTTTGGAAAATGGTTTATGTGTTCAGAGTTGCTTTACTTGGCAGATCCGTTGTTGTTTTCTAATCGTTGTGGAGCGGCGTGTTGGCTGTTTCATGGACTCTGGAAACTCCAGTTGTGCTGCAAAAATGAATATCTGCATTGCATGGGTGGCCAGTGGTGCTGCAGTGGTGGTGGCTGTAATCACCAGCATAGACTGAGAAAGTACCTGCAAGGGGCTTGCATGTTATGAATGTTGTGAGCTCTTCCTTGCCTGGTGCTAGTGAGCTTACTACACACCCCCCAGTTGCTAGGATTTGTGCAAGGGTGGAGCAACCTTAGGATCTGATGGAAGGAATGATTGAAAAACCTATGGTGTGACAGAAGAAACGGGCATGGTTCTTTTTGGCACTAAGGTTTTCCTCAAATAGCCAGGGATGCCAGTGGAAATGTGAAGAACCAGGAAGACAATGAAACCTAAGGCTGTGGTAATTATTATGCAGTACATGCAATATTAAAAATACAATTCCTGTCACGGCTGTACTCCAAATACTATTCTGTTAAATTCTTCAAAACCCCTGTGATTTTTGTGTTCCCCTCCAAATATGCATATTTGTGTCCAAAAAATTGGTTCATTTTGTCATACCTGTTAATTCCATTCATCACATCAGCTTATAGGCAGCAATATGTAAAATCTATGACAATTTTTTCTTTTTAAGATTTACCTGGCTTTTTAAATTAAATGTTTTCATTTCTTCTACAGCTCTATAAAAACTTTTGAATGAAAAAAAATCAACTAGCCTTATTGTATCCTGACATTACATATTGTTGCATTGCTTAAGGTGTGTGATGTCAATCAGTTAACTACACCTTACCAGCCTTTCTGCTACATGAAAATGGACTGCAAAGCCAACACCATCCTATTTGAATCTCTACAACCTTCAAACAATTACACAGCAGTGTTCACACTGAAAGCATCACCTTGTTTCAATTCTTGAAAGAAATAAACTTCTGAAGATGATTATTAGATTTTTCAATGGGTTGCATAATCATACTCACAACTTTATTAATAGTTTAGTTTACAGTGCATCGGTGGTGAGTTTTACATCTACTTGCCTGTGGATAAATCAGCATCTATAAATTGCCTTTTTGGGTGAAATGCAGACAGCGGTGAAAGGGTTAACACTGTGGGCATTTAAGTGGTCATAATTAACAGTCCATTAAGATGAATGGGGAAAGTTCGCACTTAGCCACGCTGTTGTTTAATTCTGCCTGTTTACAGACTCAAGAGGACAACAGCGAGGGGTTTGAGATTGCCCAGGGTTTGCAGTAGGGAAGTTAAGAATCACGTTTTAAAATAAACTGTAATTAGATTTAAAAAAAAAAAAAAAAAACAACAACCCAAACCAAAACAAAAAGCAAAAATCATTTGGGAAACACATTTCCTGCTTTGGGGGATTTCTCTTGTCCCAGTTCACTTTCTCAAATAAGTGGGTTGATACTAACTACCATTTTGCTTTCCATTGAAAAAGTCCACCAAAACAAAGCCCTCACTATGCTTAATCCCCTCCCCGTTTCAGAACGATTTATATAAGCAATGGATTTTTTAGCCGGGAATAATAGGGATGCAGGAGGAACTCCACTCTACTAACCTATAAAGGTCCTTCTTGCTGTGGTGGGTGGCTGCTCTTCTGCACCGTTTAACATTTGACATGAACTCCCGCTACTAATATAATCAATATTGAAGATTAAAAATATTAAATAGGACATAAACCCAATATGCCAGCCTAGAAAATCTCTTGGCTTTATCTGTCTTTTGCATCCCCAAGATTTTACAAAACTATTTTTCAGCTTTTTCTCCAGTGAGGTTGAAAACTAATTTTGTTAAAGGGAAGCTAATTTTTTCATGTAATCTGCTCATTCCAATTTCTGAAGTTTAAAAAAACACATAAATCACAAGAGCACAGCTATACCAAGACTTGCAAGAGAGTCCTGGGGGTTGCTAACCTTGCTGCCGAAGAATGCAGCTTCTGCTGCCAGTCTGGAGTCAGAGCTCCTGAGAGAGCTGGGACGGGCCCAGGCAGAGAATTCACTCTTTGAACAAGGACCATTCCAGTCAAAATGCAGTAGTGGAACTGCTAGAGAAGCCTGTCATTTCAAAGTAATACACAGTTCTTTTTATAAGGTCTCCATTTTATTGGTACAATTTTTTCCTTGTAAAGGATTGTGAGTGTAATTAATTACAGGCAATAAATTGCATTTCATAGCTCCTGTATGTCTGGCTATATGACAGCGCCCAGAAATGCAGTTGTTAAACATACTGAAGAGCAATAAAGTAAACAGTCATTTTCTCTAGATTTTGGGGGTTTTTTTTGGTATCAGAGTGTCTGAAAACAGTATGACAAAAATCAACATTTCCATGAAATGTTTTAATTACTCATGTCACCATGAATTTTTCCAGACACAGTTTCAGTGTTAAAAGCAGCAATGCTGCTAAAAGATAACCTCAAAATACAATTGTAGAATTATGTTACCTGTTCTTATTGGAAATAACATATTCATGAATGAATATGGTTTTGCATTTGTCTACAGTTTGAATTTCCTGTGCTTGCTTTTAAATGAACCTTTGAAATTTAAAAATACAATGCTTTTAAAAAAACCTAATTTTGAAGTTTTGATGAGAACTCAGTGTTAATTTTAGCAATGTTAATTAGATATTCATATTAGTTTGGTTAAATTTAAATTAGTTCATAGTACCTTTAACTTATTAACAAGAAAAATGGACCTAAAAGAGCCAGAATGATTTCTGGAGATCCTTTGCAGAAAATCTCATTTTATCATGTTTTCAGGTTTATAGAAATGTAAATTTACTTGATTTAAAATGAAGTATTTAAAATTAGTTCAGGAACTTGAATTCTGCATGTCTCTGATTGATAGAAATTGTTAACATTTTGAAAACAAGGAAACTGAAAAAAATAGTCTGAATTAACAGGAATCAGTACTTAATGCTGCATGTCCCACTAAAGCTGTAAGTTGTTTTTCAAAATCTAATAGTTTTTTTCATTGATTAAAACCAGAATCGAAAATAATATAGGAGAAAGACACACTAACGCTGTGTTTGAAGAATGGTAGAATTCTTATTCATTAAACAAGAATTAAAACAGGTTTCAGTAATACATAATCTATTGTACAGGGGCATCTTGGTCAGCAGCTTGAGGGCAATATGAATACTTTTCTCTTTAAGAGAAGGTACATTTTACCTCTTCTTTTACCTGGCACTCCGTTCTTTGGTGATTCTTGATTTGTGCCACTGGTTTCATTCACCTTTAATTGCAATCACTCTCAGTTTCAGTGACAAGCTCTATTTGCTTTTTCCTTCTCCTTGATTTGTTCAGTAACTTGCCTCAAATCCTTTGACTTTTCCAGAACATAAGCCATTGGTTTCCACAGATTAGGAGTTGACTGGTTACAGGATATTCAGTAAATGTTCTTCCTAAGAAGTAAAACCATACTGTTTCTTTGTTCCAGCTGTAAAGAACCTGCCATGATAACAACAGCCTTTAAATGATGATGTCAAAATGTCAAAGAGGAAAGTGGCTGTCTGTGAGGTCAGGAGTCTCACTGATGCAGAAAGCAACTCAAGAAAATATTGGTATGAGTTCTAGTGAATTTTGAAACAGGTTCAAAAAGGGAATGTTTCTGAGAGTGGCATAATATATTTATTCTGGATACAGGATCTGCAGGTTTCCTTCCTTTTTTTAGGTGAAATATCCCTCTTTATGACTCACTTACCTCTAACCCTGCAAACTTCCTCAAATGAGAGGAAGAAGGAGAATTTGCGAGTCTAATCCTTGTATAGGACTCAAATTTATTTAAGCTGGAGTCTTGGATCCACACAGTTGTGGATCTTGATTCATATCAAGATTGTGGTGATATTTTTGAATGATGTGGGTTTTGTATATGCTGCACACTTTACATAAGCTGCTGTATATGTGGTCAGACTTCATACATACACACAGAAAATATTCTGAAATGGAAGGGACCCACAAGGATCACCGAGTCCAACTAAGTGAATGGCTCATACTTACACAGATAGCCGGGATTGTATCTGACTTGTACTGCTGGTCTATTGATGTGTGGTGCACGTTTGCCTAAAAGAAACAGGTATTTTTTGCAGAATACAGACAACTATTGAAAAATCCAGCGGCTGTTCGAATGTGCTATTGAGGAAAGAAAACTGCTAGAATGCAGCAGTGCTTTCAGCGTAGGCATTTTGTCCAGTGTGTGTAATGACTGACAACTTGTCTCTGATCCCAAGGGCTTGGATGTGGTCTGGGAAATCTCATCCTGGTTGTTGTTACAGGCAGGATTGTCCGGATGGTGCTTTGGCCTTCAAGCCAGACACTCACTGGCATCTGTGCTCCTACCTGTGGTCTGCTACCAGCAGCAGCAGCAGATGGTAAATGATACTGATATCATTGTTTCAAGGAACTGCAGAGTGGGTTTTTTTTTAAGAATTGTAATAACAATTGTCTAATAACAATTTGAAGGTGCTACAGACCAGAAAGGTTTTTTTATGTCAGAAATGAAATTTCCAACAGTTCACTTTACTAGGTTCTACCTAGGAAAGATTTTCTAAAAGTTTATTTAGGGCACAGAGATAATCCTAATGCATAAATGGGATTTGCTAGTATCTGTTGTAGTAATAAATAAATCCCTTCTTGCTTTCAGGACCAGGCATATAATTTACGTGGGTTCACGTGATGGTTTTTCACTTTACTGGACATCAGTTCACACCTCTCAGGTTGATATAGGAGGGATTTAAGCACTCATTTTAGATAAATCAGGCATTATTTTCTGCAAAGGAGAGCCTATAGCTCCCATGGCACTTATTGCCTGTCTCTGGGACATACCAGCATGTTGTGCACTTGGTTACCTCAAGTTTTGTAGGATGAATTCCTTTGTCCAGGGCTAGGGCTAAGTATAGATGCCCACAGCTGCTGAGGATGTTTGTGATCCCAGTTACTCTTCAAAGCACAGTGGAGTTTCTGTGACTGTGTTTCTGTGGTGTTCCTGATTCGACGACTGTGGATCGCTCCGTTCTCAACAGAATTATAGCACTCAGCAGAAACAGAGGCAAGACATGGCTGTCTTTTTGGTGTTGATATTTACAATTCACTGGTTTTAAATAGGTAATTTTTTGGCCAGATGTTTTTAAAATCCTGTCTTCTATTCATTGAGCAAAGAAAGGAAGAAAATCAATAATTGGTCTCTGGTGAGCAGGAGCTTAATTTTAACTGAGATTTCCTTATTTGCATGCCCAAGGAAAGAGTCATAAGAGATGCTGCTTTGGAGCCAGAGAAATGGATATTGCTGGGAAGACTGTTCTCCAGTTAGGAGAAGACTTCCTTGAAACTCAAGCCAAGCAGTTTTTCTTATGACTCTTATTCCTCCCTCTTGATAGAATTATTGATTTCAAAAGAAAAACACAAATATGATTTCTTTCCTTTTTGAGAAAAAATAAGTGATGATTTTGTGTCATACAATTCTCCTACATTTGTTCTGAGCAGAGGAGAGAGGAGAGCTTCAAACTTTGTGGCTTATGTAGTTTTTTTAAGCTAGATTTGGATTTGTAGACTGCAACCATTTTTGAGAGGAAGACCATTTGAAATACGTGGCAACTGTAAAGGCTTCACCCGCTCTGTGAGATTTACTGATGGGGTGTTTGGATCTTTTCCTAAAACTCTTGCTATGGAAATTTTTGAGGAATCGATGCCATACTATTTACTAGCTGTATGATTTGGCATGGGATTCTCTGCTGGCAGCACCATGGAACTGATCCCACCTTGAAATATTGTGACCCATGGTAGGCCTGGGTGTTTGAAAACTGTCTTTACTGTCAAATGCTGGAGGAAGATCAGAGCTGCAATTAACCTATTTACAGCTAAAGCTTGCACATGACTTAGAAAAAAAAACTAAACTGTAAACCAAAAAAGGTTTAAAAGTTATAGAACAAATGACTGAATAGAGCAAATCTGGGTTTAATTAACTGTAAAATTGGTTGCAAATGTTTTCAAAAGCTTATAACGTTATGGGTTGGGAAGTTGCTATTTTGGAAGCTCTTGGCAAGTGGCACAGCTCTCCAAGGAGTATGTGGGTGGTGGAAACACTGTGCTGGTGTGGGTGATGGAACCAGGTCCCCCCAAGGAATGATTATGCCTCTCCCAGGAAGCTGCTGATCCTGGGGCTGTGCGCAATGCCTGCTCTCACAGAGGAGTCCAATTTGATGGATGTGAGGATGGTTTAGGTCCTATTGATGCTTCTGTTGCTGAGAAAATTCAAATAAATCAGAATTTCCATGCTTAGAGATGCTTCCTTGTGCAGTTGCCTCAGGACCCAAAAAGCACCTCATTGTGGACCATCCTCGAACAAAGTGCTGTTGACCCCTGACCTAGTGAGGTTGTCCAAACGGTGAACCAGCTGCCTTCCTCAGGATGCCAAGTGCGTGTGGAGACCAAGAGAAGCAGGGAAGGTTGAGGTGTTTGAGGAAACCTTGTGCTGTCAAATGTCGCAACTGCGGATGTTTGGCAAAACCTTTTCCAAGGGACTGGAACAAGGGGCTAATTTTAAGAATTGATCTTGTTATTATTGTGACTGAAAGGAATCACATAGCAAAGGAAAAGGTGTTGGTGTTTCCAGAGCAGTCGGTATTTCAGATTGTATTTGTTTATTATAGAGAAGCATCCAAAACTCTCAGCCAAACCTCAGTGCTTAAATAGCAGAGACTGGCATAGAATGAGTCAAAATACAGTGTATATTTGCCAATTTAGGCTGCAAATCTAACTTTTGATCCTTTCCAAACATATCAATGACCATTATAAAAACTGGGTTTGTGGCAGAAGCCTTTGCAAACTGAGGTATTTACTGGGGAGTAATAGGAGTTGAATGTTAAAAATATTATGTTTACTATCTGGGGAACATATTAAGAACTACATAAGTTCAGTAAAATATTCAGCCCTTATCTAGAAGAGAGCAAACCCTGAAAAAAAAATCCCCAACTCACCCTGAAACTCAAAAAATCAAGCTTTGAAAAATGTTTTAATAATGAAGCTGAGCAAATAATTTAAAAAATAATGTATTCATTGTATGTAAATAATGTAATAGCTTACAAAAGTAATAAATTTTTCAAATTCATTAACTAATATATCCGTATTTTGATTATTACCTGATGAATGAAAACATTTGATAGTTGTCTGGAGTAGCTCTTGGTCAGAGTTGTAGTAGCAATAATAAACTCTGTTCCAATTCTGTGGTTGGATAAGCATACAGCTCTATCATGGAAGATTTTTACATGTGTCTGTTTAAAATCTTCCTCACATACGAATGTTTGTACACTAAGTGGTTATGAATGCCACTGTAGCGGGTTTTTTTTTTGCTGCTTTAGTCAGCAGGCTTTTTTATCAGCTCTGATCAATGCTTTTCCTCCTTCATTTTCACTGGTATAAGTTGACATCTCATTGGGTCTCTGTGATCTTGACTCCGACAGTGCTGAGAGCTGCTGGAGCTATTTTACCTGTCGTTAGCACGTGTCAAGAACTCACCTCTTGCATCTGTGATGATCTTCAAGCAGATCCCATTTTTGATTGTGGAGATGACCACGTATCCTCTTAAAATTACCAGTTTGTGCTGAACACTGAAGCTCAGTGTGCAAACGCTGGGGGGACAGTGCTGCTCTGCAGGCGCTGCTGCTGCTCACAGCTCTGCCTCTGTCCTGTGGGGCAGGGCTGAAACCCTAATAGACACAGCATGTGAGAACCTCAGAGGCATCACCATTTTTCACAGCCTTCTGGTGAGGTAGCGAAGTTATTTTGGTTTTACAAGCGACAACAGAGGTACGGAGTCACTGCAGTCCAAATCCTCAAAGAGATTAAATAACTAGTTCCTCTAGAGGTCCTGGCCTCAATTAGACATCATCTGCCTGGTTCTGCAGATCTTTCCCACCAGAATGTTTCATTTTCTTCTTTTTGTAAAAGGAAGAAAATATTTGTTTCAGTGTGTAAAACTTCAATCTCAGAGGCTACATGAGTGTTGTTAGGACCTGGTAATTCTACTGTTACAGAATAAGCTGCTAAATGGGGAATTTTCCTTGTAAGGCTAGGAGTTGTGGTTCAGAAAACTTTCACAGGCCTAACAAAGTAGAAACATTTACAGTCCTCATCAGGAGTAAGTAATAACTTTAATGGAGCAGTTAATTAGTTCTGCTCTTTTCAGACGGGATCATTAGAATTTAATGAGAATTAATAATTTCATAAAGTATGGAAATATATTGCCCCAAGCAAAATATGGTAACACACATTTCACAGATAGCTATTTTAAATGAATACAGTGACATTTCCTCATATTGTTGGATGATCTATAATATTTTTATGTAGAAACTCAAAGTATTAGGCTCACGTTATAAAGTGTGTTACTGTTTGAAGACACAAAGTCCCCATTGTTTGTGAATAGGAATATAAACCTAAATACATGTAAATGTAATTCTTTATCACTGTTGGTTTTTTCCTTGAACATTTTAAAGACAAAGCTATTAATCACCGAGAAGCATCATTGAAGAGCAGCAGAATTCCTTTGCCATGTGCTGTAATATTCTCTTGTGTCAGTTCTACCACATTACCTACCTTGATGAAAACAACTGTTTGAGAATAAGATGTCATAAAAGCAGGACAGAAAATATTTATAATGGAGCTATTTTATTTGGACATCATCTGGCAATGTAATAAGTAATGTAACAAGCAAAACACAAGTATTTCATTTAAGGGGATTTTTTTTGAGTCTAGCATTTTATGTAAATGCTTATCTGTAGTTATTGTGCCTCAGCTCTTGTTCATGGTATAAAAAGAAGCCATTTCTCACTTCCAGATTCTGGGCCACTTAAAATTGGCCTGAATTCCACTGACACTCATGAGGCTGTACCAATGTCTGAGTGGAGGATGGGGTCCAAATGCTTTAATGAAGGCTTTGGAAATCCTAGAAGAGGGGAAAGGAAATTCCTTCTGGTTCAAGTGTCCAAAGCTATTTTATATGCTATAACTGCTAATGACTCTTCTTCAGAGAGGTTTTTCCTTTGCTGTTTGAATACGCAGATGACATTCTTTATTGTATTCATTGCGAATTAAAATAGTTGATCAATAAAACTAAAATTTGATGGATATTATGAACTGTGCCTCTGAATGTGGCCTGGACTTGCAGGTTAAACAAACAGCAAAAAATGGAGGCACCCCAAAAAAAGTGTGGCTTCTGGCCGGCCTCCACCCCTGTAGTGTGATGCAACATATTAAGTCTAACACAGTTAAATCACTATAAAGATGGTGCAATGAGGCAGACATGCAGACTTGCACAGTTCTAATCTTATTCCTGAAGGAATTATAATTTGGACTAAACATGTCAGAGTGAGTAAGGGCCAAAGTAGAGCTCCCCTGCCACTGGGGCTAGGCTGTGGTACTCTATCATTAGAGTGCTGTTTGTGGGGAGATATGAATTCCTCATGCTGTAGCAAAACCTAGCCAAAGCACAGACAAATCAAACTATTCAGCTTTTCATGATGGTCCAACCCATTTCATATTTTAAAACTGCAGAGCAGTGAAGTGAACCATTCTTTCTTGCTGGCTCTTCTGCGTGAAAAAAAATAGCAAGAGAAAATGCTGGCTCAAACTTCAAATGCATAATACATCTCCCATCACAGATGTGAAAGAAACTTACCTACAGATCTTTTTTCAGTAGGAGTTTGTATTTAAAATGAAACATGACCATTGCAGATTTTCAACAGTTAGATGAAAAACCTTCTGAGATATATATACATATATATATATATAGGTTGTGAACGCTGCAGGAGATGAGTAATTGGAATGAGCATTCCAAGTATTGGCCATCCAAATATGCAACAAACTGTATTCTGCTTCTCTCATTTTTTTAATTAACTTTTATAGATTTAAGACTAAAATATATTTTTTTTGTCAGCCTCTTTCTTGCCTCTCCAAGCATAATGTTTTCTGTTACTATAATGTTTGTTATGTACTGCAGTGGCACTGAAGCACCAGTGGTTGGAAATCGAGAGCTACCGTTTCCATATAAAAAAAGAAAATATCTTCCAGAAAGCTGGCAAATACAAAAATAGAGAGAGAGGATTGGTGGCCACAACAGAGCAGGGAAGACATTGCAACAGCACTGCTTATTATATGTGCAACTGTGAAAGGTGAGATTTGACCACTGCTTGGTAATGGCTGGGTGGGGAGTGGAACAGACACAGGGCCTGGAAGCATTTCAAAATCCCTGGAGCCTGATGCCAGCTGTGGTACTTCTGGTACCTGTGAGCAGCACTGGGAGTGAGAGACATGCCCAGTCCTCCCACTGCTTCCTGTCCTAGACCGGATCATGTGCTGGAGGTAGCCCACGTTTGGCAGCAATGGTCGTTTTCCATTCCTGTTCTGCAAGAATTTTCCCTTGCTCTCCCTCAGCCAGCAGGGAAGGTGAGGGAAGGAGGAGAGATCATGTCTGCTACCTCAGTTACTTCTGAGTTACATTTCCACCTGCTCTGGAGGTGTTGGTGCCATGAAATGACCATGTATTCCCTGTGGGAGGATGAGTGGTGGAAACCCCTCCGTACTCGCTTGCAGGTAGCCAGCAGCATTACACCGCTCCTCCTGACTGGCCTTGCTAGAGAGATTGCCCAAGTTTTCCTTTTGAAGTCTGCCTTACACCTATATCTTCACAGGGTCAGGGCCATGAGGAACAATTACTTTTCACTCACATAATGGGTCTTTTCTCAAAATAACGTGTAAAGAAAGTGAGTCGCCATACTGGCTTTTCTGAGACCTTTCATGTTGTTTTAAAGTTGGTTTAGGCATTAATTAGAGAGCAGTCAATATCATCAGTTCTATGCTTGATCACATATCATATTATCGAAAAAATGAGCAACTTGATCCAGTCAGATGATTAGTATCTTATTGCTGTATTTTATTAAATATTGATGCCAAAGTTTTGTTTTCAGCATTTGAAAAACCTTTTAGTCAATGAACAGTAAAATAAAAAGGTTTCAATTTGGTGAGAGCTACTGTAATTATATTTACTTTGCAGTTTATTACCATACTTTGAAAATGTTTGTATTTTTGCATGACACCTACAAACTCCATTAAAAGAACATTAAAGCTGCAAAGTGTAGTATTATGAAACTAGGAGATGATGGAAGTGTGTTTTGCCGTGCAACTTTAAAACTCTTTAGGGAAACCAGACCTGCATGTTAGCTGTCTGGATGCTGTCTACAGTGCATGAGTAGAGACAGACACCTCCAAATGGGATTTAAACAAACCTGTAAGTCACTACAATAACAAATTTGGAGCTCGAGAGACAGGGCTGCAGCTGAAATTCGAGCTCTCTCCAGAAGTGAAGCACCTGGCTGTGGTCAGGAAGGAGCTTCCTTGGTGTGTGCGGGACCTGCAGCTTGCAAAGGCAGCTGTGCTGGTCTGCACTCCTTTCCCAGGGGAGAGAGGCATCAGGACAGTCTCTGAGAGAAAGGCGTATTGCTGGGGAAAACTCCACAGTTCCATACTGCAGTGAAATTTCTGTTTACTTCAGGGAGAGTGTAACATCCTGGCTGCTACAGAGCTGCTTATGCATTGTACATATGTAACTGGATAAATGTAGGAAATGTTGCAGGAGTAGCCACTCACTTTAGGGCTCCCTGTCTCAGGCAGGACCTCCACTGCTCAGTATGGAGATATGCTCTTGTTCACTTTCTGTGGCTCAGTGGATCTTCATATCTTTGCTGAACTTCAGCACAACTTCAAAATGAAGGGGTTAAATGCCCCCCACCCCAGATTTGCCCTGTAGATGGGAGCGAAGAGCGTTTGAACTCCCTTCAGTCAATGGAGAAGTAGTCTAAGTCTGCTGTTCCTGTGCAAGTCCTCAGTCAGGAAATGATTTTATAGAAGGGATTACTGCTGCTAACTGCAGGGGCATCATAAAACCAATGATCCCTGCTCCACTTCTGGAAAGAGAGGCTGGAGACAGAGAGAAATTTCAGGCAGTGCATCCCAAAAGAATACAGCTACTGCAGCCCCAAGGGAAGTGAGGAGCTGCCACAAGCAGTGAGACAGAAGAACTGCCCATGTCCTCGGTGCACTTCTTTAGCAGAGGGCTAAGGACTATTTGTTCTTTAATGAAAGTTGAAATTGTTTGATACATTTCAAGAGAGGCTCAGAAGGCAGGCAGAAAGCTCACATACACACCTCTGGTTTGACCTTGTCTGCTGTCCCTTTCTTTTTGTTCAGGAGGATCTTCAAATGTGTATATCCTGAAGATTTTACACAGTCTCATTCTGGATCTGATTTTGAACTCTGGGGTTACCATTCATGTGAGCAAAGAAAAACTTCACAGTGAGAAAGCTTCAACCCACAGAGCTACAGAGATAGCTCTTCCCCCTTGCAGTGGGCTGATTGGAAGAATTTTGCCTGGTGCCCTGGCTAGAAACTATTGAACCTGACTAAAGTTTGTCGGATGGGGAGCTATCTAAATAATAGAGGATTGAGGCACCACTTTAAAATGTTGTTTTCATGAGCACATAAATCCCATTTAGAAGTATTTTTGTCAAACTGTTCCTTTATGAGGAGTTCCCTATGTGATGGTACAGGACCCAAGCCTAAAATTTATTCTTCACCGTGTTTCAGCCTCAACTTCTGAGTTCTTTAGCTGGTGTGAATTCATGTAGCTCCTTTGGCTTTAGAGGAGATGTGATGATTTACACCAGCTGAAGAGAGGTTCCCTCTTTCTAGTATCATTTCCTTGGGTCTTTTCTGTGTGGTATTTTGCTGTAATTTCATTTTTCATTCTTTTACCAAGAATCTTAGATGTTACTGTAAACATTAAAAATCCACTCGTGTCTTTGGCATCAAATATAACAATAGAACTTGTTTTTACATCTCTCCGTGGTACAATATAGAGGCATTGTCAAAAGCTATCCACTATCATTACAAACAGACATATATAAACATAGGAGTGTAACCCCTTTCTCGAATAAGAGTTTATAATAGCAACAGTGAACTTGACCTAGTGCATTTCCTGCAGGGATAAGGTGACCTGCAGGGGTTAATGGCCCGTGGCTTTGCCTTGAGCTATCATCTCACCCAGCCAGTGATTAATCCTGGAGAAATGCCCTTTGCTCCCATCATTATCCCTTAAATGGAACCTTTAGAATTCAAAATGATTTTGGAACAGAATTTACCACTGCCCTGCACCCCATTCATTGCAAGGAACTTTACTGTAACTGCATGTCACACTTGCATAAATAACCTTCAGAGGGAAAGAAAAAAGAAAGATGAAAGGACTGGCCCAGAAAAAGGAATAAAACTCCAATGCAGGCTACCACTGCTGATAATATTCCAACAGCAGGGTGATGCTGTAACAAGAGACTACAACTGCTGCAGCAAGTGGAGGTAATCAGAAAGTCCTAAAGTATTTGCTGTATGTAAGAATTTTCCTATGCAAGCATTAACTGCAGCATATTTCCAGGCAACACTATATTATGGGGTTTGTTTGTTTACTTAGCTGCTTCCCAGTCTATTCTTGAAAAGCTAGGTTCTCTTATTAAATTTAGGATGGGAAGGTCCCTGCACTGGCAACACAATGGTCTGAAGAGCTGCTGAAGGAACTGGTTATTCCCTTGGACAAATGAAGTGCAGAAGAGACTGTGAATGTCAAGGTAGTGTTCTGCATCAAAACCAGAAAGCTTCAGTTCCTCTGCTGATCTCTCCTGTGGGTCTATCACTTGTAAGTTGTACCTGCTGGCATAGCAGCTCAGGTACCTGTACAGCCTATTGCTTAAATTTTATTCCTGAGAAGGCAGTAAAATCTATGTTAGTATAGAAATCTGCACCCTTAGCCAGTTCTATACTCACCTCTTAATCCAGCTGGAGTAGGTTTCATGCCTGGCTAAATTAAGATAAAGCATGCCTAGTACTCAAGGTTGTAGAAACAATTAAATCAACTTACTGGGGTTTTATCTTTTAATAGACACAAGTTTCCTCATGCACTGTTTAAATCATGGAATGTTCCAGACAGGAAGATATTAAAGATCAATGCTGGACAATCAGTTTAACATAACTCTATGATTAATGCACTGGTGGCGAAAGTCTGAATGCCATTCTTGCAGGCTCCCACGTCATCTGTACTGATCACACTCACACACCAGCAGGAAACATACTCCTACTGTATTTGGAGTCATTTTGCATGTGGAGCCAAGTCACCTGTTGCTGAAGTGAGATTAGTGGTAGCGGTCACTCAGTGTATGGCTGTATTTTGATCCTAGTCAGTCATTTTTTATTCAGTAGCATCTTGTATATTTTTTTTACCTTATTGTGGATCAATCTTAGGTGAGGCAACCTATAGTGACCGCTAAGTGGAAATGTACTCCAGATGGTTCACGGTTATCAGAGTTTGGGATGCTCTCCAGTAAGCTGCTCAGTGTTCCTAAGGTGTGTGGCCAGCATGCAGCAGAGTGAAGCAGGGCTGTCCTGCTTAAGAAGCTAGGCCTGGATGCTGAACACTGTCCCTGTGTGGTGCTTGTCTGCCAGAAGCTACTGGCAGCAACATAGAGCAGCTCATAAGCAGAGATGGCCATGCTTTTCTCTTTTGTTCTTTCAAGGGGTGAACCCAAATCAAGACTTTCATGGAAATTGTCCACTTGCAGCTGCAGGTGGTGCCAGGAGTGGTTTCAGATTAGTATGGGTGGTGTGGCCCTTCTCTGAACCCTTATCTTGCTTGCTTACCAATGAGCCTCAGATGGGCTTTGTCTGGTCTCTGGACTGTGTGGAGCCCTGGTCTCAAATCCATGAACAAGACCTTGGTGGATCTGGGTCTGAAGGTACAGTCAGCACAGGCGGAACTTATACACTGAACAGCTCTAGCATTTGAAGCCTAGACTTTTATATGCTTAGGGTTTAGTTTTTAAAATATACCCCGACTCCTCTCCTTCTGCAGTATCCAGAAAAAGCTGTGCTGCTGTGCTGTGGCTTTCTGCGGCTGTTGGGCCACCTGGCAGCAGTGCCCAGAGAGAAGTGCAGTTCCTAAGTTTGGGACCAGGACTTCGGCATCGTTTTTTGTTTAATTTTCTGCTCTGTGCTGTGGCAGTCAGACCTAACATAAGAGCATAAAATAAAAATGTGATTCTTTGGCTTGCAGGCCTTCTTTCTTGATAACAATGTAAGCAACCTCTCTTGTGTCTCACCTCCCATTTATGCTGTCTCAACTAAATTCCAAAGTGGCTGGAGACTGTCACACTATGGAGAGATGCAAGACCTCTCAGGATACTGTTGGAGAGCTGTACCAACCAGGGTTTGCAAATGCAGACCTTGGACCTACCTCTATCTGACCCTCTCCCTCATATTTTGAAATGTTTTCCCCATGGTTTCCTCAAATTTTCTTCATATTCCAAAATCAAGCTAAACCCCTGAATGTATTTTTCTTACCTGCCTATTAAGTGAGCAGTAATTGCACACAAAGATTTAGCATTAATCATTTAAACTAACATGGAAAAGGAAAAGAAAGCGAGGACTGGTTTTGGTTTTCTGTTGTTTGTTTTTTCATAATGCCTGAAAAAGGCATTAACTGTTTTAGGGATATTTGATTTTTAAAAATAAGATTTATTTTCCTTCTTATTTTTCATCAAGATTGCAAACATTATACAATCATGTTGTTTAATTATCAGTACTTAGGTAACTCTGATCCCTATAAGATTTTTGGAAGAAGTCTTTGCTTCTTTGTTAAGAGAAAGCTGCTATTCAGCATCAGAAATTCCTGGTACATTCTTCAGCAAAACGAGGTATCAGAATAGATGCTTACATATAACCAGATACAGAAGTGTATGGAAAGAGTGGTGCGTGTCTTTACTTTTGGGAATAATTTTAGTTCTGGAAATCAGAAGAAAAAAAGCTTACAGTTAATTTTTTTTAAGTGTTACAGCTGTTAGGAAAAAAAAGGAATTTTGTCTGAAAATGAATGTTCTGATTCTGGTTAACTGGGAAGGAGAAATAGTAATAAATTGTATCATGTTTATGAGCACCTGTACAAAGTGTTGCCACATGTGTAAAACCTCAGGGCATGCGGGGCCAGTACTGTAGTTGGGACACCCATCCTTCCTTCTGTTTTGTTGGAGGAAGGAAGTGACTTTCCCCATCTTGGGACTGGGAGAGGCAGTCTGGGATGGGACCAGCACTACTGCCATCAGTGTAATCCAGGATTATCAGAATCAGATTTATGCTGTGTTTTTTACTAAAAGACAATGAAATTCCCATTAGTTTCATGTTTGTTTTTTTTTACCTGCTATACTACCAGCTATGAGGAAACATTTAAAACAAGCCTGTGCCTGAAAATCATTATGAATTCTGTTAAATTCTCCCAACTGTTTTCATTTTATCATCAGCCTTAGAGCCGTGTTTCATTGTGTGTTTGGAGGGAACCAGGCACCATGGAACCCGAAACCTGAGACCCCTACATTTTATTAGGGTATAAATAACGGTAATAATTTGATGGGGCTCCTGGCATAACGCAACAACAGAAAGGGGTTTGGTTTACAGCGTCGTACCTTGCCCGTCTGTAGGGCTCCTGCTTTCCTACAGTTGGGTCCTGTCAGTGAGAAGGCCATAAATGCCCACCTTAATTACTGGCTATGTTTAAAAATGCCAATTTAATCCCTATATAAGGCACCATGTACTTTTTAAGATGCAACCTGAAGAACTTGAAAGAGTGGAAAATATGTTGTTATTAAGGTGTAGTTGAGGTTGCCATTTGATGATACAGGGGCTGGGACAGAGAGTTAGTCCCAAGTGTCTTAATCTGTAAAGGGAGCAAACAACAACCCTGCCAAGGGTTCCACAACACCCCTCTGCTGAGACATTGGACAGTCCTGGACTCGTCTAAAATAAATAATAATATAAAATAATTTTGTAACTATTTTTTAAATAAGGCATTGTTTCTAGCCAGCTGCACGGATCATATGGTATGGCACAGGGATGGCTGTGGACTTCAAGCTTCTTGCCTCTGCTCAAAAAGAATTCAAACATAAAATATCACTCGGGAAAATAAAAAACTTCTTTGGTTGACTAATTTTTTTCCCTTTCGCTTCCAAGAGTGTAGCTGATCATCATGACCTTTTCTTCAGGGGAGGTATTGGTAGATGTGTTGCCTTTGCTGACACAACCAAATAGGCTGCTTTCTAAATCACCTGGTAGACACACTTTCCACTGGCAGTGTGATGTCTCTGTGCCCATTCCCTGGTACAGAGGTCCTTCAGCCCAGTAGAAGGGGACAGGGACATACAGTGAAGCTGTGCACGAGAGATCCCTTCAGTATGTCCTCATAGCCAGTGACCATGTGTATTCCCCGGACAACTTTTTCAGCAGAAGAACAAACGGCCTTCTGAAGTAATCCTTGTTTGCAGAGATTTGAGTGCAGCTGTCAAGTAAAGGCAGTGGAGCCAGTATTGTTCCACAGAGACTTGTGGCATCATGGCTGTGATGCAGCCATTTATCATCAGACTCTGTCATTCCCAAACTGGGGCCTCTCACATGATAACACAGAGTGCCACTGCTCCTTTGCTGACTTGGTCCCTGGTTAATCAGTTTGTTCAGGTTTTGAATGCTGTATTCAAGCATATTTTTAACAATGAAAAGCTCTCTGTGCTAAAAGAAAGGTCCTACGTATTTGAGTCACATTCTTTTCTTTCCAATTGTTTCAGGTTTTGTGTCACTTGATTTGTACTAGCTGTGGCTCACTATGAGAAGTATTTGTCAGTGTGGGCACTAAGGCACGCACAGCCCTACATGCGAAATTTAATTATGGGCATGGGAATTTCCTGTCCGTTCCCTTGAAATATTGTTGCTTAAAACTTGATAGAGTGAAGGTTTTGCAAATTGAAAGAGAGAACCATGAAGGAAGATAGACAGAGGAATAGACAGAGGGGTCCAGAGATGTCTGATGTCTGGGGATTGAAGAAAAAAGCCAGGTTCCCTTAGGAGCAGTGAATGACCTTGCAGCCATTGGAACAGAGAAAAAAGAAGACACCCTGAAGGCACAGAGGGATACAGGATGGAGGCTGATGACAAACACTGAGGAATGGGTCCTCGAATCTAATCGAGAGAGAAAAAAGGGCTTTGAGGGGAGAAAGAAAGAAGGTTAGGGCTGGAGGGAGTCTTCTGGCCAGGGGACCTTTAGATCAGAGATTGTGAGCATAGGATGCATGTGTTGATAACACAATGTGAGGTACTCAGAATAGTTATGGGATAAAATAGGCATAATTTTTATTTCATAAATTTGCTCTGCCTCTCCTATCTCACTGAAAAGATTGAGCAAGTGCCGAGCCCTGGTCACCAGTGCACAGCTGGGCAAGAGGGACTTTGCCTCCTGCAAATGAAGCTATTTGCTGGGAACCCTCCTGATCATGCAGTGACGCCCTTTGTGTCTCTGCTTGAGAGAAGTTTTATAGAAGATAGAGAAATCTTTCTTTACAGGTGAGCAAGCGACATCTTCTCTGTCACACAGGACTATTGTTAGTCAGGGACTGTATTAAGCATTTCCTAAGTATTCAGGGATTCTGGCTGTGGAATCCAATCATGCTACAGAATTTTACTTCGTCTTCTGAAATCTCATTTAAGAAAAAATCCTGTAGTTTGTAGGCCCTTTTGCTCAATTTGGGTCATTATACCATGACCAGTGTTTCTGTCCTCTCACCCTGTAACCCACCTAGCACAAGGCACATGTCTCTCCCTCTCCTCCCAGGGGGCACATCTTTGATCCTCAGCTCCATGGTGGCTGCTGGGGGGTTTCCCCAGTGGCAGAGCATCAGTCCTATCATAGGCATCATCACATACAGGGACATGGGGCAGAAATTATTTTTTTTTTGAGAGAAAGAGATGGTAGCAGGTAGCTCATTCCTGCTACAGCATCACAAGCAGCTCCAGCACTATAACAGAACTGAGGCTCATGGAGGCATTGAGGTTCCCTTAATTATTACTCTCTCTCCCTGCTCTAAATCCATTCCTCAACTTCAAGAAGGAGTTGAGGAGCCCTGCTAGCTGCAGTCTGACAGATCACAGTGGCATGTTAATCAGCGGAGGCTGTGGTATGGTCGCAAACTTCTCAGGTGTTTTTCTCTGCCTACTGGTGTGAGCTGCAGTCACTCACTGGCTGCTTTTCACTGATGAACATGCAAGAGATTTCAACCAAGCTTCACGACAGTGCTGTTGTCACTTGTGGTGCAGCTACAGAGAGCTGCATGTTATCTCCGTGCTCCTGGGGGGAAACCGTCCAAACACCAGCAGACAGCAGAGTTGCTGTGTTGTCTTCTCAAGTCTGCAGATGGCATGAAAATAGAACCTTTCATTTCAGCAGAATGCTAAAATCTGAAACTTAATTATGACAGCTGCATTTGCATTAACTGTTTCAGTACCTGAGCATTTTAGCAACATGTTAAAACCATGAGTTCTTACTCGATATAGTTACCTATCAGTTCTATCTGTCATGATCATGACCTCCAGTTCAGAATTTAACTTTCAGCTTCCACCCTGTTAACTTCTGACACTGTTTTCAGTTGCCAGTATACATTGGCATGTCGGAAACTGAAAATGTAGATACATGCATTTAATTTAATGTCAAGAAAATAAATATCTTTCCCGTCTCGATTATATTGCGTATTTTCCTGATTAAGATGAAAGAAGTTCTTGCTCCCCCAGCTTGGGCTATGGAGAAGGTATGGTAGGTCAGTGGCAGTTCTTTCCGAGGGCATCCTCTGGAGCACATCTATTCTGTACACGATTCCACGACCAGAGCTATGGCTGAGGAGCTTTTCAGTACCACTTTCCTAGTTATGGTAATTGAATTACTGTATAAACCATTAATTACTCTATAAAGAATACAAATAATTGATGTTCATTTGGCTATGGGAACAATTTTGCACTTCTAGAACTTGAGATGCAGTTGAGCTTCAGCTAAAACATAGAAACTTAAGGCATGTTACTTGGAATCAGAGGTAACTCCCTTCAAAGTTGACCATTTTCCATTGGAACAACTATCGTGCTTTAAAACTTTATCTACAATCACACTTTAGACCTTTAGTCCATAAGTCCAAGCATTATTTCTGGAGAAATTAGAATGTGAAGTGATTGCAATACGAGGTGTTAGTATATCCAGATGAAGGATGGAAACAAATTCATACATTTTATGGCATATTTCTCTGGGGTTTTTTCAGTGCTATTAGCCATTGGACAATAGGACAACAGTATAAAACCAGACATATACTTGAAAGCTAACAGCCTTATTTGAAACTTATTTTAACTTAACACTATCAACATAGTCTCCATTATTTCGTGCTGGAGTCATATAGTCTGCACTGATGTGCAGATAATGTCACAGTCTCAGAGTAATGGCTTTCTGTTTATAGAGTATTGAAAGAACAATTGTTAGGAAATTAAGACTTCAGAGAAAGCTGAGTCTTGAGATAAAATAATGCAGGTACCTTATTTACCTATATTTCATTAGAATCCAAAAAGCAAAGGTATATTTCATATTGATAGCAAGCTATGAAAACATCACTATCAACTTAGTTATGGTGTACTAATGCTCACACTTTTAAGGAGAGTGGAAAGGGCACCCCACAACATAGAGAAACTGAGAAAGAAGACTCAATAGGACAGGACACCAGTACGAGGTAGAGAAAAGGAGGAAAATGCAGCTCACTTCAGACTGTTGCTAGTAGAGTGGGGATGGGATCAGAGGAAAGAGAAAAGAGACTGGCAAGAATAAAATGCTTAACCATTATTTGTCCAAGGATAATGCTGGGGTAAAATATATAATTGTTAGTGAGATTCTGACAGATTTACAAGCATCAGACCAAACTGACTCACTTGCTATCAGCTGTAACTATATAAAACATGCTGCTCCAACTAAATTGGCAAAAGGAAATAAAAAAAATAATGGTTTGCACATAAAGAGCTAAATTTTATGTTGATTCACCATATGTCCTTTGCCACCTCAGAGAAATAAAGATCTGAAGAGCATAAATATGCTAAAAATGTTGGCCAGGTTTTGCATTTTTAGTATTTTCTAGTTCTTCCCCAAGTACAACACTCTTGCATCAGGTCTGACTGCTGTCAGCTGTATTGATTGTAGAATTCCACCACTGACAGATAGCAAAATACAGATCATTTATGGGTCCCTTTTTCTTCTGGTTGGAGCATGGGATTTATAGGGTAAGGCAAGTCAGATTGTTGATATTCATTCAGTTAGAAGAGCGTTTCCAGAAAACATGCTTAACACGTAAACTTTTGGAGTCTGAACTGGCTTTTGTTCTGTATTTGTGCCAGGTGTCTGGGCCTCTAAACAGGGGTTCTGATTGCACTAATAATAAATAATCTTTAAAGATTATAGTAGTCCTTGATTTGGAGGTGACAAAGAGGTGTAGAAAGTAAGCCAGTCATTTGTAAAAATCCAGTCTAGGCTGACTTAGCCTTTTCAGTGCTGTGAGCCAAATGTCAGCTTTGGGGCACCTCTGTAAGCTGATCTCTGGAGCTCCATCAGAGCAGGGTTCTCCTCCGACACAGGTGGGCTGACAGTTTACAGAGTAAGTGTTTGGGCATGTGGAGGTGCTCTGGGAGGTAATATGCCAGCTGACACAGTGCTGGCAGCCAGCTCTGACTCATGGGCTGCTGCTTTGATCTGGCCTTTTCATTGCATTCATGAGAACTGCTGCATTTTTTCCAAACGTTGATAAATGTATCATTTTCCTCTGTATTTGCATAACTCATGTAATCGCTATGAAGTGACTTGAGGGTTCTCTGTAAGTATTCCATAATCCGTGCTTGGGAGTTGTGTCATCTTGATTAGGTGTGATCGTGTAGGGTCTTGCAATGAAGGTTTTGTTTCTGGTCCTTGGCTGAATGAGAACTGAGACACTTAGGACAGAAGCAGGAATGCCACCAGCACTGCCTTTCTGTCCACTATCACAGCAAACACCACATTTTCATGTGGAATCTCTTAAAATTAATCCTTATCAGACAAGTGTTCAGTATAAACAGGCAGTGGGATATAATTACAAGTCAGTATGAATGAAATAGGTGTCAGTAATATATTGTGTGCAATCACTTATTAGAGAAACACACATGTGTAAGAATTAAACCATAAGTGAGCTACATTGTGCACATTAGCACTCAAAAGACATGTAATAGGGTCAAGTAATACATTTATGCATACAAATTATGTTTCAAAAACTATGTTCTTGTTTAACTTTAAATTGATTATTAAAAAAAATAATAATGGGCCTCGTATTTGCAGGGAAATTCAATTCTATAGTATGCAACTGTGTACAGTTTGGAAATATAGTAACAAACTGTGATACAGGCCCTATTATAATTACAAAGAGATGAAGGGCTAAAATCAGAGCGAAAATAAGAGACCCTTATAAAGGGAGTACGTAATTCATAATACATTCTAAGGTGTGTGTGTAAAACTGAGGATTAGCCTGACTGACCAGCAGAAGCTGGACCACACACACAAGGTTCAAAGATGGGATGACTGAGCTACCTTAACTCAGAATATACAGGGAAAAAAAATCAGCAAAAGAAAACTTGTGTAAACACATTATGCTGATTTGTGCTGTTCTGCTCCACCTCTTAAACCACAAGTTTTGGTTAGAAGCTGCTGTATTCACTCTCCAGAACCTGTATGGTGCTGGTTGTCCTTTTCTTTGGAGCTGAAGCATGAAACTTCAGGGAAGCACCTGGCCAAGGTCTTTGCATCCACGTCTCGAGTAGGATGCGAGGCCATGAGCTGGGCAGCCATCAGAGGTAAAAGCATGGTCTGCCTCCCTAGGCAACTGCTTCCAGTCTTACTCCCATCTCACGAGAATATGAAGAAATGTAACCACTCCTGTTTATCACTAAACAAAGGAAACTAAAAAGCCCTTACCTGTGGTCAAAGGGAGCAATTGAAGACCTAAAAAACAAAGACAAAAAAAATCCTGTACTCGATCTGAGAGGTTAACCAAAAAGCAGCCTCATAAGTGTATTTTGTTGTAATAAGAAATTCCTGATGGATTCATGTAATTCTTCAATGCTGTTGTGATTCTTTTCAAAGAGTGTGCACAGACAGTCCAATCTCTGAACACAGCAGAAATGCGATAGCAAGGAACAGTACTTCTTTTCTGTAGATCCAAGTACTTTACTGGTCTTTCTATTCCCTGTAAAAGGGGAATTCCTTTAACATAAAAGTAACTTTTACACAGTCACTAAGCCTGCCATACAATTCATTTTCCTACTGCATATGTTTGACATCTGTAAGAAATATTGTTGTACATGGTTTGAATATACAGCCCACCACTCAAGCCATGCAGAAAATCTGGAGGAGATGGCAGAAGCTCAAGACATCTGAACAGAACTTTTACTGTTAGAGAGGTATGTGGGTTTTCAACTAGAATGATCTTGATGCGCTAAAAAGGAAAAAAAAGAAAAAAGATAAAGTATTTCTGTCTTAAGCATTTAATGGTGAGCTCATTCACTGCATTTCAGGGTGGAAGCAGTGGGGCTGAACAGCAAATGTTTCAGCAATACAATTCCAGTCCCTCAAATGTTGAAATCTGGAAAAATTCAGACTTCTTCCTGTGCTCTGATACCACAGGAACAAGACGAAATCATCAATTCTAATTTTTAATTTGTCAGTAACTTTCCTGTCTTCTACTTTAAAACAAATGAATCACCCTTTTTATTTTTCTAACATGTATCGATCTATTGATTTGTACTGATCTCTTATTTAGGCAAATTATCTATAAAAATTTTATTCTTTAGTTGAAAAAATGCTTCTCTATTTTTTTAATGCTAAGAGAAGCACAACATAAAACACTTAAAGAAATTATAGAGACAATATAAAACCAGACAGGACTACTACATAGCTCTGCAGACATCAAATCCCTGAGCAGGATTCTCTCCTGGCCTCAGAGAAGATTACAGCTGTGGTATTAAAGGCCAGTTCCCAAGGGCCTTTTCTCCCACATAAATTACCTGGAAAGCACTGTCAGGGCGGTGAGGCCAGAGGTGGGCATTGGCAATGTTGGGAGTTTTGATCTGCTTCTCTCTGGATGGAGTAGTTAAAAAACTGCATAAGGATTTAAATTTGAGGAGATAGTCCTGTAAAGTATTGAATCCTCTCAAGATTTCTTTATTTCAATATTTTGTGGCAGAACTGAGGATTTGGAAGAGCAGTACCTGAAATACAGAGAGTTGCACTAGCAGTTCACTGACTTGGTGCCTGGATCTTGGCTGGCAGTCTGGTCCCAAGGCAGAGAGAACCGGAGGGGTTTCTGGTCAAGACACTCAGGCACGGCCTGAACATGACCCCAGAGCAGAGCTCAGCTTTCACAGCCTGGCTCCAGCTCTCCAGGGCCTGGATCACCCCAGCCATCCTTCTGCTGGGCCTTGGGTACATCTGCACACAGTCTCAATATCCCACCCACCAGCCCTGCCCTGCCCTGCTCTCAGCACCTCATTGCTACGTCCACCAGCTGGTGGGTTCCCTCTCTTGTGTAGTTTTCTCTTTCTCTCTTTTCCAGAATTTGTCTCTGGGAGTTGTGTTGGCTGCCCGGAAAGTGGGAATCCGGAGAGCGGAGATGTAACACTCTGTCACTGTCTGGAAGTTTCTTTGCAAGATAAATTTTCTATGTGAACAAAACCATGAAATCTCATTGCCATGATAGACATGGCCCTTGAAGATTGTCTGGCCAGTGGAAGTATAAAATAAAAAACCATAAATTGGTCTCTTAAGTTGCCCGGGATCCAAAACAGTCCTCTTATAGTGCAAGGTGTGTATTTCCTGTTGTAAAGATTTTGTGGAAGTCAATTGTTATGT
>JAWWLV010000088.1:17896129-17941367 GCA_035041135.1 Platyrinchus mystaceus
AAATAAATGATGGATCAACAGACAAATCACCTCTTTTCCCCTGTTATTTTTGCATAATATACTCAGTGACTTTATCAGAGAAAAAGAAGGGTCTTTTCCAAGAACTGCCACGAATTTACTCCTTTGAAACTTTGGGATATCCTTTAAGCATTCGGTCTGATCAGTTCTGGGGATCACATAGTTATTACAGATATATAACATATATAAAAATAATTATAACACTACTGAGGTTGAAAAATCAAGCTCCCCACAATTAGGAAGTGCCACAAATGTGGTATTGTGTAACTCCAGTCTTTTATGAGCTTGTATCTAAGTTTTGACTAGCACGGCTAGTAAATCTGAACACTTGCACCCAATGTTGAAGATTGTTCTATTTAAGACCTAAAGAGGTGTCTGTCTGTCCAAACCCTTTATCTCCAACCAACACAATTTGATTTAATGAAATACACTACTTCAGACTACAAATCTCACTTGATGAGTATTTCTGATAGTCTTTAGTAATATCACCAAACAACCATACAGTTGTTCACTGATATCACCATATAGCACTCACTCCTCTTCACATAGTTCTTCATCAAATACCACACTAGATGGCTAAATCCAACCTCTCCTGCCTCCCATTACCCATTTTATCATGACTCTCTGCCCTCAGCTTTCTTGTCAGTCTGCTTCCAGTCCCACCAGCCACTGACTCTCTCTGCTCTGAGTCAAGTGGCTCCTTCTTCTTGCACCTAGTGGGAACACAGAAAGGATGCTTTTTCTTGCTACCTGTTCAGAGCAATTAATGTTGTGAAAGTACAATTTCTCTGCATATATTTGGTTGGTAAAAGCATGTTTAGATGCTCCAGCAACAGCAGATGCCCACTAAAGCCACACAGGATTCTGGAAGCAAAGGAGAATACTTTGTGGCATGAGGGGAAGGCACATCTGTGCTGTAGTCACACCAGAGCTATGAGCAGATGGAGCATACTCTGTTTGCAAAGTGAATGTTTGGGTTTTGTAGATCTGTTCAATTCATAGATCTAGAGCTTCATGAAAAGAAAAAATGTACACAAAAACCTAGGCAAAGTTGCTTAAAGAATGTCCTTCTGCCCCTACTGTTTCCCTCTGCTTCTTCATCCCCAGACATTCATTCCTACCAAGGTATGAATTCACTGCTCCCCACATTGGGCTGATAGAAATACTTACAGGGCCATCCCATTAGCTGGGTCACAGCAGTGATGTGGTTCAGGATCACCACTGGGTGTATTCATGACCTTTTACAATGTAGTTAACTCAGATTTCAACTGTGAAACGGCTTATCCTGGGTTATGCTAATTCAAGTGACAGTGGCTGCAGTGTAAAATTTTATCTGGGGTCCTGTGTCTACACCAGTACTAAGAGAGTTATTTTTGTGGCAAAAATATTTCTTGGGATACAGCCCATGACTGTCAACCCTGTAGCACACTAATTTACTCTAAAAATTTTCCCAAGGAATTGTACTTTCTGGATGGATGAGGAGGGTGGTGGAGAGGCACAGAAGAATGTGCAGTAGAGTGGCTTTGCCTGGACTCCATACATTGCAGGATGGTTATGTTGGCAGCTGATGAGTTTCAGTGTTTTTAAGTTAATACCTCTTGTTGGTCTTGGGTCAGCCAATATAAACTACAAATAACTATATTTGAATTGTTTGGTTTGTACCTTTTTGTGCTTAGGATTCAGGTCAATGTTCTAAAATGTCTGTTTCTGATTACTGTCACTTTTACACATCATCCATCCTTTCTGCTTTAGTATTCCTGGCCCTTTTTAATTGGTGTCCCTGACTGTTTGACTCAGTGTCAGAGCAGTGGCAAGAGCAGGCACAGAAGACAAGGGGAAACAGAGGGGCAGGTGCCAATCTCTTCCCTCTGGTGACTGGTGTCAGGACCTGAGGGAACAGCATGAAGCCATGTCAGGGGAAGTTTAGTCTGAATATTAGGAAAAGTTTCTTCACCCAGAGGGTATCTGGGCACTGGAACAGGCTCCCCAGGGAAGTGGTCATGGAACCAAGACTGACAGAGTTCCGGAAGTGTTCGGACAACACTCTCGGGCACATGATGTGACTCCTGGGGTGGCCCTGTGCAGGGCCAGGAGGTGGATTTCAGAGATCCCTGTGGGTCCCTTCCAACTGAGAATATTTTATGATTCTATTAAATAGTGGAAGAGAACATGGGTATCTTTTGATACTTCCTGATGTCTTCCAGAATCAGTCATGACTCAAACTGTCCTTGTTCTAGTAACTGAGGGATACTCACAAGTTATCACTGTATGATTAACTATATGATGAAGACAAAAACCACTGAAAATTAGGTCTAACCTTGTTTGTGGGAAGAAGAGATAAAGCATCATGGGATTTAGTGGAGCTGCTGCTACTGACACCAGGAATAAATCTGGAAAAAAGTGAAGCTTAGTTTTGGAGTTCTGTGCTTTTGTTAGTATTTGCAGTTCAGCAGCAACACAGGACCTTTCTCTGGAATTCAAGTGCAGCTTATGAGACTGTATCCCTGCAATCCCATTGGGCTCCTGTCAGTAGGACTGTCGTGCTTTTTCCAACAAGATTATAAGCGCTCATTTGCTTTCAGCAGAAGTTTTACCAAGCATCTATTCATATCTTAATGGATTATTGACATAACACAGCAGACTGTTATGAAGTATTCCACTATGTATAATTAGAGAGTATTTAATCTGCATAATAAAAATCCATATGAACAGTTGTTGTCATTTATGCCCAAAAGCTGCTCATCTAAATGAAGTATCTAGTTTGCCCTATAGATTTAGGGACGGGAAACAGCATTTTGAATAAATCTCATCTAAATTCAATAATGCCAAAAAAGTGCTTTTACTCAGCAATCCAGATGTGGGCAATGTGATTTCTCCCCTGCCCTGAAAAAAAAAAAAAAAAAGGCATCTAGATTTAAATGTTACATTCCAACTTTCATCTCGTATCATGTTTTTACAGCCATTTGTTAAGTATTTACTGTGCCATTCCTTACGCATTTGGTAGGATGCCAAGACAGTATCCAAGGAGCTTGCTCAGGGTCCTCCTGCCAGGGCTGGGGAGGAAGGGTGAGGCAGCTTCTCTGCACTATAAGGCCTTGTGATTATTTTAACAATTCGTCCAACCAGTGCTTTCACACCTACAGAATGGGCAAAAGGTCAAGCTGGCATCTGTATATCATCTAAGACCAGCTAATGTATGTAAAGTAGAGCTTAACTGGGAATATGAGTGGCTCACAGACCATCACTGGGTGCTCTGTAATGGCAAAATTTTAGGGTTAAAAAACAGCAAGAGAAGAGAAGCTGTGAGTGATAATGCAGCCTCATAGTGCTGAGAGGGTAAACAGTAAATAGGAGAAATATTTTATCCCTGTAGCCTGCTAGAGCTTCCTTAATGAAAGCTTGCACTAGATCAAAATTTGCAAAGAAAGCAGTGCTAGCAGGAAAAAGGAGCTGAAAATATTTAATAATATGTTTATGTACAATTTTTTTACTTCTTTAAATAAACATTTTTGTGATTTTTAGTTTTAGCCAAAAAAAACGCCTTGAGTTCAAAATTAGCCAAACATCAAGAATATTAACTTCCATTGTAAACAAACGTTCTGTTCAACCACTGCCACTGCTTGTTATGTCGTGGTGAAAATCCATCTCAGAGTAGCTTGAAAACAGACAAATGAAAAGGAAAAAAAACCCAACCAAGGTAAAACCTCAGCTGTAATTTTCACATCAGCTTTTTACAGTCAGAACACAATACAGCCATTTTGTGGTATCATAAAGAGTTGTTAGTTGTTCTTCTGGTAATTTAAAGCCCTAAAATTGTCCACATAGTCTAGAATATTATTGTGCGCAAAAGAAAACTCTGCTGCATAAATTCCATAGTATCTTTTCATTTTGGCATCAAAATAATAAACTCAATTACTTGAGAAAAGGCATATGTAGGGAGTACAGTGGGCGTGTTGTGCCATTCATGAGGAGAGGGGTGTGTGTATGTGTTGAATTAAGCGGAAGTGTTCACAAAGAATATAAAAATCTGTGCTGATACATGAAAGTAGTACAATATTCAGGTGAACAAGCCCCATAAAGTAACTTTTAGGTGCCTAGTGCAGAAATCCTACTTTGTATCTAGAAATTAATGCCAAATTAACAGGCAGTAAGTTATTTTGGAATTGGTTCTAATTCTGGTATTTTACTTTTGAACGTTTGCTTTCACAACCCTAACAATGTTCCTTAAACGTAGCTTCTAGCATAAAGTGAATTTACGCAGCCAGACTCATAAATTGCAGGCTCCTCTAGATTATGCACAAATGCATCCTCAGCTGAGAAGGTAGGATTTGGGGTTATATTGTAATTTAAACCAAAGAATGTTAATTGTAGTGCATGCATAAAACACTTGGAGCTATCTTAGAAGAGTCTCGAAATGCTTTATCAACCCAGATACTATGCAGAGCTTTCAAGAAACAGGACTCTGAATGTCTGAGTTTCAGAAAAAAAAGGCAAATGTGATAAGAAATATGCTGAAAGACATTCTAAATCCCTTCATCAGAGGGAGAGAGATAAAAATAATAACACTCAGTAGCTAAAAAATACAATCTGTGGAAATCTTAATGAAGCCTAATGAATCATGTGAGCTGTATTGTTAAATTTACTACCCCTATTTTACAGCTAAGAAAAAAGAAAGTGAATACTGACATTTTCATCTTTTGGGTGTATTAAATTCTGCAACTTAATCCATATTCTTATATGCTAGTGAAAGAGAGAAGGATTTAGTTCTTATTGAAAGTAAAAATTAAACTATCCCATAGAGGGGGGAGAAATTTGCAAGGGACAGAGAAAGACCCTCATTCTGTCAGGCATCCCTACCAGGCATGGTTTGAAAGCAGGATGCTGTAAGCTTTAAAATGGTAACTCCCAAATGTTTTTCCTCTCTGAAGGAAGAATGTGTGTTTCAACAGTTCTCAGTCCATGCCAGTTTGGTCTCCATCTCACGGAGCCTGCACCTGCATGCTTGCAGAGCATCCACAGGGTTTTACTTTGTGTGCTGTTCTGCACATAGTCTTCTCATCTTAGGTGATCATCCTTTGGCTTTTTGACAGCCTCTTCTTGGAATTTGTAAATTTAGGATCTTACTAATTTTCCTCCTTTTCCATCAAAAGCCCTCCTGCAGTCTGTGTGTGACAAACACCATCTCTGTGAGACAATAATGCATTTTGAGCCCCTACTTTGCTGTTGCACTTATACATAACATACCTTAACATAGTGATTTTATGATACTTATAAAGAACTAACAATTTTGACACAATTTTCTGATCAATTAGGATTACAATGTGAAAATGCTGTGCTCAACATTTTGGTCTCCAGCATCAGGTTCTGGTCTTTCTTTTTCTTTTCTTGGGTATACTTTACCAGTATTTTTATGATCTTATTGTGTCTATGTTTTTTGTCTATGTTATTTTCTGTGAATTTAGCTTTCTCTTTTGAGTATCTATCTACATATGTCTTTACACTGTTATGTACTGATGAGGAAGCAAAATGATCCAGCTGGGAGATGCACAAATGCAGCCTCATTCCAGACATTAAGTTTTGAAGGATTTTGTGGCTCCATCTTAGTGGTCTGTCTGTTTTGGAGTAAGACCCCAGATCCTTGTTTCAAGTTCTGTACACATGATTATTTATAAAAACAGTTTCTTTATAGAAGGGATCTATCCACACATAGATGTGTATATATAGGAATGCAGAAATCATATGTAAATAATATGAAGTATTTTTAATTCCATATCAATATAAATACATGTAGATATAAACTTTGGTCAATCTTTCAGCTTCTTTTTGGCCAAAGCTTCACCAGCTGTTATCTGCCTCCCTTACTTGGCATAGACTGCTGGACTTTTCCCTGGGGAACCTGTTTTTCCACTTCTAATAGCTGCTGTTGTCTTAACTGCCCTAGGGAAGTGCATATCCCTGGCAAAATGTTCAAAGCTGGATTCAAACCATGTGGGGATCACTGGTGTTATCTCTGAGAATACTTAATGAGGAAATCCAAAGGTTCTACAAAGTCAAACAGCCTGGAGAACAAACTGGCTGACTGACAGCTCTTGGATTGGTTCATATTTCTACAGTCAGAAAGAAAGAAGCTTTTGACAAAGAGTCTGCTGGATCTCAAGATGTGGTTTGGTCAGACATAGGTCTACAAAGGTTGGCTCTTCACCTTTAGCTCAGGCCATGTCTTCTGATACTCCTGGTGTGGAATAGCCTTTGCAGAACAGCTGTGACTCTCATGTTGCTGAGATCCATAATGGTATTCACTTTGTTTCTTACAGAGTCATTCGTAGATAGGTCCTCTCTTTTCAAACAGCTTCTGTTTGTGGCCTGGGGTTTTCCCAGGATTACATCATTAAGAAACTTGGTCATTGATTCAACAGCATTTTGTTAGATATTCCTGGAGAAACTCCTAACTCCATAAGCAAAAGCACAAGACAAAGATCACAGGGTCCTTAAACACTAACCTGTCCTTTTGAAACAGTTCTGCTTCCTCAGCATTCTCAAAAACACATGAACAGATTGAAGGTCTCTCACTCATTTTTATGATGACGGGGCTGTGTTATCACATTACTCCTCCACCCTAACACGGCCAGAGTGATTTTGTATGGACTTACATGGACTTGTTCCTTGTGTAGGCCACTCCCCCACAAACCTGTCATTAATTTAAAGGTCTTCCTTAGATACATACTGATAAGTCTGCCTTAGATACATAATGTCCCGTAAAGAAGCCCTCTGAACCAACTTGGTGAATATCCTCTACCACCTGCCAGAGATTGTCCCCTATGCCTTCAATGTCCATTGGAAGTATCAGTCTTTCTGCCCTAGAACTCATTCACCTCTATAGTTCTTGATAGGCAGTTTCTTGGTTTTTCATCTAGAGGAGTATTTCTTTACGGAAGTTTCTTTCATGACTGTAGTCACCCAGTAGGTAAGACAATACATGACTGTAGTGATTCTTTCATGGCCTAAGGCAGTTTTTTCACCACTACTCTGGAGTAATAGTAGAAACTGGCTTTTGGTACAGTTCCCTAGAACACTGCTTTTCAGTGCCAAGGTCTTCTAGTGCTGAGCTTGCCTCCAGTCAGCAGGAGGCAATGGCTCTCTGGATTACAGCTTACCTGGTTATCCTGGCAGGTGACCCCCTGATAAACAACAGTGAAGATTTCAGTGGGCACATGCAGCACATGTGCTGGTGTATGATGATGATTTATAGGACGGGATGTTTTGATCAACTTGTTTGAAATTCCCCTGATATTCCTCCACTGCAGTTTGCTGAATGTTTTTGAAACTTCCCAGAGTTTCTTTCCATCAGGGACTTGGTCTTCATTGCCTTGTAACCTTTCTTTAGGCCTTTGGTAGTACACTTTCCAAATCTTGTTCCATTCTCCATTTCTCAGGGAAATGAACCTCACAGTTATTTCAGTAAGGAGAGTAAAAGGAGATGGTAGCCTTTATAAACAGACTGCTGTCTACTATCTCTTTTAGAGTTTATACTCACCCTAAATACCTTCGTAAGTAGTGTCAGAATTCTCTCTAAGTTGGGAGAGTGACTTCTATCAGCTGTTCCGAAGCTACGTGCTTCCAGGACTGAGCTGTCTGGCATACCTCTGATATTACGTCTCTTGCACCAAGACATAAATTATCTGGCTAACTGTGCTTGGATATACCTAATTCTGGCAGTTTGAGTGACATTCAACCACATATCTCAAAGAAAAGGGTACAGATAAGCTAACTTTTCTATGTTACTTTTCTATTCAATTATTTATTTAATTATGTTCTGCTTTTGTTTTCTATTTTTGCTTTCCTGTGTTTTTCTTCAGAATTTGCTTTATAATCTAATATCTGACATTTCCACTCCTAAAAAAGAAACACTGCTTCATTTTTGAAACAGCTGCAAAACTTAGCTTTTCTGAATTTTGTCTTGCCTTGGTTTGCAGTTCACATTCCCAACAGCACAATTCCTATGAGCTTTGCTTGTTTGCACTCAATACAATTAGAATTTAATTTCAAAAGATTTGTCTTGATGTGACTTAAAATATAGTATTACTTGTGTATTGTGTCCAACTGTAAATCATATGTAGTCTTTTCATATTCAAAGTGATAATCCAGTCTTTGCATGTAGCAGACTCTTGCAAAATTTCTGCTATGATTTATACTTTCTAGCTCTTCTTTGCTTCTCTTCAGCTCTCATATAAGACTTTTGCAGAATTGTTTTACTTCTTACAAACATAACGGGTTTGCCTAAAGGCTGCTTTGGTCTATATTTTATTTCAAGCCTTTGTGCAATCTTTTATGCGACTTCTTGCAAATCTGATCTGATTGTATTTTGATGACTTCTCTACAGAGCCTTCAGTTTTGTTTTGCAATTGCATCTCTTTACAGATTTACAGTTAAAGTATATATATATAAAGCATCACACATCTCCTTTTTGATTTCTTATGGGAAACTGATCCCTTTGCAGCTTTACCTTCCTGTAGCTGAAGGATACTCTCCATTTCTTTAGCGCTGTGTAACAGCTGTCTTGTTCTTTCTCACCTGCACATAGGCTATTTGTCTAATCTGGTAAACCTGCCCAGGAGTATTTTTTAGACCACTCTTTCATCTTCTTGGGAATAGAACAAAATTTGGTTCTGCTTTGCATCAATTCTCTAGAGTATTTCTGAAAAGTTAGATGCATAGTACAGTTGTTACTGGTTTCTCTAAGATATGCTTTACTCACTATCTTTTCTTCTACTTGTTCTTTTTTGTTTCTATTTTGTTGCTGGTGCTACATCATCTTCTGAGGTGGCAATGAAACAGAACTCCAAATCAGGACTTAGAAGTACAATAAATCATTATCATAACTAAAGAGAAACTAATGCTGGGGAAAAATCAGCGTGCTTTACTCCATTAGGTGGTTAGCACTGACTTTCTGCAGCTAATTCAGACCAAAAGTCTTCTTAAAGTGCCTTTTACCATGAGTGTTATTTAATGTTCATAGGTGTTAGGTACTTAAGACTGTCTCTGATGTTAAATGAGGAAGGAATGAAATGGTATATTTATGTACCAAATTTAAAGACCAAGGTTAAAAATTGGCTTGTAATACCTTACTATTTAGTTCTTACATCCAGTTAAGTTATTCAATGTTGTTTTTTATGGATATATTCCAGAAAACTGTTTTCAGTTCTGGGATGACTGATCTCCTTCTAATTGAGTGAAACTTGGCAAGCCTCAGACCTGTAAGAAGCACAAAGAATGCAGGTACAATACTTTGCTATAAAAGAGATTTAATTAAATACTATATTTCTAAAATCATCATAGCTGAGAAACCACCATTTTGTTTCACTTACTGTGAAAAGGCAAACTGTAACCAGAGAACAATAAGATTCAATTTGCTCATTCCTCAGCTACAAAATCTTTTTTCCAAAATAAATCTTTATGATGCTTCTTTCTCCTTCTAACGAACATTTTGGTCACTTGCTGGCAAAAAAGAAAACAGAAGGAAAGACAATAGTTTGTGAAGAGTCTTTTCCCTTGGGAAATATGACTTTATAGTAACTGTACTATATAATCTGTCACAACTCCAAATATAACAGCAAAGTACAAAAAGAAAGCAACAATGGTAAGTGCCTCCCTGGGTGTTTCGTGGTAATTACAGCTGTCTGGCTGAAAGAGCTGATGGCAAAAGGTAATTTAAACACTTAAACTGACCGGTTTGATTCCTTTCCTTTTAGGTCGAGATCACTCTATAAACAGACATGTAGATTGGTGGCGTATCCAAGATTTTCTGGAGTGGGGTGCAGTTTCAAGAGATGGCCTTCAAACATATGGGTAAAAGAGTGGCAGAATCACCCAGGCGATAACTGAGGCATATTTCAATGATAGCCAGGAGAGTATTGTGACCAGCATTTACAGTTTACCTTGACTGCTATTGCTATTTCGTACAGTTTTTAATATGGAGGAGACAATGTGTCTAGTGGTCATAGAATCATAGAATATGCTGAGTTGGAAGGGACCCAGCAGGATCATGAAGTCCAGCTCCTGATTTTTATGCATCTATAAGCTAACTGAATATTTGTCCTGTAAACACTATTACTAAATTTTTGCCAAATACTCTTTTCCATGAGACAAATATGTTTTTCAATGTAAATTAACAGATTATTATCTTCAAGAGTGAGTCATGGAGTGAAATTTTAGAAGACTGACTACAACAGTATTTAACATTTTCTACAAAGATACACAGAAATTCCAGCTCAGGAGGGATCCATTGCTGTACTCATGCCTCTTTCCAGATAGGCTTTGTTTTCAATATTCCTGTGCTCTAAAATGACCACAAAGGGTGGGATTTTGGCACAGATGGGAAGTACTGCAGTTATGAAGTACTGCCATTTTGGTGAATTTTAGTCCTGTGCCCAGTGGGAACAGAAAAAGTAGTGCAGAGAATGGGCACAGAGTCTGCTACTGGGCCTGAACATGGGGAAAAGCTGTGGTAAAGTAGCTTGCTTATAATTGCAGAAAGTCCTAGGTTACATTTTTTAATACTCCTGGGAAACCAGACAATGCTAACAGTCACATATGCACCCAAGGGGTAAGTAAAAATTATTCAAAATCAAAACTGAGATGAAAAAAACCTGCAGTTAATCGTTTTAAGCAGAACACCTGATTATTTTTTACCTCGTGTTTCAGTGTACTGCATTCTTCAATGTCAAATTTCAGAAATATACTAGGATGGGATTATTTCTTTACCTGCCATGAGCTACAGCATCTGGAGGGTTCTTCCTCATCTCTGTCAGCCATGCAGAGGGCAGGTGATCATAAACACGTCTCCTGCTCCACTGACATGCTTTGGCTTGTTTTTCATGGCCAGAGTATTCAACCCATTCTTAGCTGGATCTACTAACAAAACAGGGTGGTTTTGCCCCAAAGTCCAGAACTTCAAAGGAAAAGCTACCTTGTTAAAGGAAAGTTGGGTGGTAATGTAGGACTTTTGGCTAGAACTTGTCTATTATGACTAGCCTTCAGAAGGCTACCAAGCACTTGTTCCAAAGCTACATGGTATAAATCAGTTTTTTCTCCCAGAAAAGTCAGCAGGAGTGGCCGTTGGCACATAACAGGAGAGAGCAAGAGGGGCACCAGCTCTGGGTGCTGCTCTGCACGTGAATGTGCTGACAGAGGACAAATATGCCCAGGTCCCTCCTCCACAGGAGGCTGACGTTGGTGCAGATGCTGGGCTGAGCAGCAGCTGGGGAATTCAAAGAGGCTGGGGTGGATGGGCAGCGGGAGGGAGAGGAGGCCACACAAAGCAGCTGAGGAAGGTGTCAGGAAGGGGCTGCACAGCCGCAGGGAGCTGCCGGTGGTCTCTAAGACTGAAGGGCAGGCAGAACGGTAGTTCCCTGTGCTATTAGAAGCTCTCTGCAAGCCAACCTCCTACCACCCAGTGCAGGGAGGGTCAGGTGCCAAGGCTCTCCTGCGTGTTGCCAGCAATCAGCCCCACCACTGCAGCTCAGTTCACCCCCTTCACCTGCCACGTGCTGTGATTTGCTGTGCCTACACAAGAGTGTGCACATGCCAAGCAATCAGCTGGGACCCTCCTGGCTTTACACTGACCATCTCTAGCCCTGGGTTTGATAGAACCACAGTCACTGATGCCTGGTGGCACATAAATTATCTGTCACTGACATACGAGTTGTGGGAGGGCACCCAGCAGGAGGTACTGCGGAGGGAATTCCTTCTGCCCTTTCCTCTAACATGCTCAAGAATAAATCACCTACTCAGCTTAAATGGTGCTTAAGTGATATAATGGGAGTCCTTTGCTGGCCTGTAGACAGAAATAACAGTACTTTGATCTTGCACTGATTAAAATTCTGCTAGTCTGGTGTTTGTTTACTGTTTAAAAATATTTTGTAACAAAAATAAAGCTGAAAAATAGAATTTGACTATAAAAGCAAAACTTAAAAGGACAAGAGGGCTGCTGTTTGACATTAATATTTGTATTTAAAGATATCCTAAAGTCATGCAAACAACTTCAACATCAAATTCCTTAATATTTGCAGTATATAACAGAGTTTTAGAACTTGCATTATGGGTCGAAAAAGAAGAGAGTATTTGATTGGCCTCTGCAACACAAGTGAAACAAATTAGGGGATCTGTAATTTAACAAACCGAACCCATTAGCACAGCTATTAAAGGTCGTTGTTTTCCCCAGTTTTCACAGTTTTGATTTTGGAAGGACTGCTGTGCTATTGACAAGCTACTAAATAGTCTTGTTTGTCCTGTAACTTTTTGCTACTTTGTGTTGAAAGTGTGACTCATTAGTGCGACTCACGTAAAAGTGGATGCAGATAATACCATTGGACAAGTTCCTACTCTCTGCTCGGCAAACCACCTTCTCAGCCTGCCGGTGACAGAGAGTATGTACCTGGAGCATCCACTAAGTGATTTCTTCCTGTACATGCCACATGGAGGAGAAGTCAATATTTATACCTCTCACTTGATAGAATTCATTAAATATATTTTGGTAAATAATACTCTATATTACATATTCCTTGCCTAATATTTGCCCACAGAAGAAGTATTTGTTATGTGAATTGAATGCCTAGTTAAGAAGAACTAAATGAGTACAACACATTCAATATTTATTTGGTAGCACAATACACTAGACACAGGGGAGGTGAGAGAGAAGACAAATACAGGGAGAAAGAAAAAGTGATTAAAGGGCATAGACAGAACATGAAATATTTCTACAATGCCTACAGTGATTCTGAAAAAAGTAAGCAGCAAGTTATGTGGATTTTAGAATTTAAAAGTAAAATATTTTAAGGAAGAATATATTTAAGGAGGACTGTAAATGACTATTCACAGCAGTCATGCTTTGTCTAAAAATGCATTGCTTCAAGAGAACTCCAGAGGTGCTCCACTTCTTTTAAGATCTGGACTTTGTGGGTTCTTCGTGTTTAGAGCATCTTCTGTCTTCAATGACAGGTTCTCAGTATGAGAAATTTTATTTTTTACTTTTCTTTTGTTTTAGTCTGTGATGTAATGAGTGAGATTCATGACACAGCAAAATCTAGCAGGAACAACAACCGTGTTGCTGAGAGCTGCTAAAGCTCTGTTAAAGACTACTTACTGGAGAAGTTAGTTATGGAGAGATTGTAACAGCTAATGGGATTTTGTGAGAAATTATATTGCAGAATTTTGGCAAAGAAAGTGCTTCAGACAGTAATTTGTTTTTCTGAAAATAACGTTTTTCACTTGTAATAAAAGTAACATGCACTGCTCTATTTTCTGAAATATATTCCTCGAGAGCAAACGGCAGTCACAACTGTGCAGGTAGAGGAAAGATTTTGGCCATTTATGTTATGATTTGAAGAAGATTCAAATATAATCAACCAGCAGCAAGATACTGTAACAAGTTTAACACTGAACTTTTAATTTAATAAAAGCAAGTGACTGCAAGGAACAAATATATCTCTACCTGATATATAAACGTAAGAAAGGCTATATCAGACATTATAATGCTTATTTTAGCAGACATGTATTTGCATTTGTAGCTGTTGGTAGGATTTCAAAGGTACCCTTTTGGTAAATATAATCATGGAATAATCAACCCTCATTTCTTTATATTGGTTTCTACCTATGTACTTTTTTTGCTGTGTAGTTGCAATTATCCAATCCAGACTGGTCTTCCTAGGAATTTATTTTTGGTATCTGTATAGACTGGAATTTTGTGGATGAGAATTCTACGATTTTGTTTTTTCCAATCACAATTAAGTGCACTGTTAAATTTAAAATGGGATCTGAAGAATTTTTACAGGATCTTTCTTAGAAAGACATATGTACACGCACATCATGTTAATGGTTTTCATGTTTAGTTAGTTCTGCTGGTTCTGTACTCTATAATCACAATCTGACTGCTTTGTCAATGCAAGCCTGACATGTGAAAACTATATAATTTGAAATTTATTTCATAAAGACAATACTTTTAACATCCTGAGCAAATTTCAAAGTATTATCCTCAATTTTGAACAGGACAGCAGTTTACCATTAAAAAAAAAATCCATGGCACGTAGAAACAGCAGTTTTGAGTAAATAGTGTATTCTATGCTCATCCATCATAGCTTTCAGTTCCCTCTCTGAATGGATTCAGTCATTTTATTGAAAAGATATCCCACAAACCAAATGCTGTCCATGATTAATTCCTACATATGTTTGCTGTAACAGGCTCTTCTGTTGTACTGTTGGCATGTTGTGCTGCTGGTTGCACAGTTTCTCTGTGCATGGTCATAGTTATATACTAGTTTATTTTATGGTGATGTAATTTTGGTTTTGGATTTGCCTGATTCTCTTCTACAATATTTTATGGTGCTAGTATGTTTCTTTCTCAGGAGTTTGCCCTAGCAAATGTCATAAAACATATATACCTGCCACATTAATAAATGGGAGATGAATGTTATGTACTGACAAATGGAACTGCATGATCTTCAGAACAATAGCAAATTCTCTGGTGATATTTAAACTTGTTCTTTTAATTTGCAAAATCAAATTCTTTTTTTAATTATTCCTAACATCAGCTCCTCTGTGGCAAAGCAACAAATAGAAGGAGGGACCAAGCAGGAACAAAACAGCACTGACGGCATTGTGCAGAGAATTAAAATCAGCTGAAACAGAATAATTCTGTGATTCTGTGATAAGTGTTAGAATGTTGAGTTGCTATTGTTGCCTGGTTTAGTGCATAGGTGGTTCTCATTTTTTCTGTACCAGACACAGCACAGCGTGGGACTGACAAGAGGCACGGAACAAACGCGCACGCAGAGGACTGAAACAGCTCTCACATCACAGCCATCTTGTACCACCTCTTCGTGGTCCTCCAGCTTGCTCTCTCTCCCAACTATTGTCTTAATGTTAGAGCAGTCAGTTGGAAAAAAAGGGTAAAGATATCCCTCTGGTGTATTTTTAGGTCTGCAGATTTTTTTGTTTTTAATCACATCTGCAATTACTGTGAAGTAGAAAAGGCCCTTGGAAGGGTCATGCATCTATGAAACTGATATAAAATGTTCCCTCTGGAGAAATAGTTCTTTGCCCCCTGGTGGTGAATTAATTTTGAAAAATATTACAAAACATTTTTAGGAAAATTTACCTGAAATGAAAAAGAAACACTAATTGCTTCATGGAATACAAGTAATAATAAACTGCTAGGCAACCCTTAATGCATCAAATGTAATTAGAAAAAATCCTATTATGAGCAAGCTCCATCAATCTTTGATAGTCATTGCAGAATAGAACAAAAGTACTTTGGAAATTGTATGAGACCTTCAAGATTTCAAAATCATGTTTCTTACTTTTCTTTTTTTTGGGAGGGTTAACACAAATGTGTTGAAAATGTAGTGTAGTCTTGAGAATCCCTGATTTCCAGTGTTCTTACTGGAAAAGGCCTATAGGAATTATATTCATCTGAACAGCAACACTCCTTGGTTGAAAATTTTAAAAGAGCTGTACATATTTCTAAAAGTTGTCTAGAGGTCTTCAGCTTGCGTACGCTCCACATGTGAATGGACTACCAGGATGTCATTCTTGGAATAGTCATAACAAAACTGACATTGGAAATCATCCACTCGCAATTTAAATCACAGATTATTTTGAAAGGTGTTGAGAGTATGTTGTTTAAAAAGATGGCATAAGCTTTCTAATCACTGATTTTGTCTTTCAATTCTTGTGCCTCCAAAATGTCTGCCTAAGACAGTGCCTCCCCATGTTGACGTTCTTCAGGAAAATACATATTGAAATTTAATGACAGTCTATTGTCATGCCATGTGGCAAAACATTATACATTTATGCTGGAAAAAGATCATTTATAATGATCAAGGCTTTCATATGCTGGCTTTATACTGTTAGGATATGGCTGATATTCTTAAAATGAACCCTCTTTTCCTATGCCACAGTCTGTGAGTCATCTTGTATGATAGTAATGTGGCTTCAGGTAGTTTTTCAGTTTGGAAAATGGCATCAAAGGTATGGCATGCTCAGCAGGCAGGGATTGTTTGGGTTTTGGCACTAATGATGTCACATAAAAAAAAAAGGGGGAAAAAAAAAGGAGTAATGTAGCTAAAAGAGACGACTGAGCTGCCCAGACCAGGCATGATGAGCTATTTCCTAAATAATATTCTTTCATGTCTGATGGACTGTAATAGCTTTCTGTTTTTAGCTCTGTTGCTTTTGCTTCTTTTTCCATTTCCACATTTCTTTCACATTGCTTTGACTTATGTCTGGCCTAAGGTAAGAGCTGATTTACACAAACGGCATATTCCTTACAAATCTTGGAGCGGGCAGAGTTGCTATAAAGCGGTCCTGCCCCCCTTCTTTTCCCATTGCCACGCTGCGTGTTACCTTCCCCCATCTCCACTCCAGTCGTCTGTTTGCGTGGCTAAACGCTAAACTGCGTTTGCAAGATGATCTGACTTTAGAAAAAATCCCTTTAAAAGGCAATAACCCGACCACTTGCCTATCGAGATGGAGCACTACAGGACTCCTCGGAGCAAGGTTACTGCTTCCTCGCCGCTTTGGCAGAAGGATCTTCTCTTCCGGTGCGAGTCCTCAAACGTTCCTGCCAGCTGCGAAACAATTCCTCCCTCTGCTCCGCTCAGCCTCGCACTGCTTGGGAAACAGCTTTCCTTCAGCTCTCCGGCTGTAGTTATACAAAAGGGGTTTTTTTTCCAGTGGAAAAGCCAGTTTAAATCGGCCAGTTTCCTGCCTGCTCTGCCCTCTCGTTCTTGCTCCTTCATCGGGGTTCGCTGTCCCCTGGATTGTGCGAGCGCAGCTGTTTGTGGGTTGTGATGTAACTTGGATCACTGAAACATATCTTTTTCTGTGCGTGTACATGTTTGTGCGCAAGTAGCCTTTAAACAAAAAACAAAACAAAACAAAACCCCCCACAAAAAACCCAAACCCAAAACAACAAAAAAAAATCAACCTGGATCATTTCAGTCATTTGATTTATAATGTGGCCCACAAAGAGTCGAATTAGCACAGCTGAGGAGGCAGGGAACAGAGGCTCAGAGGTGGGAACGAACGCCTGGGCTGGGGGGAGGGCGCAGGAAACTCTTAAGCCAGCTTTGTTAGCAGAGAGAACTACTGTTACTGTACAAACCCATGCCGAGCACCTAAACTAAACTGCCGGAATAGAAAACTGGAATAGACTGCAGAGCAGTCAGGCTGTTGAATTGCTTGAGATAAGGTTTTATCTTTCGGAAGAAAAGGGGTAGTCCCTTAATAAGCTCTTTCCCCTAAACGTCTGCTATTCATTTGAGACACCGAAATCGCAGGCTGTTTAGCTATTCAGAATATGATCGTGTGAATCCTGCTGGGCTTATGAAGCATGTTGGTCTTTCAGTGCTGTTAAAAACGCTAATAATAACTGGTTCATGCCTCAGGCCTTGGGTGCTACTGTCAATTAGCATCAGAACAGAGATTTATTTAAACAAATTATTTCTGTATATGCTTCTTTCCCTTACGGTTTGTAAAGTAGAGCTGCGTGGTCAAGTGGACCTGATTTCAGTGAGACTTGCCTGCGTGTGCAGGCAAACTTGGGGCACAGAAAGAAAATGCCATCCTTGCCTTCATAGCTCTTCATGTTCTTAAATGAAAGGAGCTGTCCCAGCTGCAGAGACTACATACAGGATTTAAAACATTTCTCTGATGCTCTAGCCATTTAAATGTCATGTCTGAGCCACAGAAAAAAAATTACTAATACCTCCCAACAGGAGTAGTTTTAGACAGTGATGAAAAAGCCACGTGTAATCCTCTACCTCCCCCTCTACCTTTGTGTCAGAGTTCACAGTGCTGAGATTTAAATTGTCCTTACTGGTCACCCAACTCACCAGCCATTGCACTTGTCACTGGGCATTTCTCCTGTATTGTTGCAGGCTCATAGCAAAGCCAAGCATTGCTGAATTTGCTTATGTTTGGTTTATATTTTAAGTCTTTCTCTGAAGCCAGGAGAGAGAACTGACTTATAATTTAACTATTTGATGTTGGGGAAGCCCAGTGTAACTTGGATTAATTGAAGTGTTGGAGAAGGGGGAAGGACTCTAATGACTCACCCTCATGAAGAAGAAAACGGATGAATGAGAAGATAATAATAAGCCATTATTATGGTGGTGCTTACAGCTTTTTAATAGCATTTATAGCATTTTCTTCCCAAAATTTCAGTATTTATGCTTGGAGTACAGAACAATTCTAATGGAAACATTTAAACTAATCTCATAGTGTAGAAATTTTAAAAAATCCTTTTTAGAAAGGTTCCATGCAATATTAGGCCTTCTAATGATTTAAGGAGCGGAATAAAAATGAGTATTTAAATTTCTTCCCTTGTTAAAACCAGTTGGGATAATTTAACTATGCTTACTTAAATGTAAGAAGTATCTTAAATATGTATTTTAAATAATCCTGTTATCATTACTGCATTTTTTCTCCTATTATTCTTTTTAAATTCACATTCCTCTTGACTGAAGGAAACCATAATTTATCTGAAGAATTCTGAGGAATTTCTTTCAAAATGGCTATCATCAGAAGGATTGATGCCACAAGTCACCTGCAGTTGGTGGTCAGTGTTAGGACAGTTGTTCCTGGTCTCAGTGGAATGGAATAGGTGCCCTGCTTTTATCAGGTTTTTTGAAGGCTATTTTAACAGTTTCAGCAAGAGCTGAATTTTGAAAGGGGTCATTTTTCATAACCAATTCCAAATGGTGAAAAATAAGATCAAGGTAAAAAATGCTGCTCTTCAAGGTTGATCATTGCATTAGATTAGCTTAACTAAGAAGCCTTAGAAGATAATGAGGCAAGAGGAAGTAGATACGGAAAATACAGAATTAGACAGAAGGAGAATTTGGAAACATTTATTAAGGGGAATGAAGTTATGGTTAATCTCACATTTTAAAAATTCTTTCACCTGGTTTAAAAATACCACTACTTTATTGAACTCTTCATATGCCCCTGGTTTCTGAGGGTACTTTGCATCTTTAAACTTTGTTCTACAATCTAATGACTAGGTAACTGTTTGAATCCAAAGCTGGTATATTTCTGGAATAAAGCCTGAGGCTTGAATGCAAGGAGAACGTAAATATACCGGTCAACAAATTTATGCTCTGGATACTGGTGTGCAAAACAGAACAGATTAAGAAAATAAGGATGTGGGAAGAAACTGATCCATAGCAGGTTCAGTTACTAGAGGCAAACAAAGCAGATGATAAATTAACTAGCCCATGACTTTCTTTATACTTTGTCATTCTCTAGAAAAGGATTTTTTTTTTGCCTTATGATCAGGTGGGAGGAACATTTTTTAAGATGATCAGAATTAACAGTTAAGTGCTCCTTTTTAAGAAGAGTGAATTAAAAGGGGTCTACATAAGACACTGTTGGCTAAATTATAATTTCCTGGCAAATGGGTTTAGGTGTCTTTTCAGAAAGCAGAGCCGGAGGCAGAATTGTGATCCTAAAAGCCCAGTGGGCATGCATATGGGATATGGAAACATGAGTTTAAATATCAACCTAATTAATATTTAAATAGTTTATACAAAAGGGAACAGTTTCAATAGAAGAGAATACCTAAGACTACTCTATACTTTATGAGTTGGAAAATTGATAATGGTTATGTTGGTTCAAGTCCTTACTCTGAATTAATCAGCGTATTTCAAAGCCACATCTTGCTATTCCCATGGAGTATCCAAGGCAGTGTTCTACTGTACTGTGATTCTGTAAATGATGCCCAGCTCCTCCTGGGTGAATTCAGGTGCTGGTAAGATTGGAATCTGGGATTTTATTAATTGCAAAAACTACTTTCTGAACTCAATTTAGTTCACGGACATTTTTGGGATGAGCGAATCTGTCTTTTCTTGGAGAGGATTCCCATAGTGAGTTACTAACCAGGCCTAGCTAAGAGAGAGACAAAACAGATGGGGTGTGCCAAAGAGTCTGACCATGCCAGAGAAAAGTCATTTAATGCCGATAATTTGTACTGTTCATCCATTAAGTTCTCATCTAGCACTCAACGTGAAACATTTCATATTAATTTAAGCGAGGAAAGAACAAAAGGTCTGGGGAAAACCAACTGAAAAATCGGGTGGATACCGACAATACGCTGGAGCGATTTTAGGGTAGACGAGGTTACAATAATCAAACCCACGCCTCGGGAGTTAATAAAGGACAGAAAATCGAGAGACGATTTGGAGCGCGTGGTCCCCGCCGCCCCACGGGCACTGAGGTTCCACGGGCGCCGCTCGATGCCCAGCGCTCTCCACCCGCAGCGGGCACCGGGCCGGGCCCGGCTCTCCCGATCCCTCGCGGCTCTCCCGATCCCTCCCCGCTCTCCCGACATTCCCCCCAGGCTCTCCCGATCCCTCCCGGCTCTCCCGACATTCCCCCCAGGCTCTCCCGATCCCTCGCGGCTCTCCCGACATTCCCCCCAGGCTCTCCCGATCCCTCCCGGCTCTCCCGACATTCCCGCCAGGCTCTCCCGATCCCTCCCGGCTCTCCCGACATTCCCCTCAGGCTCTCCCGCCGGGAAGGGCGCCGGGGGGGGGAAGGGCCGGCAGGCGACGCGGCGCGCGGGGGAGGGCGGGGCGTCCGCGCGCACAGGGCTCGCGCCCGGGGCGCCCTTCCCCCTCCCCCCGCGGCCTCTCCACTGCGCGAGCGCCGGCGGTTGCCGGGCTGCGTGACGTCACGGCCGGCAGAGGCGGCGATTGGCCGCGCGGGGAGCGCCCTCCTCCCCCCGCGAGCCGCCGCTGCCGGGCCGGGCCGGGCCTGGCGCGTCCCCTCAGTGCGGAGCGGCCGCCGCGGCGAGCGCGGCCTGCGCGGAGCGTCCCGGGCGAGTCCCCGCTCCGGTACCGACACCGCCGGCGGCATCATGACCCGCCCGCGGCCCGCGCCGCGCCCGCGTCTGCTGCCGCTCCTGGCGCTGCTGGCGCTGCTGGCTCCCCGCGCCCGCGCCTGGGACAGCGGCGACCTGGAGCTCTTCGACCTGGTGGAAGAGGTGCCGCGGAACTTCTACGACTTCCTGGGGGTTCAGCAGGTGAGCGAGGGACCAAGCCCGCCGCCTCCTGCCCTGGCCCTTTCCGCGGGTCCCGCCGGTCACCGCCGTCCCCATGCCCGGCACGGCCGCCCGGCTCCCCCTGAGCCCCGGGCACGCCGCCGGCCGCTCGCCTGGCGCTGTCACCCGCACCCTGCCCGGGGCCCCCAGCCCCGGCTCCCGAGGCTCGGGGCAGCGCTCCAGTCCCTTCCCAGCCTCTTCCCTCCCACCGTGGGGGCTCTGCTCTCCTTCAGGTACTGCTCTGTTTCTTATCCTTCCGGCCCCACCATAAATCAGCGCTCCCTCTCCAGCTGTACCTTTGTGTGTTCTGCTGCCTGTTGCTCTTTTGAATGTATCTCTTTTTCTCCACATGCATCTACAGACAGACAGAAGTAGCTTCTGGGCTTCTTCACTTCCCATACATATCGTCAGTATGGCTGTTTCTCACTTTTCCCTCATTCTGTATAGCTCCTGGTTCCTTATCTTCTTCAGATTGTGCATTGCCAGGTGGTGTGGATCATGTTTTCTCTCACGGGTGCCATGTGGTAGACTGTGACTCTTTGCTATGGTAGTGGCTTGGAGATTGTTACATTTATTTACTTGCCATGTATCTTGGTTATTGTGCATGGTTTTCACCTCTCTGATAAGTAACACCTAAGATCATCTTAAACTATTTATTATACACCTTCGGTTAATTTTCATGTCAGTGTAGTCAAGACAGGAACTTCTGTTAGGAACACTTTTACCCCGTGGTTCTTGTGAATATTTTAGATGCACTTGCTAGTTTGCTGACACTTGACATGTTTTACTTATATCACTTGTCCTGGCTCCTGCATGATGCCTTTCCTTCTCTTTAGAAGATGTCACTGTGTGACCTTGCTTAACCTCTCTTCCTGCATCTTAACAATTTTTTTGACTTTCTTCCAGTCAGTGTTCCTCTCCTCAGTAATGAAATATACAGTTTTCTATAATCAGTTACTTCACCCAGAGTCCCCAAAAGACATCTTGTTCATTGTCTCCTAGTACATTGTGTACCCCTGGTACATTCTCTTCAGTGCTGCATTATGGTGAGTGATGCTTCTATTCGAATTCCTTCCCTGACAACCTTGAAGTTTATTCTGATATAGTTCTTGTATTTTTTTAGAATAATGGCTGTATTTTCAGGTGCATTTCATTAGGCCTTGTCTGTGAAAAGTGGGAAGGTGTCTGCAATATCTAAGGGTCCAGTTTTGGAAACTACTGGCTGTGGTTGTTAATGATAGTTGAGGGATCCTGACTTGGTTTCATCTCTTTCCTTTACTCCTTCTTAAGCACCGGTGTTAAATACTATGGAATGCCATATATAGCACAGCAAACGCTGTTTCACTTTCATGACTGTAAAGATCTAGGTGTTAATTTCTCAAAGACAATTTTAGTGTTAGATAATGTAGGCACCTAAAACTTTGTGTGTTCCAGTTAGTGATGTTCAAATCTGGTATGCAACTCTTTGTTAACATCTTCCCCAATCCTGTTTTCTAGGGCCAGATCTGTACCTTGTGCTGTATGTTTAGCAAAATACATTAATTTTAGCAAGAAAATATTCTGCTAGTTCACACTTCTAACCATAAAGGAGAACTTATATCACTTGTAAAGTGCAAGCAAGAAAAAAGGTGGTGGAATTCAAACACAGATGAAATAAAGTTTTGTTTGTTAAAAGTGTACAGCAGTCTCTCATAATGTCATTATAGCCTCGCAGTGTCCATAGCATTGGATGCTTTGCACATGCAGTGGAATAGACCTGTGAGTACAGTAATGCAGCACACAGCGTTGAAGCTGAGCTTCAGCAGGAATTTGTAAGCATTGGAAGATGCTATATGGGCATAGAGGTTCTTTCACACTCTATCCTGGTTCCTGCTGTTTGCTTCTCCAGCTATACCTGAAACTTCCAACAAGATCCTGGAGCGGGATTTTGATTTGTAGTGACTTTCTAGGCAGCTGCAGCTGTTTGAGTCACCGTATGAAGGGGGGAACTGGTCTTGTGATGGGGTTGAGGGAAGTGCCCAAATCTCAGGTGTGCTGTATCCTACCTTACGTGTCTTTACACAAAGCGGCCTTTTACCATAATGTTTCAATGTGCTGTTTGCATGTCTCTTCAGATTTTCTGCTATTTGTTAATATTATGGTTTAATAGAGCTTACTGGTTGTTTTGTGTGTCATTATTGTTTCAGCTGGAATGCTTTTAACTAGAATGCACTTTTTGTAGGTCTTGTGCCAGTGAGTTCATTCCCTGTGCTTAGGTGGTTTTCTTGGCATTTTAGTACAAGAGAGACAGTGTGTGTGACAATGGCCTTTGTGGCCATGCCTTTGGACTGTTTCATTATCTTCCATTCATCAAAGCTTGCTTGTCCCATCCTCCACCTGTTCCTATTTCATTCCCTTGTATCTTGTCCTATAATTCCTTCTCCCTTCACATACTTCTGGGGGGATTGCTTCTCGTTTATGCAGGATATAACTTCTACATCTAAAACAGGGATGCTCAACTGTGTTTGCTAGCAGCAGTATAGCAGGGCTGCCAGGTTTTTTCTAAACACGTCATCTTGTGTTTTGAAAAAACGTAGGGAATGACTCAATGCTTCCTTAAGACATTAAAGCAGCTTAGGTTTTGATGGGAGAGTTGTGCCAGTGACTGCTTATTGAACTCATATGCAATATCAGAAGCTGATGTTGACCTGAATTGACAAGGTGCAGAAGGCATTATGGGAAGTCCTGTAGCTCTCAAGCTTGCTTTGTTGGAGCCTCTGGCTGATGGATTTTTCACTCAGATTGGGGAGAAATGATGATTTTTTGGTTTCATTTCTGCTCTATGGCTGCAACCGTATGGGGTTTGTGTTTTGTCATTTCAAGGGCCTTATGAAAGCCTCCTGGCATGTCAGGTACCTCATCCAGCTCTGCTAGGGTGTTAGGCTGGAGCTGCTGCAGTATTTTCTGAGATCAATGGCAGAGAGAGAGGATGATGTAATGGAAGCAATTTTTGCTGTGATTGTGAATGTGGAATGACAAAGGAAGAGTAAGGTTGTGACTGTCTTGGCTGTTAAATAACTGACTGTAGTGACTTCAAGGAGGGGTTGGCTGAGGAATCTACAAATGTGATCGTCTTTTACAGCTTTCAGTAGCTGATACCTGCATAAATATTATACTCTCTGGATGAATCAACTTGGCATCAGTTGAATCTGTGGATCTCCTTCCCAAAATATGCTTTTGATTATAACTTGTTAATATGGCTTGAAGGGAATGACCTGCTCCTCCAGTCTTTTTTGCTTGCAGCAGGGAAGGCACTACAAGCCTCTGAATGTCTTTTGAAACTTTGTGGTACACTTCTTGGATATGAGGGATCTGATCAAGAAATTATTAGGAAATGTTGTTTATGAAGATGTGTTAAAATGCATGAACTGTGTGGCTGGAATTGACCTGCATGGAGCAGTATGTTATGTGTCAGTTAAGACCAAGGAATGTCCAAATAAGGCTTTGGCTTCCACTGGTAATCAGATAAAGGAATGGATAGTGAAAGTTCTGCTAGGCCTGTACAGTGTATGGAAGCAAACACAGAAAGTTTCTCTGAGTACCTTTAAGGCAGTAAAAGAGACTGACACCTCAGATTCCTGAGGGAGAATTAACATGAGTGGGACTTGTTGGCCAACACTGTGAATAAATATATATCCCCTGAAAAAGGTTGAGAGAGGTATTTTCTTCAGTATTGACTTATACCTTCCTTGTGGCATGATATTTATTTTGAAGCAGGCTCAAATCTGTTTGTGTGGCTTTACTGTTGAGAACTTTACAAGAAGTGTTGCATCCCTGTCATTGCAAGACGATGCATTTGTTAGATGATGCTGCAGCACAAAGTCATAACTGTGTGTACAGAACCTGATTTTGGTCTGACAGCCTGTGAGATGTTGGTAGGTTAGTGATGCGAAGGAAATGCAAGGCAGGAAAACCAAGGAGTTGGATTTCTTTGGCTGTGGGAAGCCACAACCTCTCTAGATGAGCTGGATGTATTGGGCTAATAGACTTCTTTCAGGAACACTGGAACAGAGGAGCTACTGTGTCAAGTAGCAGGATCTGACAGGGTTGTGTCTGTAGAATGCAATGTTTGGTGCTGAGGAATTGGTGTCCATACTGTTTGCATTTCAGGGATTTTTTGTTGTTGTTGAACTAATTCCAGGCTGGATGCATGGACTCAATGCCTGTATGTGTTGAAGCGTTGTGTTTGTGCTCCTGGTTTCACATCTTACAGTTCTGTTCTATCCCAAAGGGATCCTGTTCACCCACTCTAGGACTGATTCATGATATGCAGACAGTGGGTACAATGATGAAGTTTGCTTTACATGTGCACTCTGGGTCTGCACTGAAAAAAATGAGATAAATGCACTAAGAAGACTATAGTTTATATTAAATGGGTGACACTGAGTTTTACCTCTTGGCATTGCCCTGTAAGAACCTTACTAGGAATGAACATTGCAACAAATGCTGTGGCTTTTGTGGTATTATGAAGCATTACTGGAGACTGAAGAAAATTCTCAGTAATAGGGGTTGCCTGGTCTGTTTTATGCAAGTGCATTGATTGACGACATGACATACATCACTGCAGTTCCGAAGTTGTGAATTCATATGTAAGTAAAGTTCTTGGACATGGATTAGGTAACCTATTTTTCATGAAGAATGGCAATCTCTGAAGTTTTTAGTGTTGTATCATCTGGCACTTTCGTAGTTCTGGTTTTGAATGGGTTACTGTCCAGAAAAAACTCGAGATAAAACTATTTTTCTTCTGAGAACCTTTGAGTACACAAAGTAGTCCCCTCAAGTGGGAAGAAGCATGTGAGGGAGAGCTGTATCTGTTAAATGAATACCCTCAAGTCCTCATCAAGAACAGCCTTCCTGTACCCATACAGTTCTGTCTTCCCTGGCAGGCAAGGTGCACATTAAGTAGGGCAAGGAAGGGAAAATAAGGAGAGATAGCCCAGAAACTTATCAGTTTGTTTGTTCTTTCCAAGGACAAGCCAGATTGCACTCCATAGACATATTTTGGTTGCTCTTCTAACACTTCAGACTGTTCTCCTCCCTGCTGCTTTTTAAGGTTAATGTATGTGGGTGCAGTGTTACTAAAATCGTGGAGTGTGCATCATCTGCAAACATTTTAGTGAAAATCTAGCATGGTGATAGTGCTTCAGTCTTCCAAGCTTTGGAAGTATTTGATCTGGTGAGACAGAGTTTCACACACATGCAATTATAATATCACTTCTTCAGATGATTGTGACAAAACTACAAGCTGTAGGCTATTCTTGCTTTGTTCTGTAAGATTATTTTGTCTTGCATGACAAATAGGATATTCACTGTGACCTTCAAAAGTCTTGTGCTGTGAAATGACATGGAGCCATGTAGCAGCTTTGTGTCTCAGTTACTAATTTGTGAGGGAGCCAAGTTGTTTTGCTGGTGATTGTACATCATGTCTAATGGCCTCAGCCTGTTGCAAGATTGCCTTCTGCTTCTTGATCAAAATATATGTTAAGGAGGTCTAATCTGGAAGGCATTAGATTTTAATGCACTGTTAATTGCAGGATCAAAGTTCTCAGTTGGAAAGATGAAATATGTTTCAATTTTCTTGCTCCAGACTTCCAAAAATCATTAACTTATTTAATACACAACTAGGTGATAGTAGTAGCAGACCTTTATTTGGACAGTGAGGGATCTTAGTAATTCCTAAAACTGTATTTCTTTTAAACCCACAAATATACTGTCAACATTGAAACGGTAATAGTTCATTGCACCAGTTCAAACAAAAATAACATTAGAAAATCCAGGTTTGTTTCTAGTGGCTTTAGCTGTAATCTCAGTTACTTCCCTACAATTAGTTGTGTGGTTTTTTTCAGTATGCTATTGCAACACAGTTCTGCATCCCTTCAGGGTTTAAAACCTCCTGTTTGAGTCTGTTACGTGTAAGTTATACATGGAACTGAGATTTCCAGCAGTTCTGGAAACTCTGCTTTTCCTAAAAAATGCAAATTATTAAAATTGTGTGAAGCCATCACTGCAGTTATTCACTGGCATCCTATAGAACGAAGTTGTTCCTAACTGTGGAGTAGTTTAATTGCTCACAAGTTAATTCAGTTGTGTACCACAGAGAAGCTTAATCTGTAACTGAGGAGGGTGCAGGATATGGGGTTTTGTGTGGTTTGGTTTTGAACTTCCAGGTAAACTGCTGACAGATAATGTATTCTGTTCTGTAAGTGCCCTGCCCTTATGTTTTTTTTGCATATAAAAATGATTGAAACATCTAGACATGTAAAGCTTGCATTTCCCATAAAAATGGGGTTTCTGTGTTGTTGCCTATTAAATTTCTGCTTGGAAGTTGTCCAAGAAAATGCAGGGGTTTTTCTTGCTCTCATTGTTGTCTCCTTCCTTAAAGACACAACAGTGTTTCAGAATCTATCAATTTAAGTAGTTTTAAAGGCATTTAGTCTTAACTTTCCCTGAAAATTCATTCATATAACACTTTCCTGATTTCTTTCAGGTTATACTCTTTCTTGCTGTGTAGAAGAACATACAGCAATAGGAAACTACTATTTTTGGGAACCCAAGGGAACTAACAGTATGCAAAGTGCAGTGAAAAGGATGAAACAAGTGGTCTTGAATTGTTTGGGGGGTTTTTTGTCTGCAGCAGCAATAATGTTTCAGCTCTTTCTCTTTGTACTTCTTTCTTCACTAATCCTTTAGGGTTGTGTCCGTAATAGCTTGATTTTCAAATTGCAGAAATAAAAAATGGGCTATTTTTTCCCCCCAGAAGTTCTGTGTTTGACCTGTAATTGATTGAAGGGAGTTTCTGGGAGAGGAAGGGTAGGTAACCTGTGCTGGTGGCCTCTGGTGCTCACACAAGCCTGTGTGTCTTGTGCTTGTTGCTTTGCTGAAGTTCTCCTGCGTGTGCCTGTGTTGGTGTCTGAAACAGTGACATAACTGATCTAAGGTGGAGTTTTGTAAACAGCTTCCTGGTGGCCTTTTGCTCCTTGATTGCTGTGGATTGCAGTCTGTAAAGTTGTCTAAAGAAAAACCTTAGAGGCAGCCTTAATTTCATTCTGTTGAATGATAAACCTTTTGTACTCCATCTAGAGTAATTTTGCAATTAAGATTAACATGGCTTTCTGATCAGATCTAGAGAAAACTGTAGCTTTAAGGAAGATGTTTGCAGCAATCTATGGTGCTATTTTAACTTTAAGTATGTGATAAAAATTAAGAAATAAAATGAAAATTCAGCATGTAAAATGTTCCTTAGTTGGGTTGGTGCTTCTGATGTTCTCAGCAGAGATGGTAACAAAGAGCCTGTGGTGCTGTTGAGCAGCTGAGTCAGTAAGAATGAGAGTATAAGTGATAATAAAGGTTTTTTTATCTCTAAGAATGGGTCTGATATATATTAATTTCTTCCTTTTATTAATTTTAATATCTGAAATGTTTTGGTTTTCCACAGCATCCTAGTGGGCTAACAAAATTGTCACAGCATATGAAAACGTGCAGTTTAGCTTTTGATTTGCATGCTAGTGTTTGGGCTTTTGCTTAGCTAGATGCTGTGCAGATTAGAAGTTTGCTTCTCTCATTTTTTTTTCCCTGCAGTCTGAAACTGTAGGTTTTCCCTAAATTATGAGCAGATTTGAGGTTTCTGCGTTTCTTTTGTGTATTGTTTGTCTGTGGACTTGGTTTGGATGTTGTAAACAGTTTTATGTACGTGGCAATGTGTTGTACACATGGTGTGTGTTACAGCTGTGCAAATGATAACAGTTAAAAGCAGGATTCTGTATTACTGTGCTCTCAGATGAGGGATTGCTTAAGTGCAGATTTCTTAAAAGACCTGGTTTGCAGGCCTTGCCAACTGTTCTTGATGTCAAATGAGCAGTGGGATGAGAAGTGAAGAAAATTCATAAGCAGTCTCTGGTAGATCTGAAATTCTTCCTTCTCTGTGTTAATGTGGAAAACTTATGGAGAAAACCAGAAGATGCAATCTTTTTCTGACTGAAAAGAGAAGGAAGAACTAGAGGAGTCGTGCCACGTGGGCTGTAATTCTGAAATCTGCTGATGTCAACACTAAAGTACTTTCGTTTTTTAAAGGAAGCATTCAGTGCTGATGAGGACACAAGAAAGCTATGAAATAGCCTTATTCTCCCTTAAGGGGCAATGATTGTTTTTACTTATCTCTGAAAATATTGCAAATTATTTTTTTTTTAGTCTGATTGATTAATGTTTTACTAAATTTCAAATTGATTTAGGCTAGCTTTTATGCTGTTAACCACCATTTCATAGTGATTCCTCTAGTGTTCTTCTGTGGGTGTAAATACTGTGAGGGGAGAGTACAAGAGCTGTATGTCAGTTAATTTTTTGGCAGTTCACAGTCATATTATTAATTGCTGTACTCGATGTTGTGTCTTAACAGTGGCTGCTACAATGTTACAATAGAAGAAAGTCTGTAAAATTTCATCCTAGATGGTAGTCTCTTCCTATTTCCTAATAAGAATTATTAATAATCTTATTCAAGCCAAGCATTTCTTTCAGTTGATTAAAAATTTGAAATAAACTTCTTTTCCAGCCTGAGTCTACCTACCTATTGAATAAAAAGTATTTCTTCTGTTGATGTGTAACCTGTGTGGCTTGTAGTTTCTATTCTACTGAATATTTTTCTACTTCTGCTTCAGTAGCTTTTCCACACTACAAGCTAACACAGCAACATTCAAAACAAAATAATGAATTTGAATGTTGGCTTGTCTTTAAGAGTAGTGTTTCAACAATAGTTAAAATACAGATTGAGAGGATCAGCCAGTCAGTTGTTTCTTGCAGCTTACAGTGGTGAAAGAATGAACCTCTTCTGTACGTAAGTTATGTACTATATTTAAATATTAGGTGTAGCTGTCTTACTTTCATTCTCAGTTACACAGTCAGAGTTCCCATTTATAAGACTCTTTCATCCCATCTTGTAGCAAGTTAGTCTCTTTGATAGCCTTTGGTGTGGAGCTTTGTCAAAAGCTTTTTCAAAATTGGACTGTATTCTGTCTGCTGGACCTCCTCTCTCTATCCTTGCTGATTCACTCCAGTGCCTCAGCTGGGTTGATGGGGCAGGTTTTCTCTCTTCAGAAGTTATGCAACATTTTTTCCAATAGACCTCATTTATTCCTGTCTGCAATGACTTAATTTTTATAGCACCTGCTGCCATTAGTAAGGGTGGATGACAAACTTTCTGGTCTGTAATTCCCAGGATCGTTTCTGTTTGGGTTGGGGTTTTCTCCCAAATGTATGTGTGGCAGGTTGCCAGGTCCCTGGTGGCAAATCTGTGCAGTACTGGGTTACTTTCCTCACCTGCAAGTCTGCAGCTTTGTATTTAAATTTCATTCTGCAGTCTCAGGTGAAAGCCACAATCTTGGTGACTTCTTAACATCTAATTTGTCTCTTTGGTATGTCTGTATATTTATTTCAGGCTGAATTAGCTTCTCTTGACCTGTCTAATGCAAAGAATGTGTTGGTTTAGGAATCTCTTGAACATCTCCAACAGGGAAGATTCATTAAATAAGTGATTAAATTGTATGGCTGTAGCTTTGTTCCTAAAGGAAGCTTTTCACAGTTTCATCATCAGGCAGTCTGTAGCATCCCGATTTTGGTTACATTTGAAGAAATAAAAGGGTTTTGAAAACCAAATAAGTTGCCACTCTAGTTTGCTTGGGAAAATACTACATGTTGGAAAGAAGTAGTGAACATGGTTTTTTAGCTATGTGTTCAATGAGATCTAATGGAACTGGCACAAAAATCTGCCATGTTGCTCTTGTAGTTACTGACCGTGAGAGGGAAGAATAGCTGCTGTTATGCAGTGTTCCTGTTTGATTAACTGCTACACATGAATGATTAAGCACATTTTCACAGGAACTCATGCCTTAAACTGAGGTATCTGGAGGGAATTCAGGAATAAATCATCTGCTTCTGGTCACTTTGCTTTAGTAACTGGCCTTAACACTGTTTTGTACAGTGGTTTTCAGAAGGTAAGATGGAGGGCTTTGGTTTGTATTACTACTTGAGTTAAGACTCAAGCAGAGTTGTTCCTTTGTGTCATAGTATTCTCTGGATTTATTAATTCTGCAGCAGGGTTCTTACTGTGATGTACTCAGGTGTCTTTTTTTGGAAATGAGATTATTTTACTCCAGTTATTCTGATTTTGATGGTACCACATACAAGCTACATCTTTGCTCATTCCTACTGGTTTAAGCAAAATTTTGGTATTTCATTACTCCAATTATAAATCACAGTGAAAACTTCAATTTTTGTGTTTTCTATCGAATGCTAACATTGTGAGAAGAAATGTGACAGGGTTTTATGAAATGCCTTCACTTCTAGAAATTTAAAAAAGTTAGAAACTTGCTGAGATAAATTTTTCAGCAGAGAACTTGTTTGATATACAGGAACTTTAATTGGATATATTAAAGCTAAAAGTTGCATTGAATAAAACATGTTGAATGTCAAGGTTTTAGTACAGTTCTTTATTTACTACAGTTCTTTATTGTAAAGAACTGTAATTTTCTTTTTCTTCTAAAGTTGATCTGTTTATTGTTCAGAGACATGATAAGCTCATACGTCTAGGTACTATTTAAGTAATAGAACCCTGTGTCTAATCCCGTGTTGCTTCCATGCTGTGCATGTGACTTGACTGTCATCAAGATGTGAATTTAGGGTAGGCTGTGCTCTTTGCTAACATCTTCATGTCTGAAGTGATGCACTGACAAGTCAAGTTTGAGAACACAAACAATAGCTAGGAAAAAAGTGTGGGGTAATGAAAGACTAAATCAGACTGCGTTTTCTGGGAAGTCTAACTTTGTAGGTACAATGTGTTGGGTGCAGAGTTCAGATGGACAACTTCATAGGAGAGGTGTTGGTGATAAATATTTCCTATTTTGAGCTCCTTTAACAGTTGGACCTGGGATCATCCCTTAAAGGCTCCAATTTGTCATGGCAAATTGCAATATATTGCAATTGCATCATTTAGTTGGCAGCTGATTTTTATCGTGTATGCCTTACCTTTATCTTGATTTTTGGGTAGAACCATAGTGTTTAATTCTGTCAGTCTCTGAAGATGTATGTTTGAGTAGACTGTATTTAAATCCAAAATGTTTAGGTAATACTGTGTTGTCCAACAAAAAGGAATAGAGTTGGAGAGAAATGTCCTTGAAGTAAAAATCATACCCCAACAATAAAGAACTTAAATCTTGATACTACACTTCCTATTTTACATCGTGATGTTTAAAAGTTTTCGGTACAAAACATTTGTTTGCATTAATTTTGTAGTATCTGAAGTCTAAAAATTAAATTGGGTCACCTTCTGTTTAAAAAGAGCCCTTGCATAGATTGCCATTTTGCACTGCAAAATGTTGACTTCTCTTCTAAATGTATTTGTGAATATAAACACTGTTTAACATTGAATGCGGATATCTGTATTTTCTTTCTAAGGCATAATTTCATATATCTTCCATGTGTTTGACTTCCTCAAAGTTCAGATTTTTAACATAAAAAATAAATTTTTAAGAGAAAACTCGACTGGTGTTTAGACAACTGTTAATAGGGGCACGGTATCTTCTTAAATTTCTGACCAAAAGGAAGCTGAAGGCTGTAAAATGTGAGGTTCTTCACTTCTGGAATATGTAAGATGCATTCCCACAGCTTCTCTGCTCTTTCTAACAGATTAACTCAAAGACACTGTCATTGAATTAACAGTATCCCATTATTATCAGGGTATTGGTTATCCTGTCTGCTGTCAGGAGATATGAGAGCCTTACATGACAGCTGGTTAGACGTGATTGGATTGATACTACGGCCAGGAAAGACAGTACTGGGCTGGGTTGCTTTCAGAAATTGATTTCTCCGTCAAGATAGAATTGTATCTTGATCAGGTATTCAATATTTTGCAATTCAGCCAAGACAAATATACAAACTATTTCCCATTCCAGCTGCAACTGTAGAACTTGCTGTTATCATAAAGCCCAACACCCACCCCCCCAGCTTAACAAGGGTTGCTTGTGGAATCTCAGACTGTTTGGCTGCAAGCCTGAAAGGAGTACATATATCATAGTCATTGCCATTCTTCACCTAAGTGTCAGATGCACAGGACAAGTTGGTGAGATGATTATTTTGATTGTTCTTAAACAGAAGTGCCTTTTGGACACTCCACTGGCAAGGAGTGGGTGGATAAAAAAAACTCGCACACCCACAGAAAATATCAGTCCCCCTCCAAAAAATATCTATTAATAGATTTAGGAATGAAGATAAGAATGCCTAAAAGGATGGTATCTGGTATAAGTTGGCAGAGCTGGAAAATAACAATTATATGCCCATGGTAAAAATCTGGTCTTTTGTCCTGTTATATAGTGAAACCAGTATGCCACTTAAAATGAGATGGTATAAATCCTGAAGTGATGGTCAAAAGAAAAAAGTAAAGACTACCTGAAGGATATTATTCTTAGAGTGTATGAGCAATCAAATATGAGAAAAATGCAGTGTGTTGTGATACGGGGGAATTATCAGCTCCCTTCCCTCCCTCAGTTTACTGTTGGGAGGGGGGTGTTTTTGCTGTTGTGTTTGGGGTTTTTTTTTGGGGGGGGTGGTTTTGTTTTTGTTTGTTTGAGGGGTTTTTGGGGTGTTTTTTTGTGATTTGTTTTTTGGGTTTTTTTGTGTGACTAAATAATTCACAAGTTACTAATTTCTTTGCTAGGCTATACTAAGAGTATTTGAGGTAATTGTTCAGCCTAGAAAATGCTGTTCTGACTCTCAGCTGAGTGCTTGTGCTCTGGGATCCACTGTGGGTCAATAGTAATAGATTCATACATTGGTAGTGGGCACCTTGAAAACAGGGCTTGTTTTCTCAAGGGTGTGTCTTGCAATGACTTGATTAAGGAAAAACATCATCACAAGAGGTGAAAAAATACTCTGGATCAGTTATCCTGGTGTAAAATCTATCGCTCAGTCAAGTGGTACTGTGTGGGATAGCACTTTGTTGAGTCCCTCGGGCAAGAGGAAGGAGAGCAGAAGAATGTGGTGAGCCAGCGTGTGCTTGGATAGCAGGTTACTCCAGGCAGGTTTCTTGGGGTCACTTTTGCTGATTGCCTAGCAGGCTTGAGGTCTTCTGTATTAAAGTTTTAAGGTAAATATTGAATTGGGGATTTTAGCAAGAATTATTGCATGTGCCCTGATATGAGTCTTCTAAAATTGTGTTCCGTTTCCATCATCAGTAATCTGGAAAACGCAATACAGTTTCTACTGTAGCCCAAGGAAAGGAGCCAATCTTCAAAGGATTCACTGCTGATCTTTTGATGACATTTTAAGTTGCATCTTGCTTATTATGCTCTCCTTTGGTTTCTGTGTAGATTGAACTGCCTACCCTATTATCTCACAAAGCCTGGTCCTGACAGTGTTTTGGATGAGTTGATCTTCAATTTCTATGCCATAGCCTTCCTTCTGGAGTCCCAGTGGTAGTCCCATCTTGACAAAGGAGAGCAGAGCAGGTTTCCTTCTGACTACTACTAGAATAAACACCTGTGGCCCCAAAAAAGAAGATGATGCTTCCTGTAGACTTCCTGCATATTTTGTTTTAGCTATGTTTTGTTATTTTCTTTACTCAGAAATTATGCAAATGAATACTCAAAATGAATGATCTGTACTGATTTTTTTACAGCCTCTTAATTTCTCTCCAAACTTCCTAGCAGATCTGTTTAGACCTGCTTGCCATGGCTTAATCTTCTATATCAATATTTGGCAACAGGTTTACCATTTCCACTGCCACTGGCTTACTGGGCATCATGGTGATTCCCCATCGCCCCCCAAACGAAATCCCTGTCTTCAAACTCTCAGTCCTAGAATAATGATGGAGAAGGAGGTAGTTACATAAATGGTTTCTTGTCCTTTGCTTGAAGCTTTGTTTTTCACCCAGACAGCACCGAGTGTGTTTCTTTAATGAGGGCGGTGGCCAAGGTCCCTGGTGGCCGCAGCTGAGAACTGCTGTGCTCGAGTAGTGTTACAGCTTTGTAAGTACGTCTTAGGAACCTTCTGCAATGCAGTTCTGGAGCTAATAATTATTCTCTCTTCTTTGATGACACTTTCCGTGGCTTTTGTGCTAGTGGTTTTTATTGTTTTTTTCTGCTCTGATTTTCAGAGGCTGAAAGAATGAATGGTCTGCCAGTCCTCTCTGTTCTGCTTGAGTATATACTGTGTTTTGTCTTCTAATTCCTCTTCCTTTTTTTTTTGTCCTCTCATTAACTAGAATTGTCAATCAGGGATATGATATGGGTTTATCTGTAACTTTTAAAACACCCTTTCTCTGGTTACTTTTTCTTATCGGTGTATTCAATACATCTTTCTGAGAGATCTGCAATCAGAACTGCATGCTGTTATGTTTGGAAGGAAAAACTAAGGTGGTTTTTTCTTTTTTAATCTCCAATGTCTTCTGTTCGTCACTCTTAATCTTAGAGGTCATCTTTTCTCTTTATTGTGTGCTTGGTTTGTTTGTTTTTAAATGTATTCCTGCTGCCATCAAATTTTACTGTGGCTTTCACTGCTCATCATAAATTCAGTCCTTTCAGCTCAGGAGCTAAAGTGGTTGCATGCACCCTGGTTAACTTACATTTCAATTACTTCAGGAACACCCTCTTTGTCTAATCCCTATGCTTTCTGTAACTAAAATGACTGTCTAAAATTGGTTCTGGCTTTTCAGTTGGACCTGGAGATGAATTGCCAAGCAACAGGCACTTAGTGTTGCCTTGATATTAAAGCTGCATGTGGCTTTAGGCTGCATGTTACAGTCCCCCGTATGTTCCCTTTTTTTTTTAATTCTGCCAATTTTTTTTAATCCTCACATACTTTAGTTGGTGGTTCTGCTTTTTGTTTGTTTGTTTTGTCTTTGCTAGTTCTGTTTAGTTTTTGGTCTCTTCTTACTCATGTCATTTCTGAGGATCCATTTTTACTTCTGCCTGCCAGTATCAGTCCTGTCCTTCCTTTCCCAAAATTGCAGAAGAAATAATTTTCTGAAGTTTGATAATATATATTTTTATTATTTGCGGCTTTCTTAAGTCATTCTTGAATAAGTACTTGATATGGTCTCAGTTTTAATATGTAGGTGTTTTATCAATTATTATATTGAAGGAGGATTTTTTTACAACTGTGTTTGAAAATTGCTAGTCTAGAAACAAAGTGTCTTTGGCTGAGCAGGCTGGGTTCCAGGGACAAGCAATGCAGAAGTCAGATCTTTCAAGCTCACCTCTTCTAGCTGGAAAGTTTGGCTGTCTGGAGGTTGCTTTTCCAATGGCAGAGTTTTAGCAGACTGCTTTGTGTGACCCTGCTTTTCAGGCTCTGCTCAGAAGTAGGTAGGTGGCCACCCAGTACTTACACAGAACAGATTCAATCTGTGGACTGCTAGACACAGGATTTGATAGAAATTGTTCAATAGTTCTTTACCAATGAAGTAATGATAAGGCATAGAATATCTCTGCTATAGTAACTGGTTTTTTTTTTCCCCTGTTAATTTTAGTCTGATAACTACTGCTTTTTCTGTTTTTAAATTTTTGTAAGAGAAGTTGAATTCTTAAGTTATGTTGCCTGTGCTGGTCACTGTTCTCAATAACAGGAGAACACCAAGAAGTCTTTGGACTTTATCTTCTGCCCTGCACAAAATACTGCATTGGAATAACTGCTGAAAAGAAAGTATAGTGAGATGAGACTGTGTGTGTGGAAGAGCAGATAGAAGCAGTTAATGCAGTTTCACTGTAGTGTGCTCTGGGAGGTTTATTTTAGTGGCATTCCTGGTCATGGCAGAGACCTTGTGGGATCTCTGTAAGTCAGAGCACTGTATGTGGGAGTTATGGGCAACCATGGGAATAGTAGGACCATAAGTCACTGAGGGGTTGAAATGGAAGTAATCCAGGTCTCACAGCCTGGCTTCATTCTGCTGTTACTTTGTTAGTTCTTTTTCCTATTTATTTGATCTAGACAAACCCTCCCAGTTTTTTGGTGTGTTGTGTGCTTGTTTCCCAGTAGGTCACTTGTGATTGCAGAGCATTAAGACTTCTCCTGACATAACAAATGTCCACAGTTGATTACAGCTGTGGAGCACAAAGGCAGAGACTGACATAGCTGCATACTTGCTGCATTACACACTGCGAAGAGATGGGCTGCTGTTTCACTCTTTCTTTTGAGATACTGCCAATAGGCAACACTAAGTCTGAGGAGATGTTTGTGCTTTTCCTTCTAATTATGTTATGGAATTCCTCCTAATTGCCAAATTAAATATTTTCAAACTGTTAAGCATTACGTATACTATTGCCTAAAAATTCTTTAATTGTGATGCCTTTTTAAAAGAAATATAATGTTGGGGACTATGAATGTAGAATTTTATTCTGTGCCATTTGAAGTAAAAATGAACCTTACAGAAAGAGACTTGAAACCATTGCTGAATTTATCATGTGAAGCATTGTATAGCTCTGGAGTAGCTATATCAGAACTTCAGTGGAAAAAACCATGAAGACTTTCAGTATTCAGTAATTTTAGTTATCTCCCTACTGTACTGATCATTTAATCTGATTATTGAGATTTTACATTTTTAAGTTCAGTTTTGGTTTCTTACCACTTGATGGCAGTGAAGGAGCTAGTGTTGCCAGGCAAAGGTTCAGGGCAAGAACCCATTATGAATAACAAAAGAGGAGGTACAAAGGAAGCCTCTGACATTTAATATTGTTCACATTTCTAGGTGATATTACATATACCACAAATGTCAGCAGAGGAAGAAAAGCCTCTAGATGGAGCTTCAGTACTTCCAATGGGGAAGAGATTTTTATACTCAAGTGGTTTGCTCCTATTTATAATAATTATTTCAAACAACAACTTTCCCATTTAGACCTGGAATGATACCAGACATAATCAATAAGTAATATCAGTGCTTCTGCTATTATAAACATACTACTTGAAAAACATGCAATTCTGACATTTTTCTCTCACCTTCTGTTCAAATCCTACAACCTCTCAACATTCTTAGGAATTCTCAGGTATTGTTAGAAATGTGCAATGTAGATTAAGGATCAGAATAATTATCCAAGCTTTTAAGAAAAAAGATAGTTGGATTTTACTGGTGACCGCAAAAAACCTTGAAAAATTGGAAACTGCCCTGCAATATTTACTGTTGTGCATGGTCTAGTCCCAGTGAAGACGTGTTTGTTGTAACGTTAAATATTACAATGCATGGATGTGTGTTTGAGGCACTTTATTAGTGAAGGTTCTTTTGCACTTCCTACACCCATGTACACCTCTTGCCAAGCTGGGATGGGGAAATGAACCATATAATGGCCCTGCTCTAGTAATTGGCTCCACATGGGTGGACTCCAGTGCACAGACAAAACCTTATTTGAAGTAATCGGTGCTTTGTGCAGGTACAAGGGTCTGTACATGCAGATTTATTTTGGATCCTGGGTCAAACCTTGGCATTAGTAAAGGTTTCAATTTCATGCAGTGTCTTTGACATGTAAGTGATTTTGAATGAGTATCAAAAACATCCATGCAGATGATATCAAGCAACTTGATTGAATTTGTTTGTTAAAATACACATAGCTAATGTTTTGCAGTTACATTTTCTATTGGTTATTAAATAAAGAACTTGGTTTAAGTTTTCTGAATGTACAGCCTGTTACTAATTAAAGCAAATGTCAAAAAGCAAATTGTGAGTTTGCATAATTATTGAATATTTTAATCAGTGTCAGCATTATTTTAGTTCTATAATAGGCAGTACTATATAAACTCACAGTTGAAAACAAGTGAAAAGTTGCCAGAGTTATCAAATATTTACTTTAGTTTTGGATGCCATTCTTATTTTTAAAAAGCACTCTTATTTTTAAAAAGCATTTAAGCACATTATTTCTACTATTAGCTGGCATCTCTTAGCCTAATTGATGGATTGCTGTGCTGGCTTAATATAACAGCAGCCAGAGCGTACTTATTGGGCAAAATTCAAGTTTATTTTACCACATAAGTACCTAACACAGATTCTGTCTGTTGGTTGAAAGAAAAGGTTAGAAAATGGAGTTGAAAATAGTTCAGTATTTAGAATGATCGTTTTAGGCAGTGGAGACTCATTTGCTGGAAATGCCCTTGTGAGATTGTAGCGTTTCATCTATGGCATTAGTTCATCATGGGGCATAAAACGGTATTGAAATGAGTTTCTTCTCAGTGCTGTTTTCAGTAAGATTTGTTAGAAAACAGTGTAATTTTACTTCATTACATGAGTTGGCTGCATTTATTGTCAGTGGAAAACCACAGCTGCTGTGGTGCAGTACAATGTTAAATAAGGTAGTGCAAGGTTTTCCAGCTGCTTCTGTTCAGTTTAGGGGAATTTGAAATTTGAAAGGTACAAAGAAAATTATCACAGCATTTGGAACATGAAATCAATTTGATTTAGGAAGCTGGTGTTAATCTTGCTGTGTTTTGATTGCCGGGATGAACAGCATAATTGCCAAAAATCAGATATGGGAAGAATACAAATATATTTGTGCAAAATAAATTTTATTCTTCTAGGTGATTGTCAAGAATTTTAGCAAATGTAACTTTAAAAAATTTTGGTTTGTTTGTTTTTTTTCACCCTAGAGATAAACTTATCTAGCTGATGGGCAATTTATTCATTCAGGGGTGTATGTTTTATGACTGCATGCTGATAAATCTTGTGTGCAAGAAATCACGTTTTAGAGAAGGGGGAAAAACAGGCTGTGAGGATAATGCAACTCTCAGGCTTCCTGAAGGGTAACTAGTTTGTACTAAATAGTTTCTATATTAATCAATGCAGTAGTAGCAATTCCCTAGAAGCCATGTGTTACTTTTATTTCTCCTTATCTGGTAAAGACTTGTAGATTGGTAAAGGTTTCAATTTCCAGGTTTCATCTTTGTGAAAGTCAGCAAATTCATACTGATCTTTTAAAAATCCTTCAGCTTTTTTCTTTTACTGTGCTAACACTTCAGATAATTTTTGCCCTGAAACTGTCTCTTAGTTATATCTTTATATTAACTTTATCATTAAAACTTTGAGGTTCTTTGATGGCATTCAAGAAAAAAAAAAAGTTGGTGGCATTTTTGTTTATCCTTGACTGCTGAGCAAATCTCAAACGGTTACTTCCTGTTTGGTGGAAGGAACGAGTCAGTTCTTAGAACAGGCATAAAATTGCACAAATTAGCAACCAATGTATGGAGTTAATTTCCTTGCATATTCCTGTATTCACTACTAATGTGTATTTTGAACAAAGAATTAATTCCCTGTCTGTCTGCAGTACTTTACTTTGTCATTTATAAATAAAAATGCCTTATCGGAACTGAAGACTGTTGGGGGGTTCATTCTGGTTCTTAATAGTGATAGAGGAGATTCACTAATTAAAACTACTGAATTACTGTAGAGAATAATCAGAAGTTTCCCTTCTGTGGGGAGATCTTCTAAACAATTTTATTTTACTTTATTATGATTACGATAATAGGAAAAACTGATAAAACTGATCACAGAAAACTATGTGATGATTAGTTGTAGTGTTTAGTGAGAGCAGAATAAATATGAAGAACTTAAAATTGCTCATAGAATTAACTCTTCATGTTTTTGTTTTACTTTGCTGTGAGAGCCTTTCAGAATTTGAATTTCATTATGTTGCAATTTATTTATGTAGTGAGCAGTAAGTTTTTTGTTTCTGTGTCCTTTATCGATATTCACCTAAATTTCAAACCCAGTTAAAGATTCCTGGAGACTCATTTGGTAAAGAAAGCAAAATCTTTGTCTGTAATTTCTCAGTTTGTAGATATTTTGAATCCTATTGGAGATCTATAAAATTATTGAATAGAAATTTAGTGTGCCTGTCAGTTTGAGAGCATAATTCCACCAGTATTTAGGCAGCAGTTGTATTTGACTCCCCTGTTAATACATGCTTGAGTCCTAGGATTCCTGGAAACTTGCAGAGTTGGAATTTTAATGTTTAAAACAATGTTTGTTTAATTACATGCAAATTTTGAATGCCCCAATGTGGGAGTAGTGTGATTCTATATTTTCTTTTACACAGTGCAGGAAAACTACATCAAATATAAAATACATGAAATAATGTTTCAAAATACGGCCACAAATACTTAGATTCTTTTTTTTTTTTTTGTAAGAGAGACTTGGATTAGTCATGTTTATTCAGCTTGATGGAATTTGTCTTCCAGAGTATATAAAGCTTTTCAGTTCTTAGTCAAATGTTTTACATTAAATGTGATGATAAAATGAGATCGAAGTGATACTAAAGTATTGCAAGTATTTTTGTATTGATAAATGCTAACAATGCCATTCACATAAACAAAACAGTTCTGGATTATTTATAACTTCTGAAAATGTGCCTCACAAATTATATTTCAACAAGATTCCAAGTAATTTAGTTTCAAAATGGTTGCCGTAATTTGTGGTCTCAAAGTAGACATCTTCGTTTGTGCTTCTGGAGTACCCTCTCATGCAGGGAAGTTCTCCTGCATTATTAAGGAAGAATTTTGTTGTACCATAACAGAATTAGTAATTAAAACACTTAACCACTTTCTCATGTGGCTGCCATTTCTTTTAGAATCTCATTATTCCATTGTGCTTGAGAGATTTTGCAAAGTGCTGAGGCTTGGACTGCTTTGTCTTAGGTGATAAAAATACATAAGCCTTGCAGAAAGTGCTTGGTAAATACTTCTGGGCCTTTGGAGACAAAAAGTACACTTTCCTGGAAGAGAATCATGAGTTGCCTGGACACTGTGTGTTTCAGACCTGTCCTTCCATACCTGGGCTCTTCTGCTTGAAATACAAGCAGTGTCCTTCCCCCTCCTAATTGATGCACTCGGTTTGCTGATTTCTCCCAGCCCTTCCACAATGCTATAGCAAGTGCTGGCTTTTAGTTCTGTGCAGACACCAGCACTACTGCATATCTCACAGGAGCATCACACTTTGATTGTTTTAAAGAAGAATCCATAATATATTTGTGTTAAGGTTTGTAATTTGAAATAGGCAAGTTGATAACTCGCCAGTTGATGGTTCTGCAGTTTAGTGGAGCCCGTTAGAATCAAAGTGATGCTTCAGAGAGCTGGGGTTTATTTGAAGGGAGGGGGGAAAAGCACTGCTTGTGAGTTAGTATTATAAAGCAGGTCTGCATTGCTTATGCAAATTTCTTTTTCCTTTCTGAATTTACTTGTTTCTGTCTTTTTGTACAACAGCCATGTACCTTAATATCACTTTTAAAAGACTAGTAATAAATTTCCAGAGCTGCATACTCTAAAATTAGGGAATGTCAGTTTTCAGAATGTCTCAAATCTTAATTTGGTTTCTTTGTGCTTGTTCATTGTGATGATTTTTAATTCACTACATTATATTCTACAGGGTCTTTACTTATTCAGGCTTAGGGAGAGATCTGGCCCCAGTGCAGCTTCAGGCTTATGTATTGAAAGAGACTGTTGTCTGTAAAAACTGTTTAACCTGTAGATGTTGAGGGTATGTAGAGAGTGGGGGAGAAAATTGCGGGGGGGGGGGTGTAGGGGAAATGGTTTCATGGGTAAGCTAGTCAGACGAAAAGTGCCCTTGAGGATTGAATTCTGTTCCTCTCTCTGCCACAGAATTCCTGTGTGATGCGAGGCAAGTCGTTTAAACGAAACTTTTCCCAAGTGGTGACTAATTGATTTGAGTGCTCTGCAATTCTGGTTGCATAATTTGAGGTACTAGGGGCTTATATGCAGAAATGCTGAGGGTTTGCAGCTGCAGCTGAAGTCGATTAAAGTCTGTGCCCTGAATGTATGAAATGTTGTTTGATACTGAGCACTTGGAAAAATCATATCTGAGATAAAATTAGCACCTGAGATTACTGGAGATTTTACCTTAATCTGTGCCCCATTTTACAATATACGAAAAAAGGCAAGAATTGTACACTTGTCTCTTAAGATACTACAATGGTGAATTATATTGATGAACTCTGATGCCATCGTGATGGGCTACAAAACAAATAACCACCGTTTCCAAACATGTTTGAACAGCAAGCAGCTAAGAGCAGATGAGGCCAGAAGTGAAAAAATGCATGGAGAAAAATCCTGAATAGCTGCTCACGGGGTAAGCAGTCATCTGTGTTGCATAAAGACAGGCTGGCAGGAGTAATGACGACAGATTGTAGTTCCTTTTCAGGGAACTAGTCAGTTCTTCCCAAATCCCCTTTACCTGTTCAGAATACTCATTATTGTATGTAGCATCTTTATCACATTTCTGTTATCCCCTAATTTTAAAACTGTAAATTTATATTTTAGATTGAATTAAATTAATCTCTTACCTTTTAGCAATCTCATTATTTTTTAATAATACCTTCTCTTGTAACTTAAAAAAAGTTGCACCCTTTCTCTTGCTTCAAAGAACAAAAATAGGAACTTGACCAAAAATTTTTATCCTTTTGGTCTGTTTGTCAGAAGTGTGCTCTTTGTTGATATTGCCATAGGATATTCAGCTTCCACTGCTGGCATCTGCCTTAAAGTTGGCTCAGGCTGGGACTAGTTGGAAGATGGGAGCTAGACAAGGAAATGGATTAATTTTAGTCCCCTTCTTCCTTTCTTCCTGCTTCCTGGTTTCTTCATCCTGCAGTAAATATTTCTGTTATTTTTGTCCAGTGGTACTTAGTGTGACTGATTTTTTTCAGAAATTGTTTTGCCGTATTTCTGCCACCACTGTTTTGTGTTTGGATTTTCTTCCTTCACTGCAAGACAATTTATGAGAAGAAGAAATTGCTTCTGATGGGGAAAAAATCCTCCCTGGATTAGATTCCATGGCTGGGGTTATGAGACAGAGGAAATGCAGCTTTGGCAGCTCTCAGGACTGTCAGTAATAATTCTTATTTCCATGTAGTAGCTTGTGGACTTGCAGTCTCAGTCCTTTTCTCTCCGCCTGTATTAAAAGTTACCTACTAATTATATTCTTGCTTGTATGTTGACCTATCTTTTAATCTTGACTTTATAACTCAAAAATTTGGGAGAGAACCCATGATAGGGATTTATCCTTGCTTCTTTTAAGTCCTGTGATCACAAAACTTTTCCTGTAGCTTATACATTTGAAATATTCTACATTTGCTGGTTTCTACTTGAGGCAGTAGGACCAGTTTTATCTCCCAACTTTCACTGTTATCTTTGACACTGATAATCCTGTAATCCCGTGTTGAGAGGCAGGTAAATGAATGGGTAATAGCCACTATCTTCTGCAGTCAGTTGTCTGAAACAAGACTTCTGGTAGCATAGTTAGTGGGATGTAGCCTGTGCCAAGTTTTTATTGCTGCTCACTCAGATGCTGATTCTTCTTTTCCACAGGCATAGAAAAAGGCATACTTTTCCTCTTTATTTTGATTGTGTTGCCTTTTGCAGTGTTTGTCTTGCTGTCAGCTCTGCTCACCCAACTTTGTAGCTCCTGCAGTTGGCTATTGCTCTCTGTCCTGCTGGGTAATGCTTCCAGACTCTTATCTGGTACTTCTGCTTATGATGGTGGGGAAATGAAAATGGGGATGGAGGAAGCAAGAGATTTCTTCAGTTATCCAGTTTCAATTCTGCTGCTGAGACTTAAGAATAGGCCTCTATGGGTGGATGTATCAGTGGCTGAAAAACTGGCCTTACATTTGCCCCTTTACTTACTTTTCTCTCAGGAGCAGGGAGTATTTCCCAACCTATTTCACTCATTACTTCAGGGGCAATGTTGGGTAAGAGCTGTTATTGTGCCTTTCTCAGTCCTCTGACGGTGCTGATGGAATATTTAGCTTCTCAGCAAAACAGGCTTGTTTTTGCTGAATTATTTTTATGTGCAAAGAGAGAAGCAGACACATACATGTGTTTGAAACTTGCTGCCTTTTGTAGTGATGAGGTTGTTGGGTGTTGCACTCAGCCAACTGAAGAACGCTTAAAGCAGATTGGAAGAAGTGTTTCCTTCGTGCTCATCTTCCCAGCTCTTCTTCCTTGCGCAGTCCTGCCCTCTGTCTCTTCTAGATTTGTTTCACAACATCTGGTTCAGCTCCAGCCTTGCTGTGGCTATTGCTGTGAGAGCAGAAGCTCAGCACATCCCAGCTGTTGCCTGGG
>JAWWLV010000088.1:17941467-17961695 GCA_035041135.1 Platyrinchus mystaceus
CATCTGGTTCAGCTCCAGCCTTGCTGTGGCTATTGCTGTGAGAGCAGAAGCTCAGCACATCCCAGCTGTTGCCTGGGCTGCTTCTGTAGGGAAATGCCCCATCGTGAGGGTCTCCCAGTTTGGGTAGGGTCTGTCTTCTGCTCGTCGTTCAGCTCTTACAGGCCTGGAGTGGAGGCAATTTATGGATCAGCATGAGTTACTCCCCTTCTTCCCTCATGCAAAAGATGCCTCCAGTATAGTACTGGAAGAGAAGAGCAGTAAGTGCTTGCAGGAAAAGGCTTTATGAAAAGCAGGGAAGTGATCTTTCTGCCCCTCACTTGGGCCTGGGTGGTTCAGTTAAAACATTTTAATTTGAAAAACATAGAGGGCAATTCAGGGAGCAGTGTGCCACTGTGTGTAACAGTATCTGCCCACAGCTGCCATAAATCTTGAGAGGTAATTATCTTCCTTAAGGATTATTTGGCTCATTCTCTATAGAAATAGTGTCAGATAAGCATTTTTAGAGACCGTTGTACCAGTTTTCCGTACAAAATTGCTAATGAACGGGAAGGGCTGTCTTCAAGTCAGTTCCATCACAAGTCATTGCATATATGTGGCTTTTTAAAGATGGACATGATTTTTAATTTTTAAGATTATTTAGCTTTCAGTTGCTTATAAATTAATTGTGTGAATTCTAATTAATGTTTATAATGCTAAACTTGATTTCTTAATCCAAGTACATTTGGACATCGGCTGCCTAATTTGACTTAGATTCTGGCAGATTTTGCCAATTGTCTTTTGGGATGACAGTGTCCTCTGCCTTCAGCCCTGGCCCTTGATCAGATTTGCAGTAGTTTATGCCATCAAACTGTGAGCTGAAGTGGCCTGACAGTGCTCCTGCTTTCAGTTCATTTTGTTAGGACTGGTTTAGCAAGGTGGTGGGCCATAGCAATGGTAATCTGTTAAGCTTATTGGAGTTTAACTGACATGCTTTTTAGGTTTTAGGCTGGGCTGTGTCTTACATGCAGAAATTTTGCTGATGGTGGCATCTGAACTACAGAGAGTGATGGAGGGCATTGCTGGATTCTTTCAAGGAGGCTATGTACTAACTCAGCAGTGAATTACTATATAGGTAGTGGCATGTTACAACCTCCCTGAGGTCTTCTGGGTCCCGAGGTAGTAATAGCTCATTAAAATGGTAGTTAATGAGTATAAAGGGATCATTATATGACTCTCCTACATGATGGGTTGGGCTAAATCCTAACTAGTTCAGTAGAAAGTATTCTAAATAACGAAGGAAAGAATTGGATAAATGCTGCTGGTAGTTCTTTATAAACCCAGCTATTTAAGGCAATGCTTTTGAAAAAAATACTCATAGAAATACATTTTTAATAAATAAATACAGGTTCAGAGGTATTTTAGACCTTTCAGAGGTATTTAATATCCTGTATAATGTCAAAGTTTCCTTAACATAGTCTGCAGTGAAGCATCTTTGGTTAAAAATACGCAGCGTTTTGCCTTCTGATCAGTTGGGTTTGAAGTTTAAAAACAAATTTTTTTCTCTCATAACTGCTTACATTTGGTGTTTTTTTAAGATTTCAAGATTTGTAGACATTTTCTGTTCTATATGCCAAAAATAAAAGATGGAACAATTTGTGGGAGGAGGAGAGTGACATAACTACCTCATACATGAGATGATATTTTTTATCCCTTTCATTTAACTGGTTATTTTCTGGAGAAAGGTATTAAGAATTTATCCAAGCTGAACAATGTGGATTTTGTAGCAGGGAGATGAAAAACTTCTCTATCTCAGTAAATGCTTCATGTCTTCTTTCAGGCTCTAGAAGGACAAAGAAATGAAAGACTGCAGGCTCAGGTACACTTGGATCTCACAGCTCAAGTTCAGTGGATGAGGCTGTTTCTAAGTGTCCTTTACCTAAGGAAAATAACATTGCTTCTACAAAATGAGCCCTTCAGAAATATCATAGCATGGTACACGAGCTAGGTAAACAATAGGAAAAGGAGGGTGGAAGCAGATGCAAAATATATTCAATGAAAGTGTATAAATGTATGTAAACATATATAGTGTATATATATGATTTTGAGAGAGGTGCTCCTGCTTTCTGTCTTAAATGAAGAAATTATAACTGCTGTGCTTGGATATGCTTTACTACAGTGGCTCTACCATATTCTCATTTAGGTGATTTTGTTGCAGGAATTAAGTATGTATTTATAATAAACCAAATATATTTTTAAGGGAATAGTTTAATTAAAAAAAAATTAGTTGTAAAAGTTTCTGCCTGCTTTTCTTGTTCAGTTTAGTCCTTATTTTCATTTGACATTGTCAAGGAACCTTGCTGATGATATCTGCTTTATATTACCATCTTTCAAGGTTAAAGCTGGTAATGGATGGAGAAAGTACTCTGAACTGAAATTATGTGGATGCCTTATTAGTGATCACCTACTACAGGATGACTTTCTTAGTTCAGAGCAACTACTGTGTAATAGGAAAAATAAGCCTAATGCCTAGCAGTCTAAGTCATGGAGCAAGGTCCCATGGGACTTCATAGCAAAGAGGTGTTTCCTGCTGCCCCTTTACACTTGCCACTCTTTTCAAAGCCCTTTTAGGTTGTGTGAAAATCTCGTCGACTCTTTCTTCCGTCACGAGCATCTGTCACCTTCAGTGTGACAAGAACACTGTATTTCAGCCAGGACCTTTTAAACCACATAAACAGATGCAGTAAATCCAGTTGGAATATTTTCAGGGTAATTATTAAATTGATCATCAAAAGGATATTTAAATTCTAAAATATAGGAATGTTAGTGACCTACTGTACCCTGCTGTGACAGAGCTGGTTAAATCTAAGTCACGCCTGATATATGTGTGCAAGAGGTGCTTGTAAAGGAGACTTCATCAGTCTGTTCCACTGATATGCTTGTGATGCTTCTAGGAGGTTTTCCTGGTATCTAACTTGGATCTTCCTGTGCTCCTATCTAACTGATAGTGCTTAGTCCTGGTAGATCAGACAAGGCAATTATTCAAGTTTTTCTTTAAAGCTGCCTTTTACATATTTGAAGATGTTGTGTCCTGGTGTCAGCTGCCTTTTCTTTAGGCTTAAGTTACTCTCGTTCTTTCAGTTTCTCTGAACAAGTCACTGTTTTTTTTTCTCCTAGATTCCCCTATTAGTAAGATTTTTTTTGTTGTTGTTTCTTACCTGAGCGGGCTTATAGCTCTCTCTAAGCGCATTGTTTGAACTGGCCACGGCAATCTGCTGAGGTCTCACAATCGCTGCGTGCCGCGGCCGGGCTGCTCGCTGCCGTCCTGCTCGTGTCACGGCGCTGCGCTGCTCCGAGAGGCAGCGCCCTGCCACTGACTCATGCTCAGCTTGGGATTTACTGATTGTTTCTGCCTAAATGCTTTGTGCTATCCCGTGTTTGTGTAGTTGATGAATTCTGTCCAGATGTAGACCATTAGTCTTTCACTTAGGAAATAATGTCATATTTTTCTAAGAGCAATTCTCCATTTTGTCCAGATCTTTTAAAATTCTACTTCTCTTTGACTGCATTTTGTAGGTTTTCCAAGTTAGTGTTAACGACCAGATTAAACACGATTCTATAATTCAGCTTGCTGGCTAAAATATTGAGTGTGGACTTGGGGCAGACCTCATAAAATCCTGTTTGGTACACCTTTTCATTTTTGACAGTTAGAGCCTTTAACTATTGAAGGTATTATTTATTTTCTTTCCATTTTGTTTTGCACCTGTAAGAGAAGCTTTGTGATACCCATGTTTTTGTAATTTGTTAAAAAAAAAAGGTTGTGCATTAAAAACATTACTTAACTCACATATAAAAATGATCACTCTGTTCTTTCCAAGCTTATTTAACTGTGTTCTTAAAATACTTTAAGAAGTTAAGCAATAATTACAAATATAAATTAGGGCATTGTATAAGTATTAAGTGCTGCTGGAAAGGTAAGCTTGTTTACACCTTGTCTTGAAATCAGCGTGTGTATATGTATAAAAATATATAAGGTGGATGTGTGTGTGTGGACATATATATTGGTGTCTTTAGCTGCTGATAGGGCTGAGGAAATTGCTAATAAATAGTTAATGTTTATTCTGGAAGTTGATGCCTGTGCGGATTATTCACCCTGTAAATGTTGTGTTGATGCATGAGATAACGGGTGGATTTTTGAAAACTTCTGTGCTGGAGGTAATTGTGCTCTGTTGGCTTCTTGTATGGCTTTATAATATATTTAGCCATACATTCTATATCCTGTCTCAAGTGCCCTTTCCTCATTTTTTGGATGTCACAAGGGAAAGTAATAAACACCTTTAAAAATATGAAAAGTTTTAGCAATTAAAGATGTAGTCACAGAATTGACACAGGAATTCAGTAATTAGTAGCTCAAGCAATTTTTAGGGGCTTTATTTTACTTATTTATTTAGATATTTGTTTTTTGTTAAAACCTAAATCTGTGGTCATTAGCAATCTCACTCCAAAAACTACCCTTAAACTGAGATCTAGGAAGCAGTTATTTGAAAAGATGGCTTGCTGTGTCAGAGTGTATGGGTCAGTAATGTCAGTTCTGGTGGAAGGGTGTAATGAGAACAGGAATAGCATGAGGAGGAAGGGCTAAAGGTCTGGTATGGATATAGCCTTGCTGATTTTCTAATTTCCTTTAATTCTTTACCCTTTGAAAAGATAGTTGGAAACATTCTAAAGCTGAAATGAAGTAAGAAAACTATATAAACAATAAAATAGCAGTATATTTTTGGCATTACATTGTGGGAAGGGTCAGAACTTGTCTGATCCAACACCCAAAATTTTTGATGCAGCTGTCCTTGAGTAAAGTGTCACCTCTTGTAAATCCAGGGGCTGTGTTATCTATCAGCAAGACACTGAGCAAGAAATGCACTGCAGGAGACTCCACATTTTGCTTTCCCTGCCAACCTAGACCTTAAAAGCAGTGGTATTTCTTTGTAGCAATTTAGTTCCTGTGAATATGTTGCAGGATTGGGAGTTTTGTAGGTAATGTTTTTATCTGAGAGCTGTAGACTGGAATTCTCTGATCCAATAGGCAGATTTTTAAGATAACTCCCTAGAAACAACTTTCTTAAGCCTATAAGGTAATATACACAGGTATATATGATTATATATAACTATATTATAAAAACATATATACCACATGTAAATATGTAAACAATAAATGACATATATGAAATAGAATAAAAATGAATATGTAATAATGTTTGTGGAAAAAGATGTGAAATAAATAAAAAATGCCTACTCGTTCCTTCCTTTTGAACTACCAGAGTAGAAAACTAAATGGAAATAAAATGTAACATTAGGCAGGATTTTGAATTACTATTGGCTTGCGTGATATCCTCAGTTGTTGTTTCACAGCTTCTATCCACTGTGAATTTGAAGAGTGATTTTAAAAATGTTGAGTTGGTGAGTGTTCTCTGCATCTCAGAGACAAAGCTTATGTTAAAACATAACTTATGGTTGTACGTGACAGTGTTCTCTTGGGCAATCAAATTTTTCCTAAGTAATCAGTTTCTGAAAAAAAATGTAAAAGGATGAAATAATTTAAACAAAGAAAAAAATTATGTGTAAATACTGTTGTTCAAATTGGTCAAGAAAACCTAAGCCCATATAATTGTGCACATGTGCTGAGGAGAACACTTTTTTTGGTTTCTCAAGCATGAGGCAGCAGAATTTTCATTCATTTGGCATGCTAGACTGAAAACAGAGTCTTCTTTCATTTGACACACTCCCCTGGAAACAAACATGCCAGGGAAGGGATTGTGCCAGTTATCAGAAGCTCACAGGAATACATTGTACTGGTTTGTATTCATTTTCATTTCATGAATTGCTTTAAAACTTAGCAACATAAAAAAGCATTAAAACACCTTTTTAGCATTATTTTTAGTTCCTATGTATTTCCCTGCTGTGCTGTTATTCAGTTTAAATCAATGGAATGTTGTGAGACACATGGCTGAGTTTGCAGCAGAGCAGATCTCTCCTCCTGCCCGCGTATGCTCAGGGCATTCATCTGTAGACAAGCAGCAAATTTGAGTTTAACTCATTTTATATCCCTGGAAAAGATGAGTGTCTTAGAAAGAAGTTCGATAAAATAAAGGGTAATTGAACAAAGGTTATGCAGCGAGAAATTTAAGCCAAAACTCAGCTGGTATCTATTAACTATGAAAGTTCACAGATAATGCTTGGTCTTCTGGGAGACACTTGTTTTCCTTTCCTAGAGTTTTTATATATATATCTGTATAACCTATATATATTCTTCAGGATTGCCAGCAGGTCCTTCCCACCTCTGGAATTTTCTACAAGATTCTGTTTCCCTCATAAATGTTTTTCCAAGTGCAGACTTGGCAAACTCAGGTGTACTTCTTGGAACTAATCTGATCATGGGAGATTAAATTAGGACCAGGTTGAAGTGAATATGTGTGAAGCAAGTCTGGGAGTGGTATTGAAGAGGTGTGTGAGTGTCAGCCTGTGCTGAACCAGCGTGAGGGTAAGAACTGGGCTGGAAGAAGGGTCGCTGCCATATGGTTTCCATCCTGAGAATTACCTAGAGAAGGATTGTGGAGCAACAGCAGTCAGTGTTCTGTCCCCATATGAGAATGAGACACTATGGAGGGGATCACAGTGAGTTCCTTGATGCTGCTTAAGGAATGAGGACAGGGGATATTTAATTGTTGACCTACAGGCATGTTTGTTTGTTCTCTAACACTTGGGGATATTAGTTTTCTGTGGACTTCACATGAAGACAAACAAGTAGAAAGTAGCAGTGTTGACACAGTGTTTAATAGACGGTGGCAACTACTGTCTGCCCCTGCTTATTTGTGATTTCTGTGGGACAGCCTGTGCATCCTGCAGTTTCAAATCATGGAAGAAAAACATGCCATGGTGAATTTACAAAGCTTACTTTCTGTTTCTTTTTCTATACCATTTGTCTTCAGCTTTTATGCCTGATGGTTACCAGAAAGTAAGTTATACCCCTTCTTCTACCCAAAAGTCCTGAATGAAATAGTTTTATTGAAGAAACCATATACATTTGAATGCTTGAATTAACAAAAAATCCCAACAAAAGAATTATATAACTTTTATTTATAATTTGGGAAGGCTAAAAAAGGCCTCATGAGGGCCTGCCTGCACTGAAGTTACTTACAGGTTTGCACTTGAAATAGTCAGCTGGTGCTCTATACAATTGTCACTTTTTGCCATGTAGCTTCAGTAGTGTGGCTGTGGAAAATTCTACAGTCATTCAGCAGCACTGCAATGAAATAGATGCACTGATGTCTTTCTCCTTTCACCCGTTAACTAGTGATTGGACAAACTGCAGGTGAATAGAGATGCAATTTCTGTCTGCATACTTGTTTCCTGGACCACGCACCTTCCCACTGCTAATAAAGATACTGCCACCTATTTGAAGACATTGGCAGGCATATTTAAAACCCAAGATGAATTGAGCACATTTACTATGTTAGAAGCAGTTGCTAAATTGTAAGTAACTAAGTCTTGTTGTATAACTGCATTGCACTCAAGGGAACAATTTAGATTTTGAATTGTGTATGTTGGTAAGTGAAAACTATGTAGACATTGATTATTTTTTCCCCTTGACCTAATCACTGTTTGCCTATGGCAATATCTGATATGTTATGTGTTCACCAAAATTGTCTTGGGACCACAATGAGGCTTTTTTTTTTAGCTTCATTAGTAATCATAGTTACATTAGGAATAGAAGGCAATGGAACAGTGTACTTGTACTGTGTACGACACCAGCTATTCTATTTATTGTAAAGATGGAAGTGAAGTCTGTAGTGGGAATCTGAATCAGAGGAGGAGACCAGATTTGAATCTTTGTGCATTTTCAGCAATAATTTAATTTTAAAAGCATGGAAGGCAAATGGCCATTTAGAATTTTTATTTATTTTGTTGTGAAAAAAAATCCTTTCTGTGTTTCTGTGTATGTATTTGTAGTGTAATGATAGAACTTTCCTTGATAATACTAGAGAATATGAAAAGGATTCCGAGTAAAATAAAATTTAGTAATTTGTTTTTCATTGTCTGAATTAAGCTGCCAAAAGTACATGTCATAAATAGTGAGAAGAATGTTTCTTCTTCTCCCCCACCCTTTGAATATGACATGTATTGTCCTTGAGGCAAAAATCTATAAGTCCAACAGAGAACTTTAAGAAATGTGTTTAACTTTTGACATTCTGTTGATTCCTTCAAATGGTAACTTTGTGTATTAAAATACTGGTTTGTAGTGTTAGGGGTTATGTGAAAAAATGTAAAAGATTGAACTTTTAACTTCTACCTAGGGGTCGTGTAACTAGGCACATGGATACTCTGATTGTTCAATAAAGTGTTAGGAATTTAAAAACTCCCTCATGAATACTTGCATATTTGCATGCATAAGAGGCCAGACTGTGGCCTACCTAAATATAGACTTGCAGTTTGGTATTTCTGAGAACTAATTCTGGCACAAAACAAAGAGATGTTCAGCCTTGGAAGTATGATGGGACAATATTGCTTTGGAAGGATAGATACCAAGAAATAGGGTGATGCGTGAGATGTTTGTATCCACATGAGAGACAGTGGGACAGACTCATTTGCCTTAATTGGTGGCAAAATCTGCCAGCCTGAAGCAGTGTTGTAGAAACCAGTGAATGCACTTGCTATCTGTAATGTTACCAGCTCCTTCTGCTTTTAACTGAGGTGCCTAATACAGGTTTTATTTTTCCCTCCCTAGATGTAACTGAGATTAAGGTTTCTAAATTCTAAACTAAGCCATCCAACATGTTGCCTGAGCCTTTTCTTTAAAACAAACAAAACCTTAGTGTGATCATGGCTTTCTGCAGTCTTTCACCTTCTGCCCTAATATGTGAAATAAGGTCTTAATCTGCAGAAAACACTGACTCTTAACTCTGTGTTTTGTTCAGCCTTTCTGAAAATGTTACTGAAGGTGGTCAGCAGAGCCAGGTAGCTATAAATGCTGGTCTCTTAGAAAAAATGATTTCAATGTGGGAGATGTTTCTTCATTAGTTTGAAAATAATAGTTCTTTATAGCTTATTTAGAGTCCTACATTGCTAGGAAGTCCTGTAGTGACGAGAGCCTTTTCTCAAAAACCAACCACTTTTGTTCAGGGCAGATCCTAGAGGATCTGGAACCTTGCCTGAAAATGCCTAACATTACCTGTAGGTAGCATTAATGAGCAAAATGCTTGGAACATACAACATTCCCCACTGTTGGGTTGGCTGGTATTGTGAAGAGTCGCTTAGCAGGCAGAATTACTGCTTTAGGAATTCCTATGTGCCAGTTGTAATGAAATAATTTACAGTAACATCCCATATTTAATTATTTATTGATACTATTGTACCCTCTTCAACCTTTTAGGGGCTTAATTACAATAAGCTGATGTCATGATAAAGATCACTTTCATGGTTTAGCTAAAACCATGGCCAGTAAACTATTTCCTGTCTTTGATATAGTAGTGTTTCATTAATTATATTTTATTTTAAGACAAGCCCATGTTGTTTATAAAGTGGCTTACTGGTTGGTAGTTGAGGGGAAACAAAACAATTTCTACATTATTTCTGGTAGCTAAGATGAACAATCTGGTTTTGTGAATTTATACATTTTTGTTTCAACTTCTCAAGGTGAAGCAACAAAAATATTTAAGCAACTTGATTATTTCAGAGTTGTCTTGGGATCTCTTCCTTTGCTTAAGCATTAAACATATAAACTACCTTTTGTCCTGATCTTTTACACAAATAATCCTGCTGCTACAAAATAAAACTAAGGTTTAAATTCTTCAGATACAGCTGAAAACACTGTAACTTTTGTTGCTTGTTTGTTGTTTGAAGTAATTGGAAAAGTACTGTGGGACAGCTCGTAAATATGCTTTTATCAGTTTTTTAACTTTTAATCGTGAGTGCTCCAAAAATAATACCAAGCATCTAAGTGTGTGGTAGAGAAGGAATAAACTGTGGTTGTTTATCCCAGATACATGGTCTAGAGTTACTCATTTGATGGGGTTACCATGGTCTCAATCCCTTATTTTTAAAAGATATTTTTACATGGCATTTTCACATTTATTTCATATAATTCTATTAAGTCTACGTCTCAAGAATTTAATGTTTCTCTGAGCTTAGAATAGATGTTTAGTCACTGTCTCTTCCTTCCCCTTAACCGAAAGTTAAAAATAAACCTATAAAACAATGGCAATATGAAACAACTCATTGGCAGTAATGAAGCTGGGAGCAAGCTGGTACTTCAGCAGAGGAATTCCACTTTGGTGTGCACATGCCTTGGAAATAGCTGCTGAAAATGGAAAAATTAAAAAGTGCATATGTGGTCTTTTCAGGAGAAATCTTCTTTGGACAGACAAGAGACTGTGGACACTCCAGTCTTGTATTAGGGGATAATACCAACTTCCTTAAAATATAATTTCAGAGCTGAGTTTTTCAAATCCTGCATTTTTCCCTGCTGTCCTCCTTCCCCTCATTCAGTCTTTCTCTATTATTCGCTCCGGGCCCAAGCTTGTATACAGCATTGTAATAGCCTCATGTTATAAAACTGAAAATTTTAAAATGAAAATAATGATTTGTAATAAAAAGCCTGACAGACTAATTACAGTATTGCATTAATTATTATCTTGTTTCAGCTCTGTTCCACAGCTAATTCAGATCTGGGTTTCGATGTTTTTTTAATCCCTATTGACACTGTAATTTTGAGAGAGAGACTATACTTGAGAACAGTATATATAAAATTAAGAAATAAAAATTGTCAGATAAACAGTTGGTTTCTAAAATGTTGCCTCAGACATGTTAATAATAGAATGCAAGTAGTTTTGTTTAAATGTGATGCTTTGTGGATCTTCTGGTGAGGGTAACACCTATATAATATAGAATACAACTCCTGATGTCTTATGTTTCTGGATATCTTTATAGCATGTGCTAAATAGCAGTCATTAATCCAGAAATTTGCATTTGTGCAGCTAAGTTGGTGCACATTTTATATTTTGAGTTTTATTTTTTCTCCTAAAATGTGTGCAGCTCTTACAATGGTTAAGGTATAGATTGATGTCAGTGCTACTGTATAGCTCCAAGACTACAATTTGAAGCTACTTTAGCAAAATGCAGTTCTTTAGACATGGTGAAGCTGAAGTTGAATGGAAGTCCTATTAGGAGTGAATTGCATGTAAATATTAATAAGGGAAGAGTTCTTAGCAAGTCCTGAGTTTGGGAAATTGAGCATGATAATTTGCTGAAATTATGTCTGTCTTGAAGATATGCAGATGCAATCATTTTCAGTTTTCACTTGAACTTTTAAATGGTGCAGAAGGTGCCCGGGTTAGGTTTTAAGTAAGAAAGTGTTTGGAAGTATTGGCAAATGTCGTTGTAATGGATGTATGGTAATGAAGGGAGTTAAGATGAGGGATGAATTGGACTGAATGACTGTTAAGTCATTAAGGCTGAGGTGGCTGCAGGTTTGGTTGTTAGATGTCTCAAAGAACGTTTCCTTAGTTCCTGCACTTGGTTGACTGTCTTCAGATCTTAAGAAAGGTCAGGGAATCAGTTTCTGACAATTTGCTTTGTTTTCCTTTTTTTCAGGATGCTTCATCTGCAGACATTAAGAAAGCATATCGAAAGCTTTCACTGATTTTACACCCAGATAAGAATAAAGATGAAAATGCGGAAACACAGTTTAGGCAAGTAAGTGCAATGTGTGGCAATAAAAGTTTTAGGGCAAATAGAATCAAAATTTTTTTATGATGATGTCCTTTTAGTAAGAACAATGGTACACCTTTGAAATGAATAAGTTAAACATTGAATTACACTTTTCCTGATGCAGCTAGACTACAACCAAATACACTTTTTTGGAATTAACTTGTCGAATAGCCTGGATTTAGTATTTACCTGTATATTAAAAATAATTTGAACATAATACTTATACTCTTAGGAGGAAAATTTCTGATCAGTTCTCAACACAAGACCTCGGTAGGCATAATTTAATGAAAATTATTCATTTTAACCATTTAATTATCACCCTTTGAATCTTTATAGAATGAAACAACATGACTGTGTAATTAGCTCTACATTTAAAAGTGTACCTCTGATGACTAAACACAGCCTACTTAATTTCACTAAGATCTTTAGGGTGAAACAAGTGATACCTATTTTTAGGTGTAACTGAAACAAGACTCAGTTTGACAGATTTGAGGAGGGGGAAAAAGTCTTGCCTAGGAGTTGCTTGTTTGTTTCTGATGACACTTTGGATATGAATATGTCACTGTTTCTTTTGCATACTGGGTTTGCTTCTTGTAGGGAAAAGTGAGAACTGGCAGAGGTCATTCATTGACTGATGTAAATATGGTACTACTGTTCAAACTTGATAAACTCAATCATAAAGTCTTTTTGTGTGTGTTTGTTTTCTTTTTTGTTCGTGTGTTTGTTTTAGTTGGTGGCCATCTACGAGGTTTTAAAGGATGAAGGAAGGAGACAAACGTAAGTTAAATTGCACAGGTCCTTAAATAAAGTATTCATGCCAATGCTGTATTGAAGGCCTATTTGAGTCATTTGTAACATTTCAGATTTTTTTTTTTTTTTGCATAATTCGAGTTTGTAATTCCTAGGTAGATGTTTAATTAAAGATTGTATGTGGCTTAAAGGGGAAGGTGGTATTTTTGCATGACAGACTCTTTTTTTCTCCTCTAAAACTAGGATTTGAAAGAACTTCAAAAGCCAGCTGTTATTTCAAGCAATTTTTTAAAGCTCTTAACAGTTTTTTTTCTCGGTTGTGGAAATTATCATTGCTTATTTTATTAAAAACTGTGGTTAAAAATATTGGCCACCGATTCAACTGTCAGGTGTACCTCCCTGTGTCAATATAAGGTTTGTTGCATGATATTTAGGGATTATTTCCAGTGTATGTCATCCTCAGCATTGTTTTCTGTTGCTTAGTTCATAGGGTTTTTTTCTTTCAGATGTGTTATGTCTAATATTATAAACTTTGATATACGTAGCATATTTTTTTAATAAATGCTAGTTGTGCTGCTGCTTCTGCAACAGAACCTGAAGGTGGTAGGATAAAGAACTGAAAACCTGGGGCTGATCTGCTTTCTGGAAGATTATTTTGAACTTATTTTTTTAATTTTTTTTTTTTTAAACAAATAGACATTTCAACCAATGATTACCAGGAGAACTGAGACACAAAATGAGTTTTGCTTTTTGATCGGAGTTTTAGTAAATCATCTTTCTGCTTACAAGTCTTCAACCAGGGGTTTACGAGACATTTCTTGAAGGAATTTTGGCTTTGGGAGCCAAAATTCTTGGGAAAATGTCTTGGAAGAAGTCCAGGGTTTATACTACAGATTATATACTTTGTTAATCCCTTCTTCAAGTGTCATGAAAATGGCCTTCATAGAAGCACTTTTGGAAATTTGAGGTTTTTTTAAATTTTTTTTATTTCATCCCTCTAAAGAGAATTTCACTGTGAAGCTACACTTAAGGAAAGTTTTTAAAAAAAATGCCAGGTAAGTGATTTCAGGCCACTTGAAGTGAGTTATCCCCCAAATCTTCCCAACTTTTCGTTTGTAATGTTGTTTACATACATTTTGGGATATTGCCTCTGGAACTTAGCTCCATCATGGAACTTTTAGGAATTTCCTTGCAGCTGTAATAGAAGCTTTTTGCATGGAACTGTGATGCAGTAGCTTGTAAAAGTTATGGTTTAAACCTTGCATACGTTACAAATGTGACCAGTGTACCCAACTACTGTTAATAAGTGCAGCAGTGATTACAAATGAGAAGTTAAAGCAGCAGTAGAGTGTTCTAGCTTAGATTGATTTAATTGTCAGTAACTTATTTTGTGCATAGACAACGTCATATTTTTCTTGCATGATGTGGATATAGGGTTGATACTGATTCTGTAGTTTAATAAATATAAATGTAGTGGATTAAATAGTGTTGCTTTCAGAGAATTTTCTGGAAACAATATGCTGAGTTTAGAAATAAGATGTTGAGCAGAACTATATGGTCTTATTGCTCTGGGAAAACCTTTGTTGATCAGATTTATTGCATAATCTAATGATAAACTCTGTCAAGCTTGTAAATGGAGGGTGGCGTGTCCTGTACCCTGTAAGGCTGTAGCACGTCTCTAATACAAGTCTTAAGTAAGTGGTAGGAGCTGCTCCCCCTGTAATACTGTTTCTGTTGTAAGGTAACTCGAGGGTTTATTGCAACTTTACAGCAAAGGGAAGTGGGGAGTTGTTGCTTTTTGGAATCTTTCTACTTTAGTTGTTGATGTTTGGCTTGCATTATGTGAGGTGATGGACCTACTGGAAGAGGCTCAAAGTTTATTGTCATGCCCGTGCACTGGGGAGACACTCTTGGTCTCTCAGGGCTTATTAGCTCAGTTTTATGCTCATTCCAGAGACACTGTAACGAGGCTTTCTGCCAAACTTCTGTGGGTGTTTTTCTTGGGTTTTGTTTTTAAACCTGACCTGAAGACCTGATGAGGATGAGATGGAAATTAGTTCCACTTCTTACAAGTTGGTGATGAATTCTGGCAGTTGAGCTGGGAATTCACAGTTAGGCACCTAAATGTTTTGGAACATGGGTTTACACCACCAAGAGAAGAGTGAGCTGCAGGCTTCTGCTTCTGTGGTGAAGTTTGCTGTACCTGCCTCTTACTGCTCATCTCCAAAGTGATGTAATGCAGCATCAGTCCTGGTGTGTGCACAGAGATTGGAACCAGCAAAGCAGGAATAAGGTCCTACGCTGTATGAGAGAGTGATGAACTCCCTTTGAAACAATGAAGCCCCTTTTCCATGTCTTGGTGAACGTCAAAGGTCTTGTTTGTGTAGGTACAGAAACAGTGTTCTAAAAAGGCAGATCCGTTGGTCAGCTACATGGAATTATTTTTCTAAAACCATCGATGAATTTTTACTTTTTCTCTTGGCAGAAGCCCTTCTTAAAATGTTATAATTCCTCTACTGACAGTTATAGTACAGGGCTTTAAAATGTGGTTTCCTCCGTTGAGAAAGTTATAGTTGCTTGTGAGATACATTAATATCATTAGTAGTGCTACAGAATATAGTAGTATTACATGTTAGGACTTTTGTCGTACACACTTTGAGTGTTACGTAATCAAAGCATTCAGATATTCTAACAATAAATGTCTGTGCAGCATTGCTTAATGTAGCACTGTTTAACATTAAACATCCAAGCAGTAGAACACAAATTTTTGGTTTGTGTACACACTGTGTATTTCACTAGAGTGTAAAATTCCATACAGTTTATCTTTAGAGTATGTAGAGATGGGAGCATTTATTGCTAAATCAATTTATTAGCCTTTGACTGTTTTAATTTATGAAAAAATAGATAGTCTTATGCACTTCTGGTAATTGTAATTAGGCAAAAATCTTAGATTTTATTTTCATTGTTTGTTACCATTTTAAGCAGCTTGTATTACCTACCAGGCCTATCCTCTTGTAACAATGTGAGCTTGATTACAGGAAGCATTTGCAAAGGAATCAAGATATACTTGTTTAGAGTAAGGAAGGTGTTTATCTGAGTTCTCCTTATAATTAAATGTCTGTATTCATAGGTAGAAATTGTGCTGACTGATGTTGCACTGGATTTCTTTGACAGCTTGAGGAAAAAAGGCCCCCCAAAATAAAAAGCACCAGTGCAATCTTCCCGTAGTTCAGAATAGATCTCATTAATTCAAGGTTATAGTATATAAACCATATCAGATCTCTGAAAGAATCTGAAATATGAAATGGAGTGGGACTCTTAAAGGGAAAAATAAATTGTAATTATTTTGAAATAGATGATACTGTAATTAGTACAGTTAATGGATTTTTTTTCTCGCAATGTAATTAATTCACAAAGAGTTCTAAAAAGTATTTTGTGAAACTTTACAGAAGAAAGAAATTTTAGTAGTCTTGCAATTTGTTACTTGTTACTTGCAAGGCTTACAAGTCTTGTGTGGAATCCTGAGTTTTAAAGTAAGTATTCAACATACTTCTGAGTGGGGAATTGTTTTGTCTTTTTGTTTCTGTACGGGTACTTTGGGGTTTTTGCATCTACATTTCAGAGGCAACTGGTATATTCATATGTCAAAAATTTGCCTTATTCTGTGTGAATATGTTTTAGGAAATAATACTGCAGATACATATTTTCTTCTCAGCTTGGGTTTTTTTTTTCCTTACATAGATTTACAATTAAAATAGGTAGCTAAAAGAATGCTTTGTAATTAAATTGTGAATGTAGTTCTTGATGCAGATGGATTAACTAACTGTCTTACATAGTTAATATAAGTTTCTATAAAGAAATCCTTTAATGAGAAACTTGCTTTTAATTAAACCACATTATAAATTTGAAAAATCAAGATTTAAAAATTATGGGAACCTTCTGAGTTTCAGTAGGATCATTTTCCAGTTGAAAACCTAAAAATCATTGATATCTTTATTTTTCAAATACAGCACTTAATGACTATTGAAAGCAGTGATTTATCTTTTAACAGTATATATTCTAAAAAGTGGGTTATAATAGAAGCTATCTTCCCTTAAAATGGCCAGTCGTGTGAGCCATAATGCTCATTGATAGTAAAATCAATAGAGCATTGATTGTGAGACTTAATCCTTGGAGACTGTTGTTCAGAACAGCGGACACAGCCCAGTAAATACCGAGTGCTGTTAAAGCGCTTAATGCAAGAGACTCTGCTGTCTTAATTTATTTTTTCTCAACAGATAATTTATAATAGAACGTGCTTGCCAAACATCAGTTTGAAATCTTGGTTCACATATTACTATATTATTACCATTAGCGTATATGGGCCTTATTTAATCAGTGGCCACTTTTTCAGTACATCAGTTAACAACCATTAGTGTTTAAGAAAGGCAACTGCTTAATAAATTTATTGTAGTATTAAAAAAAAAAAAGGCAACAACTTGCTTCTACATGTATTTTTCTGAAGCTTTCAAAAGAACAACTTATGTGAAACCTTGTTATGAACCTAATTTTTTTTAAGAATGGTTTTGTTTCTAAAATATTCTCTTATCACTAAAATCTTTTGTAAATGCATTGTTAATTTTTAAATGCTAAAAAATCTACTTATTTCTTAAAAAAAAAGTAAAGTAGAAGTTTTAGTTTTGGAATAACATCCTAAGCAATTTTTCTGAACAGAGTTTGTGTTAAGGCATCAGTAGCTAATTCATTTTGACCTACTGGGAAAGGAAAGAAGTTACCAGTTCAAGTTTTACAATAACGGATACTTATCTTAGTATTCTTGTAGTTATCATGGAAGATAGAATTTCGTTATATGAATTTTACTTCTGGTAGCATTTAGAACACGGAAGAATCTTGAGGTATTAAATCTCTTGCATAGAAATAATGGTGACAGCTTGAACAAATGTTTTATCAGAAGTCAGCTTTTCCAGATATGCACTAAATTAAAGTGTATTTTTTAATTGAAAACCACTGCCTCTTTTTCTGCTTAAAAAGTGAATTTGCTTGTGGAATTTTTTTTTAGTACATCTCCAAGGTATCAATTTAATAACTATCAAAGTAGCTAGTGCAGTTGTTGCATTTAAATTGATTTACATGTCAAGACTGGCAGTTTAGCAGCTGCGCTATTATTCCTGGATTGGTCAATTTACTTGAGAAAAACCTACTACTGAGTTCTACTGACCTGCATGACAATATAGGCCCTATTTCTATTCCTGTAATTAGGCCTGCGACTAACTCAGAATATTTTTAATTAAAATATTTTGGTCAATGTGTTGCACCAAATTAGGCCTTTCAGTGCAGATTTAATTCTGGAAATGGTGTGATTAGAATATATAATGAGTCGTGTTCAATTTAAGATTAACAGGTTGTGTATCTCAAACATATAGGTTTTTGAGTTTACTGTAGAGATTTTTGTTTGAAATTTTATTCTGAAAAGTTAATTAAAAAAAATCTGGTTTGCATGTCTGTGGTCTGTTTATTTTTAAATTTATGATATACTGTAAATAAAAGACCCCAGACATGCTATGATTTTTCAAGACATTTGTGCGAAGGAAAACAGACAAATTGTCATAAAATGTTTTCTGTACAGTTAGTAGTGTTAGTAAAATTAAACTGTTCAAAATAGATTTACTTTGGAGACAGCTTTTCAAATAGAAGATAAAAAAAGTAGTGAACTTTGTTTTTAAGCATCAATATCAAGCCTCTAACTTAAGCTCATATCTTGCACTGAACAAATGTTAAGTCTGGCAGGTCTTTACCTAATGGATATCGTGCTACTAAAGGACCCCAAAAAAGCAAAGATAGCTCTCCTCTCCTGCCAGCACTTGTGCATTTAATTTTTAAAAGAAAAAAGGGTTTCTAGTGTTTGAGACATTTGTTCTTTGCTAATTATATAATAGTTAGTGGGTTGTTATTTACTTCTGTCACAGAGACCTGGCCACTGATTACTGGGCAGGTAGAACACATCTACGTTTTTGAAGCCTCTTATTTCAGAAGTGCATGAACTTGGATGGGCTTGAGGGGCAGGGTGGTGTGGGGGGGAGTGTGTGTGTGTGGGGGGGGGGGTGTTGCAGGAGCATTTGAATTAATTTTTGTTTTTTTCCCTTGAAAGATTAGGAACATTTCCCAAGCGTTTGGTTCTGGCTTCTGTTTGTTTCCAGATGCAAGCCTAGCTGCTGACAAAACAAGGCATTGCTCTCTAAAAAGAAAAATAATAAAAAAAAAATTACCAAATGATCTTCTGTGCGTGTGTATTCTTCAAGCACTCTGTGGATTATCTTTTGTTTTATAATTGGATGGTTTGGCTTATTTCATTTTTAGCTCTCCATGAAAGCCTGTTGTGTTTGCTACTGTAGGTATGATGATATTCTGATCAATGGACTCCCAGATTGGCGACAGCCTGTGTTCTACTACAGGCGGGTGAGAAAAATGAGCAATGCTGAGCTGGCATTACTCTTGTTCATTATACTCACAGTGGGTCATTATGCTGTGGTTTGGTCAATCTACCTGGAAAAACAGCTGGTAAGTATTGGTAATAAATCAAACTTCCTTCAATTATTAGTATTGAATTCCCTGCAGAAATTTGCATATTATAGAGATCTTTACCACTTCCCCTGGTTTGAATTTGCATTTTTCGTATTTTAAAAGGATTATATTTAAAATAGTGATAATTACAGAATGAGATACTTAACATCTCAGAAATAGTAATCTAAAAACTACTTAGTTTTCCTAGAATTGGTAATAAATTGCAAGTGATAGTCCTTTGGTTTTTAACTGAAAGGAAGAAGAGAAATTAAAACACTTCTATCATTTGTTGATGCAGAATAATATGCTGCTGTAGTCATGTCTATGGTTTTCCTAAGTGGTGTTTAAAAATAATCAGGTTTTATTAGTATAAAAGTCATACTTGCTTTGCCTTTTTTCTTAGCTAAATGCTTTTTTGTTTTGGGCTTTTGTTAAAAGTGGGGAATTGGTAAGCAGTATAAACCACATTATTTTTTGATAATTTTATTTTTTGTCATATAAAAGTCTATTGCACTTAGTAGGCTAGGAAGAAAACTTAGCTTAACTTGAAAAATATTCATACATTAGCATCTATTTACTTTTTTTATTTTGCACTGCATTATTGAAGTTGATGAATGAGAAAGGAGGCAAGTTGAATGCTTTCTCCTCTTAGAAAACTTTGATTGCTATGGAGATACACATGAGTGACAGAACTGGACTTCATGTGTGTTTAAAGACTGGATACCATGGCAACAGTTATTGTTAAGATAGATCATTTTACTTAATCATGTAGGACTCCAGATGCATTTGCATAAATGCTACTCTACTGTTTACCCTTCACAGAAGAGTCCCAGTAACATTTGTGGTTTACATGCTAATGATAACCTGTAACCATAGTTCTTTCTACATCAAGGATGAACTGCTTAGCAGAAAAAAGAGGGAGAAGAAGAAAAAAACAGGCCTCAGGAGTACAGATGAAGCCAAACTCACTGCTCTAGACAAAAATGAAAGGTGGGAAGGAACTCTCTTGTTTTTCCACATTTTAAACATTTTGTCAGTTACTGGTTTAGTTCTATCATTTTCACTTTGCATCATTGAAATATTTTATGAGAAGAGTAACTGTATTTGTAGCAACAGCCGTTGCTGATATAAAGTGTGCAAGTGTAGATGTGTTTTCAGGTTTTGATTTGTAAATTAAC
>JAWWLV010000088.1:17961795-17988744 GCA_035041135.1 Platyrinchus mystaceus
TATTTGTAGCAACAGCCGTTGCTGATATAAAGTGTGCAAGTGTAGATGTGTTTTCAGGTTTTGATTTGTAAATTAACGTGTTGTTTATCCAGCAGATCAACAATAATTGAAATATTAAGGCTGAATTAATGATATCTGGCTTATCAAAGGGTATTATTTGTATAAGTTGATTTTAGAAGACTTTATGACTTCTTCCGTCTTTAAAGGTTTTTGCCTTTGATTACAAGTAAAAATTTCAATTAATTTGAGCCTTTGTTACTATCCTAAGCAAGGAGTTTTTATGGGGTTTTAATGCCTGTCTGATTAAATGCTTTTTATCTGATTAACTGAAAAATAAGCATGTTGGTAAAGGCTTCTAACACATTGTTTGTCGAGGAACACATAGTGAAATAGTGACTTTCAGGATGCTCCAAAAGATACCACCATTTCTTCTATTGATTCATAGAAAGAAATAAAGGGTTTAAATAGTTCACACAGCAGGGGCATGAACTGGATCAATGCAGGATGGAGATCAGAGACCATTCTGCCTGTCGTCTTTCCTGATGACATCAGTGAGTAATGCTCCAGTGAACTGCAAATGACATTAATTTTTATGTATTGTTTTGTTTATGCTACAGTCTTCATATCTGGTTGTCAGCACTTGTGAACACTTGGTTGAGGCTTGAGTGTTCTTTTTGGTTTGGGTTTTTTTAAAACTGATTGTGTGGCTTATGAATTTATTTTCCTGAAGAAAAGCCCTTGAAGGAGATCAAAATACAGCAATGATTAGAAGTTAACTGTTGCATATTTTGAATTAAATATTCAAAGTGTATCTTTAATATTATGTAGTTAGACATTTTATGGGACTTGACAGATGCTAATCAAAGGATAATGGGAAATTTCTGGCTTTGAGATTGTGTGGCAATAATGATAAACCTACAATTTTATTTGACTGCAGAATACTGGACAAACCACAGTGGCATGACTTACTTCCATGCAAGCTGGGAATATGGTTCTGTCTCACAGTGAAAGCTTTACCTCAGCTATTCCAGGTAATAGTAATAATTTTAAATTGTATTACTTTATTTTCCTTGATGGTGTTATTATGCATAATCAGTTATGTAGCACTTGTTCTTAATTAATCTTTTGGCTCAAGCACATACCATATATATGTGTGTGTGTGTGTATAAATTACTCTTTGAAGGCAATTTTAATATCAAATTCATGGGAATATGAATATATTCTAAATGAATATTAATCTTTACGTGCTAGGGAAGCAGTTTCTGTTAGGCAGAACTACAAGAATAAATGATGGGAGAGGAGTGATATATATCCATCTAATTAGGAATAGCAATGTCTTTTAAGTGTTTTTAACAGAAGTACTTTTATTGCAAATCAGCAATTTCATAGCAAATTTTAATATGTCATTTAAATTTGAGGTAACAGTGAAATAGGTTTTTCTGATTGATTTTCCTTTCTTTAATTCACTGGATAATGATACAAATTGATACCTGGAATTACTAAGATAAAGTAACAAAGGTATGGTTGTAATTTGTGAACATCAGTGTGGCAGACTTGCTCACATTGTGGTTTTTAATCTAATACTGTAAACTGTAAAATTTAGCTGGTATTCAACCAGTGTAAGTATTGTCAGATCAGTTATCAGAATAACTTTTTTAGTATCACCTGCTCTTTCTTTTATTTTCCCTTGAATACACAGTTTTGTTTTTAATACCGTTGTCTCTGCTAATATGGATCAGGGAATGCAACGTGGATTTACCTTGGTTTACAGAAATATTGGGTATTAATTTAAAAGTACAAGTAGTATAAATGTCATCAGTGTTCGTTTTTTGTCTGTGTTCAAGATGGAAATAAGCCTCTAGTTCAGAATTCATACCTTGTTGGCAAAAACCTTGTAAAAGTTAAAAATGCAATACAGTCTGGTCTTTCAGCATCCATTTTTATAGCCTTTAACTTTTCCTGCAAAGAGATGCAAAAGTTAATACTTCTTCCTCTTAAAATTTTCATCAGAACTGTGTGGCTGTTTTATTAAAGAAATCTTCTTTTTGCAAGTTTTAATGCAAATTAATTATGCTTAATCAAATGTTGTGTCCCAGTTAAGCTTTGAGGCTCCTCCCTCACTGAGGTGAGTGGGATAGAAAATAATTAAGGTCAGCAAACTCTGTTGCTGCATTTTTGAAACTTTATTCATAATTACAGTGCTTTCCCTTTTGGTTGCAAAATATTCAAAAAATACAAGATATAATAAGATTCATGAATAATTTAAAATTAGGATTTCTTATGGGCTTCTTATTACTTTTATGACATTAACATAGTATTACATCACTATAATAGGTTTCAGATTTCCTGTTTAAAAAGCAGCTCCTATGACTGCTCAGAATAGGCAAAAAAGATGAATACAACAGAAGTGATGTTTCGTGCTTTGCAGAGCTTAGCCTTTCTTTGGATTCCTGATCCATTGAATTAATTGTAGTGGGGAAAAAAAAGTACAATAACTTCTGGAAGTTGGAGACTATCAAACAGGGGTTTGGTGGCAGGGGAAGTGTGATGTAGAGAAATTCAGAGCAGAAAGGCTTTAGTGCAAGCAAAGAGTAAATTCTGGAGTAAATTGCCACATATATGAATGACACTACTGCTCAACTGCAGGGTTTGTTTTGTTGTTGTTTAATGTGACCTGCTAGTTATGTAAGTTAAAATACAATGAACCATGTGTAATCTTCAATATTAAGAATATTCAGGACTTCAGGTGACTGAAATAAATTACTGTAGCTTATTAGTTAACAATACTTAATTATTACCTCTTCTGAAGAGCATAAAAGCAGCAGTGACCTTATATTGGAGCTGTTTTCTGAAATGACAGTTGAATAGATGGCTGGTAGGTTGTAGCTACCTGGACAGAGAGTCTGGGCTACTTCTGAGTTATATATAAGGTTTTGGCAAGTTCTGCCTTAATTGCAGTTACAGCATAGAGTAAAAAGATATCTGTATTTGTGAGATTATACCCTGTTACAGCAATTCTGTTTTGAATATAAGTGCTTTGCTTTTTAACACTAACATAGGCTTGAGATTTTAGATTATTTCATGCTTTTAATGTAAGTAGAATCACTAGGGCAGTTCTTCTAGAAGAAGGATCCTACAGGTCCTCAGTAGTGATATATGTCCGGGTTACACACGCAGATTATTTGACATGGTGTTGCAGTGTTTGACATCAGGATGGATGCTACAAATTTTAGTTGTTTATTACTTTAATCTTAATGATTTCTTCGGTCATTTAAGAGCCAACAAGTTGTTTTTGAAATTGGCTGTCACTCACCTGCAAGTAATGCAATTGTAGATGAGCTCCTAAAAATGCATCCATATTTAAATAAACCCTGTTTGGGACGGGGTAAGGTAGGAGTTAACAATGCTTTTAATTGAATGTTTCTTCTGCCATTGAGTTTTTCAAAGCCCTGCTGGTGAAACAGCTGAACTGTTTCCTCAAATTAGGGAAACAAAACCACCTGCCTGTGTACACAAGTTCTTCCTCAGAGAAGACTTTATTAAAAACAACCCCAAAACAAACACAAAACCAAACCAAGAACAACAACAACAAATAAGACCCCAACAAAACAAAAAATACAGGCTGAGGTCTATTTAAACTTTTTGTTCTCATATTGAATAACTTTTACCTAGCATCCATCTCTGCCCCCATTAGTTAATGTGAATATTCTGCTTAGAGCAGCTCTGTTTGTGGGTTCAGGTTGCTGAGCTTCTGCCCATGCCTGGCTCTCATTTGTCCAATTGAGTGTTTTTCTCCTACTTCCCTTCCTCCTTCAAAATGTCAGATTTCAGAAGGAGGCACTTAAAATAATTAAGGTGGGCCTTCACTGAGGAAAAATGCTTTGTTTGCATGCCCTTGTGATGGCCTGTGCCATTTTATCGTAGCCTGCATTTTATGTCAAGAAACTGGAAAAAAAATGGGTGAGAGGAGGATGAGAGAAACTAAGAAAATTATGGGTTTTTTTAAACTGTTGCCAATTGTATTTTGAGAGAGACTACATAGGTTTTTATATCCACGCATTTAGTTTAGTTAAATTTAGGGGTGAAAACAACATCTTTAAGCTTGTTTGAAGAAGCGAAGGGAGTAGAATATGTAAAATGTATCATAAGTCAAATATCTGTGCTGTGAAAAAAGCATTAAGTGGAGTGTGAATTACATAGACTATTATCAAGTTTAATTCTTACAAAGTAGGTTAAGAAAAACATAGAAAAGAATGAAAATTGTTTCTAAGGTAATTTATAGTTAACTCTTTCATGAGAATGACCTGGAAGAAGGGTTTTTATTTAAAAAAATACATAAAAGAAGAAGAAGGGGGGAAGCCCCCCTGAAAACTCAATTAAAACTATTATTGGAACTAAAATTTCTTCTTAGAAATAAACTAGCTGTGTGTAGTGTGCAAGAATTTCAGTTCAAGTGATGTATGCAATATGGAACAGACAGTTGTGTTAATGTACTTTTCTTTTGTGGGAGAACTGTCATAAATAAATTGCATTTTTTTCCAAAAAACAGTTGACTAGGGATTTTTTTTTTTTGGTTGTACAGACACACAACTTAAGAAAAGTGGTCTTTTAAAAAATATTGTTAATTATTCGTCACAAAATATTTCCTTCAGAAAACAGAAGATTGGAGTGTTTCTTAGTATTCCTGTTAACTGCTTTTCCTCCACATTGATATGAAGTTTAGTAATTAATGTCTTTAACACCAACTAAATTAGGAGCCCTTGTCCTCAGGGTAATGAAACAGAAAGCATTTCTGTTTGTTTCAGACAGAACTGGATTCTTTTTAAGAAAATAAAGTGTCCTTCTTTTGTGTCCAAATCCTGTAGGTGTAGTGCACACACCCTTGCAGTGAGCGGATGGGAGGACTTTTGGTGGCTTGCCAGTAATGAGAAGGCAGTTGAGCTCAATATGTAGTTGCACTGGGTATAACCCAGTGAGATTATCAACAGAGCTTTCAATTACAATTGAAACTTGTGTTTATAAAGACCTTTCTGTAGCACAAAGTGAATTAAAACAAAAAGGCCAGTAATTTATTTTTTATGTAGACTACCAGATGGTAATTACTGTAGCTGATTTAGGAGCCTGGAATAGATTCAAACTAGTGACCCAGAGGTGTTTAATTTCTTGGCATTTTTTGCTCAGGTTTTCTTTTAATCCGTGATCACAGTTCACCACCTGTTTAGAGATGGTTCAGCTTTGGCCTTAAACGGATTGGCAATGTGTCATTAAACTCAAGAGGCTTTGCCAGCAGGGCATCTCCTTTGGCAAGTTAGCTTTTAAGCAAGATTTGATTAGATCAGCAAATGTTGTACTTGTGAGTTGTTTTTGTCTTCACATATGACTATATAAAATTGTGTGAGATTAAAACAGATTTTATTGCATTTAATAACGCATGCCTTTAAAAAGATTTTTTTTTTTAAAAGGGCTTTATTCAAGTCAGTAAGGTTAATATATCTTTATTCCCCAGCTTTACAGGGTTTTGACGTGTTCCAATTCACTGTACAGCACCAATGTTGATATAATTTGTGGGGAGTGAGCAATTGCAGGATGTGTGGCACGAGTGATTGCCCATTTGCTCTGTTTCTTGCTATTTCACAGCTGTTGGGAGAACCAAAGTAGGGATGAAGCTCTTGACCCTGAGGTCAATTAGAAGCTTAGAAGCAGGTCAGAGGAGAGGGGATGGTAAAACAAGTATTCTGGGTGTATGCAAGTGAGCAAAAATAATTTGTGCCTAACAGGGTATTGTTTGAGGCTCTGGAGACAAAATGTGCTGCATAGTGAAAGTTTCAAGTAAATGTAAGACAGTAAACAAATTTGCTTTTAATTGCCTGCTCTGCTGTGGCAGCTTCTTCAGATCACTTTCTGTATGTCTCCATGTCCCACCACACGTGTCAGGGGAGCGCAGGTCCCACAGGAGCTCCTGTGTCCGAGGCAATGCTGGCTCTCAGATAGTGGAACGGCTCTGTTGTGGTATGAGGCTTCATGGGGTGTGAAATGGGTCCCAAAGAGGCCTTGCAGCACTGGCCTCTGTTCTCACTTCTGGCTGCCTTTGTCTCACCACTGGGCACGTGGAATTCCCAGCAGGTACTGCAGTCCCACAGCCAGCTGCCGGTCACCTGGTGCACCCGAGGCTTGGGAACCACGCTGCAACTGCCCACCGGCTGTACACAGCTGGAGAGCCTCCCCACACCTGGGATTATTCCAAGGTCAAAGCGTGATTTTCTGATTACACAGGAGAAAATAATGTAATTCTTATTTATTTACTAGATTGCCTTCAGGCAAAGATGTAAAAATGCCAAAGAAAAGTATAAATCATAATGTTCAACTCTTTTAAGCGTTATTTCTTACTATAACACATTGAAATCACTAGTTTAGAAACCCATTCAAAGAGTATTTTTGCTGTGGTATAATGGCTTGCATTTTTATTGCATAGAAATAGCAAATTGAAGGTCAGCTGTTGCAGTACATTTAATTTAAATCCTTTCTCTCTTTTTTGTTTAATATAAATTGTACAGTGACACTTCATTCAAAAAACCCCAAAAATTGCTTCAGGAACTCTCTACAACTATTTACCTTCAAGTCTATAGATTGATTTAATTAAAAAATTAGTCCAAAGAAAATTATTTCATTATACTGGTTTTAAGTATGCTTGCGGGAGAGTCTTCAGTTAACTGTAAATTCTGAGGGGATGGATTTTGTTTGTATCAGTCCCTTACCCAGAGGACCAAAATGTGGAACTGATTCTATCACAAAATCTGAAATGAAGATTCACGTATGACAAATACAGGAAGTTGTTTCCAGTGTTTGCCTTCTTGTAATCTCCAGTGTTTCTGAGGTAGACCAGAAGACCAGCAAGATTAACTGGAGGAAAAAAAACCCCAAAGCAAACAAACAAAGAAAACCTCATCACCCTCCCCAAAAGTCAAAGAGAGGCCAAAATGACTGAGTCTTACTCAGAACTGAAGTTTTTGATTCTAGAATTAGCACAGTTTGAATAAATGCTGTATCTGGTGATTTAAAAGCAACAAACAAAAAACCACCCCAATCCCAACCAAAACCCCAAAGCTCCAAACAAATGAGAAAAACCCCTTGAAAGTCCAGTATCAAATATTTCTGTATTTCTGCATAACTCAAGCTTAGTTTTGTCTTGGCAATCTCAAATTTATTAACATGACATGATACTGATATAGAGAAACTATATTTTCAAGAATTTTCCAGTATTCTTCATTCTTATTTGTGATTAAAATATTGAAAATATGTGTTTTTATTTTTATTCCACAGCACTTTTTGAAATTTTTTATTAAATATGAGGGTGAACACAGGAACTTCCTATATATGACAGTTTAAATAAAATTTAGAAAGACTAACAGCAGAACTTTACATTTCCAATACATTCTTTTTTCATTCTGTTCCTTTCTGGAAAGTCTATATTTGAAATCATAGTATAATAAATCAGCGTATATCAGCCCTCTTCTTTATTTTTGCTTAACTAATTACATGTTACTGCTTTCATGGTGTGAAGAAGTAATGTATTTGTATTGATGTTCTTTCTGAAAACTTCTTAAACTCCTGCAAATGACAACAAAATATTTCTGATTAAGTAAGGCAGAGCTTTTAGTTAGAACAGTTCCAAACCTTGTACTTGTGTGTCTCTCTTCTCTATATCTTTCCATCCCCAGAAGTACAAATATTGCTTTTCTTATGTTTATTACCTCTTGAAGGTGAAGTATACATCAGATATAAAATTTTGATGTTGCACATATTTTGAGCTGTAAAATCATTACTAATTCTTGAGAGAGGAGCATTAGATTGGAAGAGACTGTATCGATGTTGCCAGTGTCTTTAGAGCCCTAAAATGTTTGCACTGAGACAAAATGACTGCTTAAATTTATCACTTTGGAAAAGTAAAAAATCTGAACATAAATCTATTTTTAAATACTTATGCTGTCAAAACTGAATATGCTTGAAAATGAATATACCTTTTTAGACTGATTGAAAGCTAATGAGGAGTAAATTGAAATGGGCTTATTTATGTTAAGGCAGATGTTCTCTTCAAAGAACTTCCTATTTTAGGTGGTTTTCTAGTGCTTTTTCATTTTGACCTACAAGGCCTAATACCATCTGTGGCTAAAATCTTTACTCAGGTATGCCTTTTAATTTCTCTTTACAACCTGTAGAGCCATTTTTTTACTTTTTTGGGAAGGATTTGATTTTCAAATCTTCAAAATCCATTTTGAATAAAGCTCTTAGTTGTTTTTTTTTTCCTTGCTTTTCTTTATATGTATACATTTGTCTGTGCTTCAAAATGTGCAGTCTCCCCTTTTTTTTTTTGTTGTTATGGTACCAGCCATAATAAACTTATCAATTAGATAAAAGACTGATGTTGCCTTTATTACCTGCATATTACTCCATTTGTAGTGATAATCCATTTTATATCTATAAAGCAACAATACTACCAAATTTCATTTATGTGCTTCTGACTAGTTTTCTTTGTTGTTCAGCTATTGTGTCTCATTTTCATCTGAGCCACATTTCCAATTGTTCTGTGATTGACGTGCTGGAGAGATTGACAGTTACCCCCTAGTGCCTGCTGTCTGGAGATCCCACAAGCAATAATGGATTTTACACCAGAATTTAGCATCAAATATTGGCTTTCAGTGTCAAATGGGTTAAATTTAAATGCCAGTTAATTGTCGCCATTTTGAAATCATAGCCTTAAACAAAAGCGTTTTTTGGATATCAGTATGTCTGAGTCCTGGGTGTGCCACGCAATCCAAATGTCTCAAACTTACAGCAGAAGTAAACAATTGCATCTATGGCTGTTCTTGTTTCTTAATGAAGCAAATAATCCACATCTGGAGAGGAAACGAAAAGTTTCCATATGTGGAAGGGAATTCATTTTTCAGGTAAATATATATATATATAAAAGAGAACAAATAATAAATATAAAATCTAATATAAATATAATTATATATAAAATGTATATAAAAAAGAGAATCAATGTTGATCCTAATTTTGTAATTCAATGTTCTAACATGGAAACTGAATACATTTCCTCAAATGTTAATACTAGTCCTCCTGTACCTACACATTTCTTTTTTAGCCACAGTTTTACTAAAACCATGAAAAAAACCCTCTTCCCCATCCCCAAGCTCAAAACTGTTCAGTGATTTCTACATACCCCTGGCAAAGGAACATAACTTCCCATTTCCTGTACCCAATGGAGAGTAAGAGGAGGTATTTTGGAAGAGGTGGAACCGTACTGATCTTTTGTGGCAATTTGTTCGAGCTGTTCTTCAAGGCTGCTGACTTGTATTGATGAGATGTCTCCAAAACATTACAAGGGTCTGCTCAGAGCTGGGCTGTGGTTCCTGTCCTGTGTTTTCCCGTCGCCCTCAAGCATCTTTGCAGGGGTAGATGCCAGCATGACATGAGGAACAACTGTTGTGTCACAGTGTCTTTGCAGGAAGAAATGGTTTTGAATGATTTCTGCCATTAGAGGTAGCAATAATGACTGCTTACCTCAGTTTTTTCAAGATTTGTTAAGATATCTTATTTCGTGTTAATGATACCAGGTTGTGTTGAAATCTGTGGAAATATAGTTGGAATTGTAAAACGGTAGTAAATGTTTTTTATAATACATTCTACATTAAAATTTAAATCACCCTTTATATATATAAAATGGTACTGTTAGTGTAATAACAAGAAATTATTTTTGGCTATAAAGAACTAAAATTTATCTAATTCTATAATTAATTTTTATGTAGCACAGTAGATATTCTGCATGCTTGGAAAAGATAAGTAACAACTTGTGTATTTCAGCATTTCTATTATAAATTCCTTGGTTTTGAATGAGGATAGAAATCTCTTAAACTGCTAAGTGAGAGTAAGAAAACTCTCCATACTTCGTAATTCAGCAGTCTGATCGTTCAATTTGGAAAGCTTTCAATGCATATCTATAATTTTTAATTCATCAGATTTTGGAAATGTTTTATGTATACATTTGCTATATAGATTTCAAATTAGACTCTCATCCTTGGAGAAAAAAACAGTATATATTATTTTCAACACTTTAATAGCAATATAGAAGTTGGTTTAAAAAAGGAAAGGGAACAAGCTGGAACATGCAGTTAGTGTTACCTTAATGAGTTCACACTAAGGTGACTGCGGCCTGGCAGTTGCCTTTGTTTGTCCCTGCACACACTACTTTAATTAAAAACTTTCCTTTCTCTGTTGAACTTCCAGATTGCTGATGTGAGCAAAGGGGGGTCTTCCAAAGCTGTAGGTAGTTTCTCTAACCATTTTGCTTTTTAGGTTGTCAATGAGCATCATAGTCTATAATATCAACAGTATTACATTTGAACCTTTATTACACAAATTCTACATTCTGAGCAAATACTTTCTAGACTGAAAATTGATGTAACTCAAGGAAACAAATATATTTAAAATTTTTTTTCAAGGTTAATTGAGAGCTTAAAACAGAGCCATTGCAATAACTTGTTTGTATAAGGATGCTAATGCCATTGCAACGTTTTCTTAAAGGATGCCAGACAATTATATGTAGAATATAAAGAAACAAAAATGAAGGCGAAAGAAGATGCCCTGGCTAAGGCTGAACTTGAAACACTTCAGAGTGAGTTTTTACCACTGTCTTAATAAACAAAGATGTAATATGCTATGCCTTCTGCTACTGGATGTATATGAACAAACATTTTTATAGTCTCCTAAACTACATGCTTTATATATTTCTGTACTGCTGTTAAATAAGCTTTTAATTTTGTGGCTAATTTTGCAGTAGGCTGCTGGTTTGTTCCTATAGAAGCATAAAACTCAGGTGATAGATATATGTATATCGTAGCAAAAAGAACATACCTTGCTAGAAATGTTGCTTTACAGGAGCAGGAGATCTCAAAATTATAGATCTTGAAGTTAACATTTTCTGAAGTGACATCTTGAGTTTTTGTATTCTCGTTGTCTGTAAATATTTTTAAAATAATGTGTGTAATAATTCTTTTGTGCATATTGAGTTGATTTTTGTGATAGGAAGTGAATGTAATGTGAATTTCCAAATGCATGAATGCAGACTTCAGAGGTGGATTCATGCTATTGTTGGAATAAATGCTTTCAAGTCTTTAAACTCTTATAAAAGACCAGAGAAAGCAATTAACATTTCCCTTAATAAAGTATTCAGAATAATTATAGGTGACTTTTCCTTTTCTTCTTGCAGTTCATTGCTTTTGACAATGACTAAACCTACCCTCTTCTGAAGACAATTTTAAAAGTTTTTTATCTGTTTGTATGTGCATGCTTGCTTTATTTACTGTACTTAAGTGCACGCTTTTAAGTTCCTTTATTCTGACAAGTGCATTGAGTGCCCTGTGATAATTTACTAGCTTGGAGATGCACAGGCTGTTAGGCACTTAAAATACAGTTGCATTATTTATATTTACAAAATAGCTTAATTTTGTAAAATCAACAAAGAGATCCAATTTCAGTGGTAATTCCCAACTTCTCTGTAGCTGAATCCTTTTTGGGAAAAATGGATAACATTCAGCACCTCAGTGAGCATTGTGGACCCAGGCCAAATCTAGCAAAATAGTGCATTTAGTGCTTGTTAGGGAGGCCTGCCATTATGTTTGAGATACCTACCACAAAATAGGCCCTTGAAAAGGGTCTTGACTTGGGTTATTAAAAACTTGTTAAATTGTCAGATAGCAGTGTATTGCCATTGTTCATAATAGCTGGCAGCATGCATTCCTCATTGAAATCTGTGAACTAATGTTTTAAAAGGACTACTTTTTGAAAGCAGAAGCAAATGAAAGTATAAAGTCATTAAATTGTCGTGTGCAGACTCCTGTGTCACTGAAAGGTTACTTTTTTTTTTGTTACCTCAGTAGCAGTGCCCATGCAGGAGAGGTGCCAGGTTGGCACACTTCCCCCTCCAGGTCACCCCTGACCTCTGAGAGAAGCACCACCCTGTCCCCTGTCCCACTGCTGGGTGTGACACGGCACAGCCCCCATGTCTGCCGGGTGACCCGGTGTCACTCCTGAGAGCAGGGTCCAGTCCTCTCCCGTGTCTCTGGCTGGCATCCTGCCCTCCCTTGGTAGGCTTGCTGGCAGGGAACAGCGGGAGGATCGAGTCACCACCTGTAATTAGCAGAGTTTGAAATTTGGCCCGGGATTATTTAGTCAGCCGTAGCAGTGCGAGAGCTGGGCAGCAGAGTGAGCTGTCAGTTACCTTTTAAAAAAATAAATAAGACTCCCAAGCGAGGAACAAGAGATGCATCCATGTTACTGTAGGCAAAAAAAAATGATATCATTTTTTCCTGAAGCTTGTGTGCAAAACACCTGCTAAATTTGCTTATTTCATTATGTTGCTCTGCATTGTCGCTTCCCAATTAGCACAGAAAGGTTGTAAGTCACCAAATGTGCATTTTGTTTGCCCCCTTTCTTAATTTTAGAGACCATCCCTGGGATGCGAGTTCATAATAACAGTTCCATCTATCTAATTGAGTAAACCTATCTCATGCTGATTAGCAATAGCTGTTTTACAGTGCTTGTTTTTTTAATGGCCTAATTGCTGGCTTGCCCCCATGTCTATCTGCTTTCCTGCTTAAAGTGTGCAGTATTCTGTAGGTGGCTTGAACTAAAACCAGAGAATGGTACTGGAGGAGGAAAATATAATTTGCAAAATAGGAACGAGAGGACAGTGTAAAGATGTCACTAAAGTGCTGTATTTGGTAAGGAGTGTGAAAAAACGATTTCTCTGGTAAGTCAATATTATGCACAGTTTTGATTTATTTTTGTAGCACTTTTGCAGTGCTTCTTATCACTTCTCAATCCATTCAAAACGGCCATTACTACACTACCTTAAAATATAGCAACTTTACCTTACAAAATACAGCAACTTACAATATAACCTTATGTTTCTAGGAAATATGATTTTGTAATTTTTTGTGTGCAATTACAGATAACTGTGTGTTTTAGGGGCAAAAACAGGGATGTTTTGCCTTACATTTTCTGATGCATTTTTCACATTTAGATACCAGAACACAGTTTATTTTTAAATGAAAGTGCTTTAATTAATAAACTTTCTTTCTACTTCTTCCTCTTCTCTAGTGTCACATGCATGTGATCCCTTCATCAGGGAATGATTCTTTAACAATATGTCCTTCATAGTCACAGGATGTAAAATAGAGTATTGTATTAGCTGAACCGAATAGTCATTAAACTAAGATGACTTAAAGATACAGTGTCAGGACAGATGACTCTGGCAGTTTTTAAATTTAAATTGCAAGGTTTGAGTAGTTATCAGGACAAATTCTTGCAGCTCTCAAGCTCTTTTTGCATGGATACTTCTTTCAACCACATCCATTCATCCATTTTCTTTCTTTATACTTAGCCTTGGTAGTTCTCTTACCTTCCATTCTTCTTAGTTTCTTTTCCCTGTCCTTCAATACGAAGACTTACATTTATTTTTACAATATGCCTTTTTAAAGAAATGATGCCTGCTAGATATTGCAGGTGAATTCTTCACTGGCATCCCAGTTACCAAATGTATTTGCATTGTAAATCCAGATTTCTTGCCGTGCTGTATAAGGCATCTGGAATAATCTGTGGCAAGTAACTGTTTTGTTTCTAGTTATAAACCATGTTGAATAGTTTGTAGTTTTTTGGGACTTCTTCCTTATTGCTCCCATCATTCAAGCTTTAACTGAAGTACGAAGTTATGAGTCCTATGGCTGCATGACTAGGGCTGCTTTTCTGTGTTGGGCTTTTATGACGTGGTGTGATGTAGTTCGGTATGGTTATGATGTGTCTCTTCACAGGGCCTTAGAGCAAAGCACTCTTACCCAAGTGCTTGTCACTAAACATCCAGAGCTGTACTGAAGCTTTTTATACATTTGATCAGGTTTGGTTAGGCTTGGTTATTCTCCCATTCCAGATATGCTGCTAGGGTAGCTTTTTATATTGTTTCATGAAAACTAGGATAGGAGACATCATTAGATAATTCAATATATTGTGTTTATTTTAGACTCATATTGGCAAAAGTCAGTGAAAAATACTGATTCTCCTGACTAGTCTTGTTTGACTTGTACCAGCACTTTAGCTTTGTGCATGTTGTCATACAAGAAATTATATTGATCAGAAGACCTCAATATGCCTTTTGTTCTTCATAGTTTGTTGAGACAATTAATTTTACTGTTATATAGTTATATCTTAATTTCGGTGTGGATTTCTCTAGCTGTAGCTTTCAGTTGTTCATTATTAGCATTTGTCTGTGCCTAAAAAAAGTTTTATTTACCTGTGGGTTTTCTTAATATAAAGCATTTCTTTAGCCCTTAATTTCTGTGAATCTTCTGTACTTACTTAGTTTTCCAGTGTATTGGGACCTGGGTTTGTATATAGTCTTCTAAAGTTTGTCATCTTCTTATTATAAAATTATGTTCCTTCTGTGATTATTGTTCTGTTTACAGAATCACAGATTACCTAAGTACCTGTTGCTCTGATAGCTCATTGCAGGTTGCTTGTCTACCATAACTGTGAGCCCTTACATCAAAGGTTCCTTGCACGCAGTCCCTCGTAAGTGCAGATACGGCATAAGGTCCTTAACTGTGTATTTTTCAAAAATGCATTTGATTGGTCCCAGACTACCAGTTGGTCCATGTTCCTACTTCTTCCTGTGCTTTCCTCTTCACTGTAAACCATTTTGACCAAACTGATGGAATCTAGCACTATACTGAAGGTGACTTTTCTTTTACTTCCAAATAATTGACAAATATCTTGGATAATTGTGTTTAGTATTAATCTGCCAAAATGCAGTGTTGACATGTCTGCTCAGTCATGATTTGCTGACAGGAAGGTTCAGAGAAAATTAATTCATGCAATGCATGCTTTTTTGGTCGATGTGGGTGTGAATGTTCTGATCACTTAATTGTTACCTCTGAAGCCTAATTATGGCAAACTATGTATCATCCATTTCACTGATTGTTTTGGCAGGCCTGCTGAAAGGATTTTGAACTTGTAAGCTCATGTGGTTTTCCCAATTGTTTCAACTAGGCTTGTACGATACCGCTCCCCGCAAAACTTGCCTCAGATTTTATGGAAAATATTCCACTAACATGCAGTGTATGAAGGCAATGCATGTTTCATTATATGTTTGTTGGAAGGCAAATTAACTTTTAAATTTTGGAGCTTTGTTTCTAACCCTTTTGTATTGGGGGGAATTAGAAGTTTTGGGAACAATAGATACTCAGAGAAAAAGATGAAAGGCATCAAAATCTGCAGCTTGTGAGAAGTTTTTTGTAGCTGAGGATGCATTCAATCCTGGGCATGTCTTTAGTCAGTTTGCTTGAAAAATAAACTAGCCTGTAGGTCCCAGTACAGCAGAGGTGTGTATCTGTCTCTAACTCATGACGCATTCATACAATCCCATTGACTTTATTATGAGTACAGAAATGTGTACTTTTTTGAACATATATGTGTTTGCCCCATATTTGCATTGATATTGAACATGGTTTGCTCCATTTTTTTCAACACTGTCAAAACCCTAGTAAAAATTTTTTCCAGACTCTTGGGTTCTTTGTGTTCTGTCTGACTGTGTTGCTGTACATGCAATTGAATGTTTCTCTGTCATGTTTAAAACAAGTTTTAATGTTCTAAAAGCTTTGGTTGTCTTTCATAGTTACCTCACTCACATAGTTATACTCACTAGGTAGGTGAACAGTGTTGAAAAAAGAGATCTCAGCGCAATATCTTACTGATTTGCCAAAACGATGTTTGCTGTCTGCCTCTGTGTGTGGTTCATATTTCTTGCTTATCAATGCATGGGATATGAGGCAGCCTGTCCATTTGATTTTTCAAGACATCAGTCTTTTTTGACTATATTTTCTGTGAATTCTTGTTCATACTTAAAGCTTAGAAGCCTTGAAGACACAACTTGATGTGTCATACTTCCTTTGCAGAAGCTCAGAACTTGTTTTTGGTGTATTTCTTTCTATATGAAGCAGTTTTTTCTTTCTGTGAAAAATTCTTCGAATTCTTTTTATTTACATCAACTAACATGTAAAATCAGTGTATATTTTTCTTCAAACTTTAAAATACAGGACCTCTGTTGTTATGGAAAAAGCACTGCTTTTTTAGTACATGATTGCTTGATCCAAAAAGGCTAGCTGGTTCCTTATCTGACAGCTGATATATCTTAAAACAAAGAATCATTAGCCAGATACTATTAATTTTGTCACTGATAAAATTAATGTAGTAACACGGTGGAAGAAGTAACAAGGAAGGTCAAAGTATCTGATCACGTGCAAGTAATTCATCAGACTTCAAAACTCAGATTGTGGCACCAAAAACTAGGAAAATGTATAGCCAGTACAGTATTGGAGGCCTTTAGAAACATAAAATTATATACTTTATGAGAGTTAGCTGTGTGTTGTCTGTTAAATTCTGGACATCCCGGTGATAGGTGTGTTTATGTGCTGTTCAAACATAGGGGACATTGCTCCGTACCTCTTTTTTTAACTCTTAAGTTGCTAAATACACAGTCAAATTTATTCTTCTGGTGAAGAACTCGATAGTTCTGAAGGTGGAAAATACTCATAGAAAATCAGTATCCTTGCAGTATGAAATCAGCAAATGATAAAATTTCTTCTGCTACAGAAGGACTAGAACTCCGTAAAATCATGAATCATTTTACATTCGAGTGGTAGATATCCAAAAATTTCCATTGTGCTTATGATCTTGGATTCCATTTACTTTCTGCTGTTGCCTTGCTTTTTTATTTTATTTAATAAACTAGCAAAGTTACTACGCTGTAATTTTGCAATTAAAGTACATGATGTTCTCAGAAAATAGCAATGAGAGTAAGCTATTCATTTACCCTATTGAGCTTGAAGTCAGGCTCTGTTTTTACCATAATTGTTTTGTCTCCCCTGCATTTAGTTGTATGAGCACCAGTAACTCTGGTCATAGTCAAGGGTTGCTGGATATTGGTGCCCACATAGGGCACAGTGGTCCAATTGGGTCTCCAGCACAGTCACAAAACCGAGAGGAATCTGTGAAATCTTTTTCTGAATGTTTTTCCTGCATTAGAGCAATATTTGAGATTGGAGGAGGAAAAATGCATTTTAGAAGCCTGTTCTGTTATAGTGGATGGGCTAAACCCAGCACCATTAGAAGACAACACTAGGTACTAAGGGAACACTTGGATTTCAAAACTCCGAATCACAGCTCCAGTTGTCACTACTGTCAGCACAATCAAACACATCCTTACTTTAGGTTGTGGTGGTGGCAGCTGCACCAACTTCCTGGCTGGCTGTCAAGCCTTAGCAGATACAGGATTCAGCTGTCTAGGCATTATCTGCTGTTTGGAAAACCTGATCCATATTCTCTTTAGGGGGAAACACCAGGTCAGATTAGAAATATCTTTTGGGCTGCCATGAATTGCTGATAATGAAAAGATAACACGAAGAAGGGAGGTTTTCTTCCCAGGTATTTCCTGTGGACTTCTGTTGTTGGGTGAAACAGTTTCAGTGAGGTTTTCTTTCTCCATTTTCACCCAAAAGAGCAACAGTACTTAAGTACTACCTTAAGTTGAGACATCATACCTCTAAACATAACTTCTGAACTTCCTCTTTCTAAAATCCTTCATGATGTTACCATTAAACCATTTTTATATGCATTCCTGTTTTAAAAATTCTGAGGTGAAACTGTTCTCAATGGTTATTGGGAGCCCTATGTCAAAGATGCTGTGACTTCAATTTTTTTTTTTAAATTCAATATGACAGCCATTGTGGTATTTAAGGGATATGCTGAACTCCTTCATCTTTTTGTATATGCATGGGAGACAGTAGAGATAAGGTTTTTTTAATTCTGGTTGAGTGCTTGTTTGAGGTTGTACAGCCATCTTCTCTAGGTGGGATTTTGTGTTCCTTTGATAGTCAGCAAACAGCAGGGTGTCTTATCTATGTTAGGTCTTCCTCTGTCACTTAACTGTCCGAAGAAAGCCTAGATACTGTCTTTGATACCTCATTTTAAAGAGAGGTGCAGTGTTTTCTGGAAATACTGTCACAGAATTTTTTCTAAAACCACAGAAAGACCCTAGATGACCTATTGGCAGGCTCCACTCTTCATTTTTAAATGTTGGTTACAAGCATTCAGGCTTAACTATTTGCATATTTTGAGAGGGAAAATTAATAAACAGTAGGTAATGGGGTGCAAGATACAGGAAAAGCCAACTGTCTCCACTGTTGAGTAATTCTAAGTGAACACACGATGGGTTTGATTATGTTGAAGGATTGAAACACAGTGATGAAAATTGTCATTTAAGTTAACGTGCTAGAATATTTTTGCCAGTAAATGCACTTGGGGTAAATAGCTGGTGAAGCCATTGTTACTTATCCATGCAAATCTTAACTCTTGACTCCAGAAGCTGTTACACATGGCAATTTTGGAGCAAAAGGAGATAATATTAAATATATGGGATTTGATTATAAAAATTACCTTTTGAAATAGACAAAAAGAATTTTGCACCAGTGTTGTCTTTAATAACATCTGCACAATGAGAAAAATGCTGGTGTTAATACTTCTGGGTTTTCACTTAGTTTTGTTTTTTAGGGAGCATCTGTCATTTCATTATATTTACTATGCATGCTTATAGAGGGATGCTAAAAAATTCCAAATACAAGTTTTTACTTAGTATTTCATTTATTGAGAGTAATTTGACAAGCAAAGTTAAAGATTTTTCACAAAAACAGGTCTCTGAACAATGTACAGTGAAACTGAACAAGGAAAAGTTTAGTCAGTCATGCTGTTAACTTTCAAGATCTGTATAAATTTTCAATTCTTTTTGGACTTTTGAAAGGTGCTGTGAAACAGTTCTCTCTCCCTCTGTTGTTTTCTTAAATAGTTCCTGGGAGTTTGTCAAATCTGGGGAGTTTTTTCATTGTGCTCTTTCTGCACATATGCAGTTAGGAAAAGAAATTCTACATCAGAGCCTGTAGGGAACAGTCCTCTGTCCTCTTCAGGATTTTTTAAAATAAGGTTTCCATGAAAAACAGACATGTCTCCTCTGAAGTATTAGGGCATGGCTGGAAAGGCAGATAAGCTGATCTTATGGCCCTCTGCTGCTGGCAAGTATGGTTCTTCTTTTCCTTACCACCTTTAAATGACTTGGTTTTTTTTCTTTTTGGTTGAGTGCAAAGAGTAGTTTTCTACTAGCTTGAGGAATTGAGTTAGTTTGCTAAGTGATCGGATGACTGTCGAAGCACAGTAGAAGACAGAGGAGCATAAAAACATGCAGTAAAGAGTGGAAAGGTAGAGTCAGTAGAATATATGTCTTAGTTGCAGTGAGGTAGTAGATCAGTTCTTTCAGTTTAGAAGCATCTAGTTATTGTGAATACAGCATATTTTTAAAATGAGGAAAAAACAGAAGAGTCACACTGGACATACCTGAGTGTTCAAGCTTCTCTTTCTGCCCCTCATCTTCTTGTCTTTCCAACAGCTCTGTCAATTTTCCACCTTAAATCTTTCTTCTGAGATCATTTTACTTGCTGGGGTTTAGGTTATGTTGTCCCTCCTTCCTGTCTATCCCTTCAGTTTGCTGCTCCCATTTAATACGATTTGAAGGACAGAGAGAGCAGAGAACAGTGATCAGTGTGAGAAATGAAGTCCAACATTTAAAACTCCCTAAATGTTTAAGTGCTAGAACAGAGCTATTTGTAGTTGCAGAAATCTGAGAATAGAGATGCAATCCATTGGCTCAGAAGTTTGTAGTCAACATAGCTGACCATAAAGTAACACAAAAATGATCTAAACATCATGTTTCTAGCTTTGCCAGTGTTCTGAAGCTAGCTGAACTTCTGAAATCTTTTAACAGCTCCTGTGCTTTTGCCTGTACTAATCTTCATTGCCAGGCGGTGCAGCAGTAACAAGAGCTAACTGATTTTGAGGAGCTCATCTGACCCTTAAAGGCATAGTTCAGACAGAAGAGGGGCTAAGTGGGTGCATTGCTCTTTACTTCTAATAAAAATAAAATTATTATGCAAAACTCTGCTTCTCTGTTTAACAAAAAAATTGAAGACCTTTCCTCAGTGGAAATTTTAATATAGGATTAAGAGTTGAGGAGCTAAGCCTGCTTCTGAATTGCACATATCTACAATACTAGTAGCATTACTTTTTCTTCTTTTTTACTTTTGTGTAGAGGAGAAGAAACCTAAAGTCAAGAAACCAAAATTAGAATTCCCTGTGTACATGGCTCTGGAATCAAATACGTATATACCATCATATGATCACGGAGCTTCAATTGAAGAGATTGAGGAACAGATGGATGATTGGCTGGGAGGCAGGAACAGGACACAAAAAAAGAAGGTAAGTTCAAAGTCTTTCATGTTGTTTTATATTTCAAATGTTGATTCATTTGCTTGCCTCTTAGGAAAATGGAATATTGTGTGTATGCCACCACAATATTCATATACCATTGAAGTCTGGAGAAGCAGTACATGTCTGGCAGAGACATAACAGAAAAAATTCTATTAATGTTCAGTGTAATTTGTGTAACCATACTGGAAATGTTATAGTAGGATGTCGTTGACTAAAGTGTATGAATGCTCTCTGTGACTGTTCTTGTTCACTAGAAATTAGTAGAATATAATGCTGTCAAGTTATATGAGGCTTGGTTCTTTCTCTTAATTGCAGTTAATAACATTGCTTGCAAGAAGCTTTCTTAATATATATATTTCTTAATCTTTTGATTATGGAACTGCTTATGTATTTTGTGCATTTCATCTGGAAAAGTCCTAACAAGTTGATTTAGGCCTTTGTTAAGGTTCTTTCTACTCAGAGAAAAGGGTTCTTAGTGGCAGTTAATAAATTTGTGTTCTGGTAAATTTTACTAAATCATACTGGCTTGAAAATGTTTAGTTTTCATCTTAGAACTGAGATGCACAGATGACAGAAAAAATGCTGTAAATTGGTCTCCTGACTTGAAAATCTGCCTTTCTTGGAAGACAGATGAGAAGGGTGTGTTTGGAGTGGAGATTGGGCAATACGTTGACTTCAGTGTCATAATAGTGAAGGAAGTTCCTGCCATCATTTGTTTGATTCCTCTCTGCTGCAGATTTGCTTACGCATTTGTGTTCAAGCCTGTGAAAAATACTCTCTCCCATTTTTAGCCATTTTTATTTTTATGCTAAAATAATTTGAATTTTGCCTCACCCGTTTAATCATCTACCACTATTGAATTCCTAAGTCTCCTGACTTGCTAGTTGTCACTTTTCTCTTGCTTTTACTTTTTTTGCTCTGTATGATTTAGTACATCTGCATTATGTTTATATTTCTGTTGCAAATCAATTCAGCAAATGTGCTTAACATTTGACTTCTGTGTAAGGGATTGACACACAGAATCCTTAACACTGGGTCGTATTTTCACATTCTTAGAGAAAGTAAGGGCTTGGGTCCTTAATTCTACAGATGGGTTGTCTGAGAGCTAAGAGCATATGTACAGTCTTTGCTTTGTTTACCTTAATTCAAGAAGTGCGTGTGGATTGGATTCCTGTTACTTGCATCTCTGTGAGCAGCTTTGTTTGCCAGGCTGTGTGGGCAAATATTTAAAGCAGAAAAGATGTTTGTTTGTTTGTTTACAGTAGCTTGGGTTGGTTGCATGCTTGCCTATCTGGATCCCCAAATTCACCTTCCCCTCTGATGGAAATTGAGTCTGTATTCAGATTTCCATGCAAATGAAGAAATTTAATGAGACTGTGCCTATTCCATCTATAGATTTGCACCTCCCATACAGAGTACATTGAAGTTGTGTCTTCACAGACACAAATAACCCTAACTCTAACCCTAAGAGAACAAGTTGTAGGTATATCTTTTCAGATGTCCTCAATGAAACTAACTTGGTTTTCTACACTTACAGCTGAAGTTCAGTATTGCATCTCATTGCTTTGATTAATGAGTGTATTTTTTTAATTACATGCTGTTACAAAAGGGATTATCATTTTAGGGACAAGCAGGCAATTTTTAGGTATACTGTCTGGGTAAGGTGTTTGACCTGAACAAACTGTGATGGCAGATAATGTGTTATCACGATGCAACATTGACATGTAATACAGTAGTGGAGAGAAATGGATTCATAAACTGTTCAAAGAGATGGAGAATATACATTACTGGCTCTAGTAGCCGGTAGGAGCCATTTGTGTCTAATGTGAGTCTATGTCATATGATTTGTAATAAGCTCACCGGAAAAATGGTTGTACCACAAGTGAATTGTTCCTGTCATTCAACACATTTTCCATTTTAGAAACATTTATTTTTCTTCACTTTGCATCAGAGATGTGAACGGGATCAGCTCCCCTCTTCTGCCTCTTGCATTGATGTGAAATCAAGTGGTGTGTAACATTCACCTCTCGGTTCTGCTTGTCTTAGAAAAAAGTTGCTCTTTCATAAAACAGTTTGCCATCAGAATTTTTCTTGGGATTCTCATTCTTCACTTACAAGGAAGCATATTAGCTTTTGTTTGTTTGTTTTCTCTTGTCTTGCACAATAGCTCAGGGCTGTGGACTATGTACAGCCAACCAACCTTGAGAGCAGTTATCCATGTGGTGGCTTGGAAAAGTAGTATGTTACTTTGTCATCCTTCCAGGAATAATAAATGGAGTTGCTGTTCCTGCTGTTATTCTTTTGTCAGAGTTTGAGAACACACTGAGTTTATGTTCATAAGGAGCTTGTCTTGCCATGTTGTTACCCTCTACTTAGAATTGAATATTAAAAGAAAGTGAGCTATTGGAAAATACTCGGATAACATCAGTATTGCAGAACTGAGAGGTAATTTTTCTGCATTTCTGTAGCAGTGATACATCCACCTTTAGGAATTTTTATACAATTTTGATCCTTGCGCTTTTAAAAAAAGAATAGTTAACAGAAAGACTAGGTCAGCAATAAAAATAAATTTAGAAAATCATATTTAGGAGGGAAGGCTAAATAGATGGAGTTCTAGAATAGAAAAGGGAAGCTGTTGGGGAATAACTGGATGCATTGTTTTTCCAGTCCATTGCAGTTTTGTTTTAGGTAAAAATGTAATAATTTGTTGGGACTTACTACCTTTCATAAATTCAGAGGGAAAGAAATACTGAATTTGGTTTGCAGCCAGGATGCTTCAATTCAGATTTGAGAACACATGTAGGGGGAGGTGCATAACTACAGCATGTTGCCTAGACCATTTATGAAACATTTTCTTCTATCCTGTTCCTAAACTCAATCTGTTGGAAATAGTGTAGGGTGACTCAATTGTAGTTGAGAGCATGGAAATGAAGTACTGGTATTCTTGAGGGTTTTTTTTTCTATATCAGAAATCATATACTTACCTGAGACTAAATTGCATATTCATATAGAGCTGTTTATAGTATTCGTGCAAACTGCATATGACAGTGAACCTCAGAGGAATTACTAAAAGCTCCTCCTCATGCTGATACAACAAAACTCTTCAAAGCAAGTAATGAAAAAGTTTATTTCTAAAATTATTTTTGTTTTGTCACTGAATGTTTGTGCTCTGTTTCTTAAAGGGAGAAGATCTGCAAGATCTTTCAGGTTGTTGAGATAAATAGCTTAATTTACTTAGCTGGAGTTTCTGATTTCTTTTTTTAATCTGTCATTAAAAGTGACTGGAAAACGTGTTATGTGTATGCTTGTTAGGAATTAAGAGAAATTTAGAGGGAATGGACTTCCTTCAATATATATTATTTTGTGGCCTGAATATGTTGTTAAGCCACTATTGCATTACTTAGTAGCCATTTAACTCCTTACTTTCCTCTTGAACAACCTATTATGTGGAGCTTGAAGAAAAAAAAGCAACTTATTAGAGGACATATTTTGTTATGTCTGATCTCGTTCTGTCATTTCTGCAAACATTCATGCAAGAATATATGTATTCACAGTTTTTTGGAATCATTCTACTGGATCATTTCTCAGTGGGATTTCTCTCATTCTTTGGCCTGATTTGATTTTATGTGATTTGTAACACATGTTGTTTTCATGAGAGTTGATTGTTTATGTGAATAATATTGTTCTTTCACGAGTATCTTGGCCCTTGAGAAATCAGTGGGAGATTTATCGTTATCTTCAGTGGGACCAGGATTATAATTCCTTTTGATTTATGGATTCCTCATCTTCTCCACTGGAATCACCTCTTCGTTCCATATCGTTATTTGACTCACTTTTCTCTGAAGGTAGAGTTCCAAGTTCTTTCTCAATGAGGAGTGAATACTTTTGACCTTTTCATATTTGCTTGGTCTGTAAAGGGGAGATAAAGGTGGAGAAAGACAGTGCCTGATCCCTTCCAGCTGGACCAGATGTATGGATAGAAAATGATGTTTCTCATTATTTTTGTTTTTCGTGTTATCCTGCAGCACTTCTTGGCATTTGTGTGTTTTCGATGTTGCAGGAGCACCTGGCTTGATTTTACTAAAGCAGGAGTAGTAAAAACTATTTTTATGCACAGTGCTTGGGAAGCTTAGATAACATACATCTTCTGCATCTGCTATTCTTTTTACCTTCATATTAGGATTATGAAAAATACTGTGAAACAAAAGTATACATGAGCATTGTTTTTACACAGTTTATTGGTAGAGGCTGGAATCATGATAGTTAACATTTTTTTCTTAATCGTTGAACTGTAGACTGATCATCTGGTTAAAATGGAACTCTTTGCTGGTCAAAATGCAGTTTGTGTTTTTATATTTTTCAGCATGGGCCATCAAAGGACTGTGTTTCAGAGATAGGATATTGATAACTGAGTGAGCTTTTTAATCATGAAGGTTTTATTTGAAAGCTTGCTGTGGAACAACGATATAAAATAACTTTAAATGTACAAAAGAGATCTCTCTATAACGTTAAAAGGCAAAATGCCAAACAAATGTTAGATTATTTTTTGTTAGTTTAAAATGTATAGATTTGACAATTAAATCTTAGTAATTTTATAATCTTGCACATTTCATAATTGCCAGCTAGCCTGCCACCTGCTCTCTTCTGCCTCGAATCTTCCCACATCTGTGCTGCTTTGAAATCTGAGTATGCTTTTTCCTTAGTAGCAAATAATGTGGTGCTTGTTCTAATCAGATGTCATATGACGGATTACCTGAATGCAGTTTCCAGGCTTTTAAAAAATGTTAATTTCTTAAGCAAGCAGTTTGTATCTTAGCAGGATTAAGGTGCTGTGTAAACCAGATGTTTTAATAAATTGGTCTGTGAGGGGAAGGTTTATTCTGTTTTAGTGTGCTGCCTGAGGTCATCTAGTTTTGAAATAACTTATTTTCTCTTTCTAAGCAATGACACAAATCTGATATTTGAAAAATCTGTCTGTATTTTAGTGCTCTTTTATTCTTAGGACAGGTACAAGTAAGCAACTAGCACTCTGAGATTCCTCATGGTGTCCTGCTAGGTGCCTCAACCCTGACTCAGAGGGATCGCTGTAGGTCCAGAAAGTAAATCACTCTGTGTGCCCACTGAATTTAAGGCTCTATATTGAGACTGCCAGCAACCATACCTGTTAGTGTCAGTTATGAAGCTATTCACTAGGAGCTAGTCTAAGCTCATAATACATTTTAACCTGAGCTTCAAATTCTCATCAAATGGTGATGACTTTGAGTCACTATTGATCTGGGCAATATTGAATTTAGTAACCCTGAGGTGAAAATCTCAAGGTATTCTATTACCAAACTCTTAAAAATGTAGTGTCACTGAAAAGATGCTTCATTAAAAAAAAAAAAATCTGCATTAGAGTGTTAGTGAAAGTGTTAAGTCAGAAGAGTCCAGTCTTTCTTGTGTTTTATTAGACTTTGTGTCACTGCAAATATTGCAGACTCAGCGACTCAGCCTGAGTAGAATATTGGAGTTTGCATGTTACAGTTTATGTCCCATAGTTAACTCCTACAGCTGGCATATTTACATCAGAGTTATTGCTGTTAATGAAAACTATACACATATTTTTAAAATAACTGTTTAAGTCTACCTGTATAATATACTTGGGCTGCTTCCTGAGGTCAGTGAAAAGGTATGGAACAATGTATACATTTTGCTTCTGTGCAACAAAATGCTAGTGATAAAATATTGGTGACAGTTGGAGTGACGGAATCACCGAGACTGGAAAAGACCTCTAAGATCATTGAGTCCAACCATTAACCCAGCACCACCATGTTTACCACTAAACCATGTCTCTAAGTGCCACATCTACATGCCTTTTGAATGCTTTGAAGGACAGTGATCCCACCTGGGCAGCCTGTTCTAATGCTTGACCACCCTTTCAGTGAGGAAGTTTTTCCTAATACCCAATCTAAACTTCCCCCGTTGCAACTTGAGTTTGTCATCTTCTCATATTGCTTGTTAATTGGGAGAAGAGGCCCTCACCTCCCTCTATCCTACTTTCAGGTAGTTGCAGAGAGCAATAAAGCCCCACCCCCCAGGCCTCCTTTTCTCCAGGCTGAACACCCTCAGCTCCCTCAGCTGCTCATCAGACTTGTGCTCCAGACCCTTCACCAGCTTTGTTGCCCCTCTCTGGACACGCTCCAGCACCTCAGTGTCCTTCTTGTAGTGAGGGGCCCAAAACTCAACACAGGATTGGAGGTGCAGCCTCAGCAGTGCTGAGTACAGAGGGACAATCACTGTCCTGGTCCTGCTGGCCCCACTATTGCTGATACAGGCCAGGATGCCACTGGCCTTCTTGACCATCTGAGCAATGCTGGCTCATGTTCATCTGCTGTTGACCAGCACCCTCAGGTGCTTTTCTGCTGGCCAGCTTTCCAGCCACTCTTCCCCCAGCCTGTAGCCCTGCACAGGATTGTTGTGACCCAAGGGCAGGACCCGGCACTTGGCCTTGTTGAACCTCCTACCACTGGCCTCTTCCCATCGATTCAG
>JAWWLV010000088.1:17994529-18009724 GCA_035041135.1 Platyrinchus mystaceus
GAAAGGGTGCCAAAGGCTTTACTAAAGTCTGGGTAGACACATCCACAGCCTTTTCCTCATCCACTAAGCAGGTCACCCTGTCACAGAAGGAGATGAGGTTGGTCAAGCAGGACGTGCCTTTCACAAATCCAGGCTGGCTGGGCCTGATCCCCTGGTTGTCCTGCACATGCTGTGATGGCACTCAAGGTGATCTGCTCCCTGGCACCATGGGAGGGTGTGGAGAAGACATCCTTCTGTTGCATACTGTTTGTGATGTAGGAAACAGGACTGGATATAACAAAACAGTAGCCAGACACCCTGGTTATTCTAAAATGTTTGTTTAATTGCATATTAGTGATTCTATTCCTCTTTCTTTTCCTCTTTGCTAGACACCAAGTCAGCCTAATGAACAAAAGAAAACTAGAAAGATTTTTTAATTTTTTATGCATCATAACTAACAGCCAGTGTTTTCTGTTGGTTTTATGGCTAATCTGTTTGTTTTTTTAAGTAACTGTTGAACCAGAGCAGTCTATTTCTAGGAAATTAGTGTATTTAGCATATTTCTATCCAATTGGTGTACTTTTTATTTTGTTTAGGAATAATAGATTTATGTACTCTTTGAATCATCTTCCCTTAAATGCAGACAATAACCTTCTTTTCAGGCTTCTCAAATATTTAAGCCTCTATGGACTTTACTTTGAATTTGAGTAGCTTTAAGGAGAGAATAAATGTGATTCTAAAAAAATATTATTTTTAATTATGGAGTTTTCCTTGGAGAGGATGACCCACATATTTAAATATAGAGTAAGGCTTGTCTGCGTTTGAGCTCTGAATATCAAATCACTAGGGTCAGGAATCTGATTTCATCTGCAGATTTAAACATGCAATGCTTTTAGTCCTCAGCTTTTCTTAAGGAAGAGTAAAGTTATAGGATGATGGTGATGATATATTCTTCAAGAAGCATATCAGGTTTGTGTTTTGAATGTTCTGGCAGATGTACACCAAAGAACAAATTGTATTTGTAAATACAAATGAAGAAATCAATTTCTCCTAGCAATGGATTGAGAGAAAATAGTTTTTATGACTGGGACAAATGTTACAAGTAGTAAGCATTGAACCAAGAGTTAGAGAGTTTTGCCTAAAATCGGTCAGGAATATATAAAGACTAAATATATATATATATATATAAGCACTAACTGAACAACTGCTATGTCAGTATGTGTAATTTATGTATTTCCTTTTCTGTCTGTCTCTCTTTTACCTATTAGTTAGGTTGATTAGGTTAACAAAGCATAGGAAACTTTATTTCTTTATCTATTCATTATTTATAGAAAGTAATGGTGTGTTTTTAGAATATATAATTCAGTAATATCCTGCTCTCAAATGTGCCGGGCTCAGGCTGGCTGGAACTGTTTTGGGTGGAGAGGTGGTGTAATCTGTCTGTGCAAGCAGGAAGGTCACGCTGTGAACCTTTAAGGTTAATATTAAAAAGTATCTAAACGATACAGAGAAATTGTTTGATATGACAGCTAGAAAAAAGGGGGTTTGGAAATTGTATGTTTCACAGCACAACCAAAATTCAGTCTAGATTGCAAAGGAAACAAAGAGCCAAAATATGTATTTCCCTAAGGACATTTCCTAAAGATAGTAACAATATGTTATAGAAACACTTATGCACTAGTTAAAAACATAAATCAGCCATGCATATGTATTGAATTAAGGCAATACTGTTGACACTTGTCTGATATTTCCTGATTTTGATTGAGTTTTAAACTTTCCTTCTAATTAAATATAGTAGCATAAGTTCTTGTCTTGTACAGACAAGAAGAGTAATATGCTGATTTTAACACCATGCTGTAGATGCTGTGGTGTCAAATCCTAGCTCTCAGTAGTTTCAGTAGTTTTCCAACTGAATCTGTGTTCCAGAAGTGATTGATGTGACTTGCTGCCATAATTCTGTCTGACTAGTTTCACATGTGTGCTTTCAGTACACAGTCCTTGGTTTTTTGAGTCTGTCAGTTGAAAACTACCAAAAAGCTCAAGTTAATTGTGAGAAGTGTTAATCTGTGTGGACAGACACACAGGGCTTTTCAAATGCTGCTCTGTTTCTGCACTGGGCAACACTATAACCTAAGTTTAGGCACCTGCGTGGGTCCAGACTTGGGGCTGTATAGCTTCTGTGACATTAACTTTTATAACTCAGGTTGGACTTGTTAATTTACCTCAGGGCTCGAGTTTTTTTGCATTTCTGAGATTGACCATGGTGTTTGTTTATCAGAGAAAAACATGGTAGTTGACATAAGAGAAACCTCGTTCCTGTGAGGAGGAACAGGAAGTTAATCTTTCCCAGTCAATCCTTGAAGATCTGATTCTTGTCGTTGATGGTGTCTCTTCTGTCCTGAAGTTCATATCCATTTTACAGAAATTTGAAGCAACTGTGCAGTGCCTTTTAATTAATGGTCTTCATTGCACTGGTTTTGTTTTCTTCTTAGCCTGGGAGAGATGTGGAAAAACATCACATGGGACTGCTCTGATTTAGCCCAGTTGGGGTCAGGGGGTGGTGGTTTTCCTAGGTAGAGCTCCCTCCCTGTCACTTCCTAAAACAAAGTCCCTCCTGTATCAACTACGAAAGGAAGAGTAAAGGAGCAGAAGGGAGTAGTTACACATATAGGGTAGGAGCTGGAGGAAGATGCGAAAGCCGGTGGCCTTGCACCACTTGCCTGCCCATTCAAGAGAAGGGAGAGAGAGCAGTTCAATAATCCATGTATCCTCAGAATTTTGCCAATAAATGAGAAGCAAGGATGTTAAATATCCCTGAAATGGAATTTTCACAGAATCCACAACTTAGGGATCAGAAAGAATTTGCAGTTTATAGCACTGACTTCTGTAGTTCAATTCACTGCTGCTCTTTTTGGCTTTTTAATATGAATTTGAGAAGTGCAAACTGTTGCAAAATAGTTTTTTCTTGGTATGATTTTAGCTATCTTTAAGTTGGAGAATGTTGCATTAGCTTCAAATAAATCTAGTTCTAATTTGTAACTGTAAATCAGTAGTGATGTTTCGGTATCATGTTTTCCAGAGAAACCAATTAAAATCTGGTTAGATTCAGCATCATACTTTCTTTCACAGTGCTTCGTGCTGCTGCTTTCCTCTTCTTCCTGAGGCCATGACTATAGTGAGGTTTGGTGAAATTTATTTATAGAAGTTGCCCAGAAACTATAATCTAGGGTAAACTCCAGCAACTAAAAATAAACTGAACAGTGTGAGAGATGTTTGGAGCTTTTTTTCCCCAGCAAAGATGAGTACCTAATGCTGCCTTGCAAGGAATGATTTAATACTACTGACATAAGCATTTTGCCACTTCAGAATTTTCGGAGAATCTCAATCTAGTTATTAGTCATTTTCTGTAGTGGTTTTGTTGGGTAGGATGCAGTTTTGAAAAGGTCGCTTCTAGTCTTCAAGCTCCTGAGTTCAGCACACTTGAGCATGCAGTTGAGTTCCATTTAGATGACTAGGACTTGTGTCCATAACCATTCTTATAAAATGCTACTGAATAATATATTACTTGCTCAAACCTGCAAAAGAGAAGAGCACTCTTCATGTTGGCACAGTATGGCACAGTATGGCACAGTATGAGAAATGGTACATTAGAGTGAGGTTCATTTATCATATTGGTGATGGCACTTCCTATAATTTCCAAAAGGCAGAATTTCTTTAATAGAGTGACTATCCTTGAGATGAAAATTGTGAAGGAGGGGAGGTTCTTGCATCATTTGCAGTTGAGTACTATGTTTTGCTGCAGCCCCCAGAGTTTCCCAAAGTAGGCATGCACTTAGAGCATGAGTTCTCCTAAGTGTGTTCTCTATTTAATCCTGAGACAAACTGTGTGCCTGCATTTGTTGGGGTTTTTTTTAAACATACAAACATGAACACGAAAACATTATAATTCAATCATTACAAGGTAATATTTGTAATTCACATTGGAAGTGTGGATTGGAACAGAATGGAACAGAACAGGTCTAGAAAGAAAATATGTCAATAGAGAATATAGGTAGGAAGTTGGTAACTTTTTTGGTTGTGTGTATGTTTGGGGGTTTTTTAACTATACTGGTCTCAACTGAATATCTGTCAGCATCACCAGTATTTCACTGCCTTGGGCTTTTTTTTAAATGTCCTTGTTTGGAAAAGTTGTCTGGTAATGAGAAAGGGAGTGCAGGAAGAATGAGACTGACATTAATAGTACATTTTCAAATGTCCTCAAGTTATGAGAAGGAAAATCTGTGCATATGAGAAAAGACTAATTTTTAATTAGCCCAGACTTCGTGGTTATATTTGGGAATTTGACAGGCAAGTTCAATGTTTATATGTTTAACTAGTATAACTGGTGCTGCCCTTATTTTCAAGTACATGTATACTATTTCATGCTCATTAACAATTTTGAAAATTGGGATTCTTTTGGAAGTGCTCTGCTTGAGGTTGTCATTACAGATCTGTGTTTTATGAATGCATGAAAACTACTCAGATTTCTCCCCCCCTCCATTTTTACTTGACAACTTAAACTGTTGGAAAACAGAAGTGAAAATTGAGTTTAGTATGGTCTATGTTCATGACATTTTCCCGGTAGCCCGTTTAGGGTCCTAAATGCATATATTGAATCTGATTCTTTTAGGCATATTCTGCTGGGACACTAGATTTTTTTTTTCTTTCCTTTTCTGTTTTTCCTCCTTCATAGCCAAAATTCATAGTTGCCTTAAGCCATTCAAAACATCTGTTTGGTTGTCAGCTAGTTACCATTCTCTGTTTTTGATTGCTACCAAAGTGAACTTGTATGCTGAAACTAAATCTCTACATTTTGGTATTTTTTGCATAGCCAAATTTTATCATATTTGGACATCATGTAAATTTGGAGAAGAGTCTGAATTTTTCCTTTGGGTTTTAGCATACTGATAGACCTGACGTGGTGAGTCATACTTAGTATAGTGTTCCACAGTATCTCTGTGCATTTTGGGGATGCAAAGTACCTCCTGCATTTGACTTAAAAACCAGAAGATCAGAATATCTGAGCTTTAGAGCAAGATAGCATTGCTAGGAAAAGAATTTAGTTCATCTGGTGTGGAAGGAAGAATGTTATTTAGACATTATCTGTGGTGATGAAATGTTTCTGAGGGAGGCAGTTGAAACTATATTATGAAGGAAGGAAAGAGAAACAAAAAAACCCTGATTTTTTTGTAAGTTATTTAAGGGGAATGAAGGTGAGAGAAACAGATTGCCACCAACAGACCAGTGTAAAAAACCTCCACAAAATGCAGACAAATGCAAAAGTCATTTAAGTAAGATCTCTGTCTTATGATAAAATGTGCCAGGAAGCACAACAGAAAAGCTGGACAGAGGAGAGGAGAGAAGAGGACAGCACTGCAGAGCAGTCAGCCAGCCAGCAGGATTAGCTGTGTAATGATATCTTGTTCATTATGACACCATCACAGGATGCTTTAGTGCAGTGAATGGTTTTTAATACCATACATTGATGTTTTCAAAATATCCATAACATGCCATGTTACACTGAAGTGGATAAAAGAAGAGTATACAGCCTGATGCTGTTAAATATTTCACACTTGCTTAGTCTACTTAGTATTTCATGAGATAAATAATAACCTTGCAAGGAGAAACACTCCTTATACTAACTAATAAAGACTAATCATATGCTTTAATGTATCTGCATGCTTTTGGGCTCATCTTCTCCAGTGAATTTGGCATGGCTAAAGATTTTTAATGGATCAGGTAATTATGAAAAAAGTTGCCACCCACAATCTGTGGAGGACTTGCTACCCTAAGCACTTCTTTAATGAAGTTTATGGAAGTTATAAAATTCTTCTCCTGAAAATTTCGTTCATTCACCTATGTACTGTAGAAGATTTGCAATTTCATGTTCTTTATCAAATGGAAATACTTTTCAAACTGCATTTAAGAATCCAAATACAGTGGTGTTTTGAGAGAGAATTAAATGAAAAACATTTATTCCCTTTCTTTGAGAGTTGGTCTCCACATTAATGTATCACAGGCCAAACCTAATTACCTATTCAACCTAATTCAACCTATAGTTTATTTGATCTGCATGCCTGAGTGTCCTACAATCAAATTTACTGAAGAGCTTCTCACTTTTTTCTGCATTAAAACAATTGCCTTGAAGCAGCTAACAATTAAAAAATAAATGAGTTAACACTTTCTGCTAAGTGCTACCATTTAAGTTGTAATATGCAATTAAAAACTACATTTTAATTTCTGTTCAATTACATTGACTTAAATAGTAATTTTAGTGTTATATTTATGAACCATTTAATTGACATTTTTCCTCTGGCATGTGTGATGCAAAAGTAGATTTGATTTTGAGAATGTGGTAAGAAATAACCTTACCCCCCCATGGTCTGCTGTAATGACAAACAGAAAAAAGACAGAATTACCTGGGTTTTGTGTAAATATGACAGAACAATTTAATTTCAAGAGCCATAAAAATATGTTGCATTCAAATTATTTTTCAGGTTTTTAAAACTATCTACTTTGTAAGGAGGAATACTCAGATTGCTTTATGGTAATGTAGGTGGTATTTGAAACACCCCCACATATATTTGGTTGTGTTAATAGCTATAGGTTAAGGAAAGCTTTGTATTAAATCTAAAATCAAAGCCTGGTAAAAACCTGAAGTGTGTAAACATGTATTGTAGAGCAGTGCTCTTTTTCAGGTGTGTATTGCTAGAGACAGATGCTTTACTAGTTTTGGCTTTAGCACCTTCTTTTAAAAAGAAAACAGTGTATGAGTTGATGCATTGCAAACAATTAATTAATGTATTTTTATGTTAATACTAGAGGGACCTTGCTATGGAACAAGGTCCTTATTAGAATGGATTAAGATTTTCTTTTCCTGTCTGAGCCCAAGTCCCTCCAGGTCCTTTCAACGTGTTGAAAATCACCTTTCAAGCATTGTCCAGATTAAATTTATGGTAAATCGATACCTGAGTTCTCATGTCCCACTTCTGTGTTACTCTGTTCTCTTCATGTAGCTGGCTGTAGGGGTGTGAACAGGATCAGAAAAACATTTGTGAATAAGTAAATCTGTCTCTTTTTGTATCACTTGCAGTTGATGAACTTTCAGCTTCTGTATAAATTGAAAGTGTCACACACTTTATTTAATGCCATCCCAATTGTATTACCAGATTCATAAAGTTCTTAAGATGTGCCAATCTTTGCAAAGAACCAGACTTTTAAAATACCATTTTTTTTTCTGGTGTTCAATGCTGTGTCTTAGGGCTGGAGTGAACATTAAGACATCTAGTTGTGTTTTCTTCTGTTAAACAAGTTCAGGTGTTGCAGTGGTCTGTGCCTCGATTAGATGCTGAATATATCTCATTTTGGTGAGGACACAGAAGCTTTGCTACCAAGAATGGTTTTTAGTATCGTTAAATTATTAAATTAAATTGCTGGAGAGGTCATCACAGAATAGTGTTGTGGTTTAGGAATGGTATTCTTCAATTTAGTGCTCCCACTGAAACACTCCAAACCATGTAAATTTGTGTTGTGTGTGCTTGATCACTCATGAAATGTCACCCCTCGTACCATAGGAAGGGTGATCTCTGAAAACAAAACTCTAATTTACTAGAAGCGCAACAGCAGATTATTGGAAGCTTTGCCTCTCTGTGTATGTTGTGACTACATGAAGGAGTTACAGCATTTTGGATGCTTTCCTACACTGAGTATGATAGATACCTTTTGCTCCCCTCAAACCATGTAGACTTTTAAGAAGTGTAACTTTGGAAAACATTTTTATCTTCATTAAAGATTTCCTAATCAAATAAATGACTTATACCTTCACCCAAATCTAACTGTTTTAACAGGGCTTTGTGGCTCAGGATACGAGAATGGGTACAAATGTGAGGATCTCTCTGAACATCAGGAAATGCTCTTTTACTGCGAGAGTGACAGACCACTGGCACAGGTTGCCCAGAGAGGTTTGTCTCCCTCCTTGGAGACAGATATTAAAAAACTGTCTGATCATGGTCCTTAGCAACTTAGCCAAGATTCTTAGCTCTGGGTGGCCCTGCTTGAGCCAAGTATTGAACCAGATGACCTCCAGAGGTGCCTTCCAACTCTGTGATTCTGTACTGTATTAAGTGCTGTGCATTTACTCAATGACTTTAATCCTGTTCTCAAACAATGCAAGGATGATGCCAGTTTTAATTGACTAGAAGAAAGTATTCCAATAGAAACATCTTATTCATCAGGTATGAGTTATGTCCTATATCTTCCTGATCAAGGGAAACTGAAATAGAAATGACTGTTCAAAACACCTCTCATTAAAGAAAACTATGGGTAGAAATCTCGTTAGTTAATTAATTTAGGCTTCTGGTACTATTTGAGGACTGTGTAGTGAGTAATTGTTTTCTAACTTGAAATGGGGATATTTACTATCTAATAACTTTTTTCTTGGTTTTGTGTCCTTTTCATTTATGCTCATTTTATCTGTGTTTTATGGAATTGCCATTTTTATCTGTAAATCTTTGGACATTTGTGATCATGAAAGGGCTTCAGCATTTAAGTGAAGGCAGCCAGTATGTTCTGCCATTTAAAAGAGGTGACAATAACATCTTTAGAATGTAGAGAACCATGGAAGATTTTCCTTTTTTATAAGCTAGTAAAAACCAGAAAAAATATGAATAGTTTTTTTCAGAAGTACCTAAATCACTGAGGGAGTAACTTTTTATTAAAATTGCCATTAGTTGGTGTAGGAAATTCAACCAATTTGTTATGTTATACCAATAGGTACCAAATTTTTTATATTTATTTCTTGTGGAGGTAGATCTGCAGACTGTTTTATTACTAGCAGAGTTTTACTTTAAATCTGGTATTTGTGCTGTTGTAACCAACAGCAGCAATTTCAGCTCTATTGACAAGAAAATATTTTTATTAAAGTAATACAGGGATGTTTTTTGAGGTGTCCTTCTTCTGCAAAACCTGAGAACTACTGCTTAGCATTGCCTTCCTCTACACATTATTGATGAAGTAATTGGAGTACTTTCAAAGACAGTATTAAAAACTGCTCTGGGCTCTGAATTCTTGAAGTAGGAATAAATGAGTAGGAGAGGGGAGGAAAAAGCAGCTCCAAATGACTTTTTGTAATTTGGGGATTTACATGAAAAAAAGATGTAAAATAGACATAAAGAAAATCTGTAGAAATTACTGAAGGGCTGGAAATGGTATCTAGCTAATACTCAGAGAGTGACCTTCATGGGAGAAAATGCTTGTTGTTAAAGTTTTGCTTAGTCTGGTAGGAAGACACGGAAAGGCTAATGGTTAGAAGTGAAGGCCAGAGACATTGGAATGAATGTAGTATGGTAGCAATCATCTTGTGAGTATACAGCACATGTTGTACTTCATTTTTAAGTCATTGTTTGCCACCTTTTCTGTCAGATGATGGAATAATTCTATTTTTTGAGTATCTGCAACTTTCTGAATATAGTCATAACTTAAAAAAAAGTGTCTTACTGTTTCAGGTAGTTGGTTCTTAACTTGATTTATATTTAATTCTCCTCTTCCTTCCATGATTTTTGTCTGTCTGTTTGAACACAGATTTTTCTGTCTTAGGTATGGCTGATTTTAAATCTAGGAATAGCCTGGCAGCACCGTGTAATGCTGCTGAAGGTGGTGGTGGGGGAACCTCTAATTCGCTGCATGCTGAGGTTAAGTAAGAGATACATATATATTTATATAGAGGTACATCTTAAGAATGAGAAAGTCCTTTTGGACCTGCATTAGCTGTGAAATGTAAATAAATATTTTAGTTTATGTTTCTGAATAGATGGCAAATGGTTTTGTTTCAAAAAAACCCCAAACATACGAGGCCTGTTATATTGACATTATATGGTTATGGACGTATTTGTGTTTTCGTTTCCAATATGCGTAAACTCTCAAAATAAACTTGGATTTTTTTTTTTAATGTCTTTTTAATGCTTACAAATCATTTGTTGGCATGCAGTTAGGATGGGCTAACATACTGCTTGAAGGTAAAAAAATTGTCAAAGTTGTGAATTTTGACATATAATAGCCCGTGGAAGAATCTCAACTATAACCATTTTACTGGAGTTAAGTTATTCTTGTCTCAGACTAAAAAGTGAAGATAGCTGCCTGGGTGGTGAAGAGCTTCAGAAAGGGAAAGACTTATGCAAATCCAAAATTTTCCCCCAAGAAAATAGAGGAAGGAACATGCCAAGGATTTTGTTGAAATACTGGATGATCAAAATATAAAGCAGTTTCAAAAAGATGCTAGGGCCAAAAGTCCCTTTCACCCAGGTTTACTACAAGGAAGTTCAGGGAGTTTTTGACATGATATATTGAAGAGGAGGGAGTGCTTTAGATTCAAGCATTCATCTGAGGATGATACATAACAAATTGCTTGGAACAATGGTCTTCACCATTTGTTGACCTAAAAAGGACTCTAATATCAAACCCATTTAATACTGCAGTTAATATTTTAGCAATTACTTAAATGAGCCTTGAAATGAAAGATAGAAATAGGATACCAATTTTTGAGCTTCCTTGAGGATTCTGGGAAATACAAACTGGTTAGCATGATTTCCATACTGGGTAATTTTTTAAGTTATTAAATGAATGGTACTATTAGAAGCACCAATTTAAAAATAATAGTAAGAAGTCTGTGGGAATTTAAAGAAAAGTTATGCCTTACTATTAGAGCTTTACAATGTACTTGGATTTTATAAAGCTTTTGACAGCTTTTTCTGTCAGCAAGACTTCTTATAGAGACAAAATAATGTTAAGATGGAAGGGAAGATCTTTAGAATAGTGCTTGTCAAGAATAGGAAACAGATACATTTTGGTTATTGCAAAATGTCACTAGAGGAGTTTTATGTATATCTGCAAGGAACTGGTACGTACTGGAAATGGTCTGTAGTGCAGTGAATTGCAAGGGATAACATGGAATTATTCAGGGAAGCACTAATTGAAATATCTGGAGTTCCCATTCTCAAACAGCTGAGGTCTAGAAAAATCTCTCCAAGGGGTCTTTTCCTATGGACTCTCCTACTGCAGAAGAATTGTCCTTAGCTGTGTGTTTAGAAAGTAAAGAAAGGACATGGCTTACTAGTAGTGAGGTTTTTGTTGGTTTTTATTTTTAGTGGGGTTTTTTGCCTTCTCCCTCCTCTATTATGTCTGGAGCTGTAGAGCAGGGCAGAAACCTATCGGACAGAGAAATAAAAAGGCAGCAGGCTATGTAAGAAGTTAGAAAGTGAATGTGTGTAGAAAGCCAGCTCATGGTGTTAAGAGCAAATCTGGGATGAGGAGAGCGGACAACTTCATCTTTGGCTTTGCAACAGAAATAGGTTCAACTTCGTGCTTAGGAAATCCCTGGTCTGGTTTGGGAGCAGCTGGGAGGGAAAGAATCTCTCTGTCCTAAAACATTTGCTGCTGGATGTGGTAGAAGACCTGATACTGAGGCAGATGAAACTTCACACTTCTGTTCTTGGGTTCTCATTCTTCTCTAAGAGCTGTTGTCTACTTAGGTATATTGTTTAATATTTTAATGCTTTTAATGGCGAAGGCATTCCTGTCTGAGGAATAGTATAATCAAAAAATGATTATGCTTAGGTTATTATTTTGACAACTTTATAAGAGAAGACAATTACTTGTATCTTCATATTTACATATAGTTGCTTTGAAAAATTCTAAAATTATTGTTCTTTTAAACCCGTGTTTATGTATTGTTTAAGATTCAATTATTCAACTTACTAGAACCAGAATATGTATGCAACCAAGAGTTCCAAGAAAATTTAACGATTAAATAATTCAATTAACTGTTTCTTTTCTTGGCTGCCTGAGCATTGGAATGGCAAATGTTGCGTTCTATGTATTTATTAAGTTGTCAGTGGAACTCATGGACATTTACAGGCCTGTACATCTAACATCTATTTAGAGAAAACTAAAAAAATTTATATCAAAAAACTGATATAAAGAGTAGAATTTGTGAGCACCAGGTAAATGTGACCTGCATGGAGTCCTGAACAGTGCTTCTATAATGGGAAGTCTTGCCTTAAACCCTCTGGGCTTCATATTTTAAAAAATCCTAATAGTGTAAAATTGTCATGCTGAAAGGAGTGGGACGGAATTGCTAAGTGCAGATGCACATGTAAGAGTGATGCTAAACAATAAACCACATTCATATTTCTCTCCTATAGCAAGGTGCATAGTGGTTTGCATGAACTAATCCTTCAGCATTGCCAGCTATGTACATTAAACCATGTTAAAGAATTACTAGTTATGGGAATGCCATGAAACTTCTATATCTACACTTGTAGCTTATTTTCATTTTAAAGGCTGTAGAACATAACTCTGTACTTCAATTTTATATTCAGTATGGGGAGTTAATCCCAGGGTGGGGCTTTTTTGATGCAAAATCTGAATGCTTGTGTAGTAACAACAGCTGTCCCCTCACCATGTGGTGTCTTCCACTGCTTTACTGTAGAGATGAATTTTGGCCCAGTGTTTCGGTAATATTGGGCACACATGGTTTTAGGTGACAAAGCAGTATGTTTATGCATTCATTTGACTCTCACAGTTACAGTTGGCTACAGATTAGAACAGGGAGAATACATTCACACCATGACCACCCTCGTAGCTGCTTGTAGTAGTTGGATCACAGTAGGTGCTGTTGCATCTAAAGACACAATTAACTGTTGCTGAGGAATTGCAAATTCACAAAAGCTCTTTTACAGCTTTTGCTCTTGAGAGTGGATTTTCTAAAAGCTTTTTCAAAGATTTTCCAAATTTATAAATGTTTTAGGTCTTTGCATTCTAAAATTACTGTCGGCTTGAAATAAGATTAAGAAGTTGATATTTTAATGTAGCTAATGAATTCTCGTGCTGTGAATTAGCTGTGTAATTAACCACAGATATGCAGAATGACTGTAGTTTTTGTCCATTATTTTAGATGATAACCTTAAGAGTACTGTAACATTTACAAATGGGTAGTAAAATTGTGAGCACAAAATTGTGAGCTTACCAAAAAAGTCTGAAAATAAAACTTACCAGAAAACTTCCGACATATGTATATCACTGAAAAGATCATCTTGATTTCCATGTGTAATTGCTTAGATATGCTTTGGATATGGTAAGAGAGTAGCTGTGAATGTACTTAAAAAAAAAAAAGAAAACAAAAAGTAAAAACCAACAACCCCTCCCAAATTTTAGAACAAATTAAATAGAAAATTACAGTAAACTGCATATTAAGGCTAATTATTAGGTACTAAATTTGACTAATTTTTAAACAAAAGGCTTTTAACCAAAACTCTTAGAAGAATTCATTATTTAAATTATAGTGATAAAATTTTTATAAGTAAAACATTAAGTACTGCAAATCTTTCTTTTAAAAACAATATAAAATATCTACACGGAGTATAATATAACAAAATGTGTGGAGTATATCGACTTGTTTAAAATAGTAAAACTAATAAGGTTATTGTGCAATGTGAAGATTTTCTATGTATTTATCATTTCTTCTGTAATTGTATAATGCATGTAATGTATGTGTGAGATCTCTCACATACACACACATTGTTTAAGCGTCGTGTGTTTGAAACATCATAGATAATTCATTTTATTCTTGTATGAAAAACTATGAATGTTTGAGGCTTTCAGCATTGAAGAAAGGACTACATGGATCCAAACCCTGACGATTGATAAAATCCTTGCTACTATTGGCTATTATTTACTGTCTTTTAAGTGGCAGGTTGTATTTATGCCAATTTATCTGCTTCAGGGAACACTCTTGATAGCAGAACAAAGTGAATAAAAGTAGTTTGCTTTGCAAATGAATGCAAATGGTGAAGCCTTTCGGGAAGCCCTTTAACAGGAGCAATGCACTTTGATTATGAGTGAAGCTGCCATTTGGACATGGTGAAAAGAGCACGCTTGAACCATTGATTGGGGGAGACAGTAAAAAGTCAGGAAGGGCCCCGTTAAGCTTGCAGTGCGGCAGGCGGATGTCAGTGTGGTTAGAGCACAGTGGGAGAATGACAGGCAGGATTAGTGTCAGGGAGAAGCTTTGCTGTAGTTGTGGAGATGGTCCCTGGGGTCACTCACCTCTGACTGTTGTTCTGTGCTGATGGCTCTGTAATGCAAACCGCTTGATATGTGCCTGTTCATTATCGGAAATAGTGATTAGAAGAGGTATGTCATGAAGAGTTCCTTAAAAATAAATAAAATGGCAAACTAGTGATGGTAACGAAGATTTGGCTCTGCAGTTGTTGCCAAAGATGCTGCAAATGTCAAAGACAGTTACTGTGTCTTGCCTTCTGAGGCAGGCACAGTTTCATGTCTTAAACTGCTCTAATTGTGTGTTGCTTGCTTTGTTCACTTTTATTTGGCCGTTATGAAGACAGTTATTGTTAACAGACCGGCATATAGTTACAGCAAAACATTTTTATATCTTTTGATTATTGGGTGGTAGAAGCATCCGGTTTGGTTTTGTGGCATAACTGCATTTTAGGGACGGGGGAGGGCTGTTTTTAATAGTCTTAATGCAATATTAGAATCAACAGATTTCATTCCTGGATCATGCCAGAGTTCTAAAACACTGGGTGATAACAGTGACAAAAAGCTAAGATGACTGTTCTGTTTTATTTAGAGGCTTTTTTAATATGTAAAAATTGAGGTATTTGTCTTTGCTGAAAAAATATTATATATGCAATGAACTAAATGTCTAAAACTTTACATCTTAAACTGTGATTTAATCATTGAATCATTTAGGTTGGAAAAGCCCTTTAGGATCATTGAATCCAGCTGTTAACACAGCACTGCCAACTCTACCACTAAACCATGTCCCTAAGTGCCATGTCCAGATGTCTTTTAAATACCTCCAGGGATGGTGATTCCACCACTTCCCTGGGCAGCCTGTTCCAATGTTTGAAAACCCACTGGATGAAGAAACTTTTCCTAATATCTAATGTAAAGCTCCCCTGGTAAAACTCAAGGCCATTTCCTCTGATCCTATACCTTGTTACCTGTGAGAAGAGACCACCCCCCACCTCACCACAACCTCCTACCTCAGGTAGTTGTAGAGAGCAATAAGGTCTCCCCTCAGCCTCCTTTTCTCCAGGCTGAACACCCCCAGCTCCCTCAGCTGCTCATCAGACTTGTGCTCCAGACCCTTCACCAGCT
>JAWWLV010000088.1:18010797-18037811 GCA_035041135.1 Platyrinchus mystaceus
GAGATGCTGTGGGAAAGGGTGCCAAAGGCTTTACTAAAGTCTGGGTAGACACATCCACAGCCTTTTCCTCATCCACTTAGCAGGTTACCCTGTCACAGAAGGAGATGAGGTTGGTCAAGCAGGACGTGCCTTTCACAAACCCAGCCTGGCTGATTCTGATCCCCTGGTTGTCCTGCACATGCTGTGTGATGGCACTCAAGTTAATCTGCTCCATGACCTTCCCTGGGACCGAGGTCAGACTGACAGGCCTGTGGTTCCCTGGATCTTCCTTCCAGCCCTTCTTGTAGACAGGCATCACATTTTGTAACCCTCTGTCCACTGGGACCTCTGCAGTGAGCCGGGGCTTCTGGTAAAATGGTTGAAAGGGGCTAAGTGAGCACTTCCTCCAGCTCCCTCATACCTCTGGGTGGATTCCATCCAGCCCCATGAGCTTGTGTGTGTCTGAGTGGTGCAGCAGGTCACTGACCATTTTCCTTTGGATTATGGGGGCTTCACTGCACTCTGCGTTTCTGTCTTCCAGCTCAAAGAAATTAAATGTGTTAGTCTATGTAATACATACAACGCATTTTACACAGAATTTTTTTTTTACATTATTAATTTGTTTAAAGAGATTTTTTTCAGTATATTACCTTGCAAATATTTGTCCAATATCCCAGTGTAATGAATGTTTTACAAATGTTTTACAGGCACCTGAATGGACAGAGGAGGACCTGAGCCAGCTGACAAGAAGTATGGTTAAGTTCCCAGGGGGGACCCCTGGTCGATGGGAAAAGATTGCTCACGAATTGGGTCGATCAGTGGCAGATGTGAGTTCACTCAGATTTGCATTGTGGAGACGATGACAAACCAGAACAAGACAGGCAGTGTAGAAGGCAGACATATATGGGGGCCGACATTGTCTTTTGAGAGCAGCTACAATCCTTTTAGGACCTGGAAGTGAACCATTAACTAACTATGCAAGAAGCAGATGTCAGCCAGTCTCTCCCTCCGCAATTAACAGCTGTAACTGATCGGCTGGATGGGGGATTCTGGTGCTTACAAACTTCAGCTACTGCAACCCAGTAACAGAAAACAATGTGCCGCAGGTTTTGTAGCAACCTCCTTTCACTGCAAGTGAATGTTTGTGTGACTTGGTTAAAGATTACATTTCTGTTTCAAGCCAGTCCTTAAAAAATGCATATGAGCTCATGGTGTTTAGACAGGTGGTTTCCATTAATTAAACTGAAATATCTTTACAAATTTTAAAACGAGTAATACATGTGATACTATTTCAGTGCCTTTTTCAGGATTATAGCATGCTTAATAATTATATCATGTAAAATGATTAATGTCCTTGTTAATTCATATTTTATAGTATTGTACCAGATATCAAAGCAAGCTTGTACTTACGGATTTTAAGTGTTATGATCTTAGAACCCTTAGGGGCTAGGCTGTAAAAGACTTTTCCTTTCCAAGCAATAGATCACAAGAACATGATGTAGTGTCTGCTGAGGACCATTTGAAAGTCCTTTCAGCTGACCCTATTTTATAGCCTCTGTAGGGGTTAATGAGAATAATGTTTAAATCTGTTGATGTACATTTTGAGATTAGATATTCCTTATTATGTTTCAGAAACTATCTTACATAATGGGAAACAAAGCCATGGACTAGAGTAACCTCTTATAGCCTTCTGGGCAATTTGTGTACTTAATTTTTTTTTTACCTTGTTGATATAATTACTAAAAGATATTTTTAGAACTTACTTTTAAAGTTTTAATGCATCTATACAGTTCTGTTACATATAACAAAAAGTAAGCCATTTGCATTCTAATTTTAGAACAAGACATTATTTGCAAAAAAATGTGTGTAAGCAAGAAGTGACTAACCTGCTAATCAAATGAATTTAGGGGTTTTAAGGTTTATTCTGATTAGTATTGTTTATTATATTTCTTGAAGTATTCATACGACTGAACTGGAATGATTTTATTAAAAAGATGCAACATTTCACTGAGCAGATATTAACAGCAAAACGATTTTATATGGGTTGGTAGTGTAAGGTATGCATGGGAAAGATCTTTTGAGATTGCTTTGGAAAATCTGGTTAATTATCTTGATACAGATAATACAGACGTGGAATGGTTCCACATATAATCATCACAAAACTAACACTGTCTTAGCGTTGCCTTTTTCACCCATTGTTAGCTTTATTCCTTGACTTGGGTGTAAAAACATTCTTTATTAAGAATCCTTTGCATAATATATTTGGCCACCATAGTTGCCAACATCCAGTACTGGCAAGAAAAAAACTAAGCTCACTTGCTTCTTCCATTAGGTGAGAGGTCTTCAACAACATGTTCTTTTGTTTCAGTGAGTTGGAAAGAGAAATGAAAGAGATGTGATTGTTCGAAGAGCTGTCATTTTCTTGTATGAAAAAAGGAATTTTCAAGGATTTTTCTGTGTGGAGAAAGGTCTGAGTGTAGTTCTTTTTACTGCCAGCGACCTCCAACTATATGATTAATGTGTTCTCCACACAAGTTTTTAGTTCTCTAAAAATTTCCGACTGCTGATAGCACAAGGTCAGCTTTCCAACACAAACTACATTAGAGTTTCTGCTACTTTTATCATCACATAGCACAGAGTTGCAGCCATTAGGTATTAAAACACTTAAAAGTTTCATGAAAACATTTTGGATCTCAGACTGTTACTGCATCAGTACTAGAAATGTTGAAACTGAGAACTACTTCAGATGTATCCATTCAGCTGTTGAACAAGATGTACAATTTATCCCCTTTATTCGTTGAAGATGACATAGAATAGACCTAAATTAGCAGCAAGGATTCTTATTTTTTTTGGCCATAGTTGAATAAGAAATGTTATGTTAAAGCTGCAGGAAAAAATTCTAGGTTTGTTAAACTTTGTGCACAGTAAAAGAAGTGTTTGCATGTGCAGGCAACAACTGTTCACAGTTTCCTTTGGGAGCAGTGCAAGGAGATAAGTTTTGGTGTACGAGGCGCTGTTTTGCAATAGTTTGTGGAGCAGAGTTTGGGAATCCTTTGCTTACAGCTGATTTAACAAGACCCAAGCCAGAGAGAGTTTGAAGTACGTATTATCTAGCAAATGCACTAGATACTAAAAAAGAAAAACATTCCAGGGCAAATTTGAATTTGTTTTTCTGACATTTGCTAATGCAGGAAATACTTTTTAAAAACTTGAGATCACTTTCTGCTTGTTTCTTCTCCCGTAAAGCATCAAGAGCAGTAAGGGTTGGTTTTCCTTGCACACTTAGAGAACTATAATAGAAAGGACTGAGAAGGTACAATGTGCTTGTTCCCATGTGATTTTTAAGCATTTAAACCCTTTTTAACAGTAGATTAGCTAAACAGGTTTTAATAAAAACAGTTCAAAATAATCCAGTCCAACTCCATTGTTACTTCTATCTCAAAGCTTTCTTCTTCAGCAAAAGAAAGGTTAGAAAAATATCTCAGTACTTTTTAAAGAATAAGCTGAAACCCTTCATATATACTAGAAGAGAATCAGTGAAATTCACTCCCTCTAACCACCCCAAAGAAATGCTATTTTAAATTGCCTTAAACTTCTCCTTTTTGTAAAGAAATAAATTCCTACATCTAACTACATTCATTTCCACTGCCAATTTTTAAGCAGTGTGAAGTGACTTGAGGAGAGTGTTCCTGGCTTTTTTGAACTTTTCAACTTCATGGTGTTGTTTTAACTTACTACATCCTTAGTTTGTGACTAGTTTTCAGTATTGCACTTAAACATGTGGTTTGATAGAAAGAGTCCATATGAGAATAAAGAAAATAACAGGTACCTAAAATCCTACCTACAAGGAAAGATTGTGAAGGAATTCGTGTTGTTGAACTGAAAAAATATGAACTGAGGATGTAAATATTCAACTACATTAAAAAAAAATTATAATGAGGAAGAATCTTGTGCACTGTATTAGTTTTGGGGTGCAAGAAGTAATTACCTCAAATTTTAACACAGACTTCAGAGTAGAAACTGAGGGGCAAAGAATTACAATGGAGATGATAAAGCAGTGGAATAGGCTGCTGTGGAGGCTCTGTATTTGCAGGTCTTAAAGAACAGGTTACACAAACATATGCAAGAAACATCATCAGTGTAGTGGTTCTGCCTGAGGTTAGGTCCTTCTCTTCATATGATCTGTGATTACACTAGCAAGTGCAAGCTATCTGGGATGAAAGGGGGAGGAAACAAACCCTCCCCTACAATTGGAAGCATGTGTGAACTCACTTTTAAAAATGTAAAATTAAAGCCAGATAGTCACGAAAGTTGGTTTGTAATCCCTGCATATAACTTTGCTTGACTTCTGAAATTCAGTAATTCCTACTAAAGTGTTCCTTCATGCTTTTTTCTTTTCTAGTAGTATTCAAATTAGCATTTTGTAGACATTTACGTTTGCTAACTGTTATTTCCCAAAATACAGCCCAAATAAGGATTACTGAAGGCCCATTATATGGGTATGTCTACAAGATTCCCCATCCAAACCAGTACATCCACATGATGTGATGCAAGCTGCTGGGAAAGTGCCAGCCAAAATTCAGCAATGCACAAATGTCCATGCTGTAGGGCCCCTGAGCTCATTCAGCTCTACTGTTTCTATTTATGCTGCCTCATGTGATAGCAGCATAAATATCTTTGCAGCATATTCCTGTGCTCCTCAGTGCAGAGAGGTTAAGCTTGCAGCCGTGGTACAGACATACTGTAAGAAGGGTTGTTACTTTAACTGCTGTTGTGTTAAATATAGGATATGTTTATCTCGTCTCTCTTCAGGAAGACATCTTTTAACAGCCAGTGAATAATCAACCCAAAATAGATGAGGTTAAGTTGTGCTCATTTTATCAGTATGTTTAATTATTTAAATTATTTAAATTGCTAATTGTCATTTTACTATATGCATATTGGGAATTTAGCAACCTTTTCCCATAAAGATGGTTTTCAGCTGTCTTAGTACAGTGAAATCTTATTGCTTTCACTACTGAAAGCTTCTATGGCTTTTTAAGTAATTTTTATTGCAATTGGCCGGTGCTATAAATTAGGTTTTCAAGTATTTTGATTATGAAAGGGAAATGGAGTTCAGTTAACTCTAATCAGGATTCCTGCCTGCTGACCTGGTTACCTGTACCACTGCTCTCTGTCATCCTCCAAACATCTGTTCTTTGACCCATTTTCCTTGCTGAATTTGTTGCTCCAGGGTTAGTTCTCATTCCTATCTGCCAATACTTAAGGAAATAATTGACCTTTTAGAACAAAATAAAAAAGTTATGTTTGAATTTCCTAAGCACTGTGAACACTCTACAGCGACATAGTATAAATAATGAATGGAGTGGAGTTGCAATACTACTATTTCTGCTAAAATTATATTGTTTGATTTGACAAATGCTAAGCCTTATGAAGATTTATAATAATGATTGTCAGCTTTTACTGAATTCAAAAATTGAGAAAAAGCACTTAGATGTGAAATTATAGAAGTATATTGTATTTGACAATACCAACCTTTATAGATAAAAAGTTAAAAAAAAATTTCGCTGAAAGGCATAAATTAATTTCAGTAACTACAAAGGACGTTCAAATTGTAAAAATAACAGAGGAAGTAAAAGCTGTCTGGCATGCCAAACAGACTTTAATGTGATTATTAGGTACAGGTTTTTTAAATTAAAGGCAAAGAGATCTCAGATTTCATACTTGTGAAGTAATATCATTCACTTGTCTTACAGGATTTAAACTGATTGTTTGCTCCTGCAGTCACTAATCTCATGCATTTGTGTTGCAAAAACAGACTGATTGGGATTTGCTGCTTGTATAGAAGAACACTAAGGTAGACAGCAGAACAATAGCCAGGTGGCAGACATTCTGAATTACCATGAAACCTGAAAGCATAAGGTTTGTGGAGGTGGGTTCTTATTTTATGGTATCTCTTGTAGGCCCAGGCAACAGTTTCAGCCTTTAAGTCTGACTCTGTGAGTTCATACTCATTATACTTCATATGCCATTGTAAAATAGGTATCTTATTTTTGACAAATGCAAGCTCATTACTTTGCCAGCAAGAAAACATCTATATGAGAAATGGTCCATATGTAAAAGCTCATGAATTTATTAGGTCTTTTGCTTCTGGAGATTAACTGTTTTCCTAAGACAGTTTTACATTTCATTTTGTATACTGTGTCTGTGTTAGCTCAGTTAGTGTGCAGTCCAGTTGTGGATATTCTGAAACATTCACCCTTAGCAGTTTGCATATATTTATGTAATCAATACTTCTTCCAGTTGCTTATTGAAGTATAGAGACCTAGCTCTGGATCAAGGTCCAAGAGAGGTTATGAATATCTAAGATGGGATTTAGATCATATGCAAGTCATGCAGATCCCTCAGTTTGAGAGTGAAGTCTTCAAAACACCTGTCTAATCCCACAGACACACCAGAATGACTCTGTTGATACCTGAGGGAGGAAAAGGTGGTTGCTGTTCACAGTACTCTCATTGTACAGTTTCGTTCTGTGCACTCCTACAGTTGCCCCTACCATTTTTGCAGAACTGGGCAGCACGTAGATGGCTTGTGGTTGGACTTAATGCAATATCCCACAGAGCTCCTGGTGAGCTGGGTATGAATCCCATTGCAGAATTCAAGTCTTCTGGCTCTCAAGAGAGGCAATGCATTTTGCATCATCAGCAACAAAATAAGATATCCAAGTAGTCATTGCAGTGGGCATTTGAGCCAAACTCCTCTCTTATATGAGTGCTCATAGTATTGAGCTAAAGACTCTCATGGATTTTAACTGACAAAACCCAAGCACAGTATGAAGTCTCCAGCATCATCACAATTCTAATTGCCAAGTTCCTCCTCTTGTGTCCTGAAAAAAGGAGCAATTCTTCTGCTGCTTTAAATTAACTATTTGGGCACTTAAATTGGAGAGAGTTCTACGTCTGGTGATTTAGGCCAAGTTTACCCTTTTTTGGAGGCCACATCTTAAACTGCCTCATAATTAAACTCACTGTTTTGGGGTTTTCTGTTGAGGTAGCTACCTCTACTCAATCTGCTTTGGCAAAGTTCAGAACCACACATGGCTTCAAAGTCCATAACCATAAGAAAACTATTGTTTCTGGCTGAAACTGGTGCTTCTAAGCAAATTCAGTTAAATTCATAACATGTTTCTTAGTTCTTTCAAGAATAAAAGCACGTTCTCCTTAAAATACTGATTTGGCTGCATTAGCATCACATTCAACCTATAATTTACACAGTGGATAAAGACTAGTTATGTTACCTGCTTCTGGAAAAATTGGTAACAATCTGCTGAGCAAACTGTTACAAGCAGTACCAGAGCAAAGGCACATCTGATTTGAAATACTTCTTTTCAAGGAGTCTAGCAAGTTGCAAATGAGGGTACTTGCAAAAATGGAGAATGATTTGGCTTGATGCTTCAGTATTTGAAGTTTCATCAATCTGTTAAAACTGGAAAACAATTTTAGCAGGCCTTTTAGTGTCTGTATAAAGCAACAAATTTTGAGTCACATGGATATAAGGAAGGAGCCATATTATTGTCTGACTTGTGTCAAACGTTGCTGGATACAGTTGTGGATGCTATGAAAAAAAGATGTTTAGATCTAGATTGGAAGAACAATTCAGTGCAGCAAGTAGCATTTTGGTTATAAGGGGAGAACTTCAAATTTGGCGATTCTGTGCAGTTCTGGAAGGTTAAATATGTAAAAACCTACTACTTTGACAAAGGCAGGAAGGCATTAAAATTTTTCTGTATCTAGTTTTATGAGAAAAATGTGATTATAACTCAAATTAGCCTCCAAGATTCAAGAAATTCCTCATTGCTTCACAGTAACCTCAACTACTCACAGGCCGTCTCCACATTATTTTTTCCATAATTCCACAGAACCTGGCATTATGGCATGACATAACTAGATGGAGAGCATGCAGTAAGATAACTAGATGAACAGACACTGCTACTGGGACAGCAAATTTCTGATAGTTGATGCTGAGAAACCATGGTTGCTTTAGTAAATACTTAGAGAACTTCTGCTCAGGAAGATGCTAACAATAATAGAAAATGTTATCAGAGCCTCCAGTTTTCAGTAGCACAGTAGCAGGTCATCCTTCTTTGCAAGAAGTTTATGTACATTTGGGAAGCCAAGTGACATGGATTATTTCTTCCTCTACAAATTCCACATTATTTTCTCAAAATATTTTCAGAACCCAAGAGGTTTGTAGTTCTGTGGTTATCTGTTGCAATCCTAATCAAAATATTATCCTAGAGAAGGAAGGTACGTTGTTGCCAGGAGTCAGAAATGGGAAAGGCTTCAATGCCACGTGTGCCCTGTGAAGTTGGGCTGTCGTGGTGCTGGAGGGGTCAGCTGAAGGGATGGGCTGGTGGCCGCTGCTCTGAGAATGGCAATTGTTCTTCATCTTCTGCCCAAGGGCTCTCTCTCTCTGTTTGGCATCAGTAGGATCACTGTACTTGACTTTACAGGGTTTTTCCTCTAGGTCTGTCACATTTCTGTGCTTTTTTTTATGCCTGCCTTCCCTGCAGGGTGAAAAGTACCCTCTCATTCATGTGATTGCAAAATTTGCTTTTGCCTGTGAATCTGAGAGTCTTTTAAGCAGATTCTGAATTATTTTTTTCTCCTATATATCTCTGAAACATCAATTGTTCCATCTGAAAGAGGTGGCAGGTGTCCAGGGTAATAAGAGATTTAACATCTGGATGGTCATGATGAGGAATGTTTTTACTGCTAGGTGTCTTGTTGAGTAGCAACTAGGCTTTGTGATCTGGACTAATTGTCAGCAGTACAGGAGGAAACCAGCTCTGTCTGGCTTTCATCACATAAAATCATCCCACTAATCCCACTTGCTTTCGATAGAATCTTTTTATAGCTGAAGAGCTATTGAAACTGAGTTCAGAAGGGAGTTCTCAGAAGCAAACTGTTCCTGTGGTTTCTTTCTGTAGGTCCCATAGTAAGATGGTTTGATTTCTACTTCAGCAATTTGATTGCTTGCATCCAGGGTTTTTTCTGTCATCTTTATCTGTCTAAGGAAATCTGTTTCACTGTGCATGCAGTGACTTGTGTTATCCCTGGTGGACTACAATATTTAAAGTTGATACCTATAAAATAATGCAGTGTGTCTGTTCAGGAGTACAAATACTTGAAGGAATATGAGATCTGCTCTCTTCGGTTTTAAATCAATTTCACAGTCTTGATCCTTATTATTTAAGGTGTCCCCAGACCCAGGATTTCTTAAGGGGGGGATGGCTGTACTCTGGTGAAAGCTGTTGTCAAGAACAGTAGGCTGTTAGTACAACTTTTCACAGTCAGGATAAAACTTATAATTTAATATACATGAAAACCACAATTTCAAAGCATTATGCAGGAACAAACAGCAATAATACCTAGAAGAGTAATTCTACACGTGCTTCATACTTTGAATAACAGTATTTCCAAGAACGTTATCTGCTAACTAATAATAAGTAATAATGTCATATAAGCAAGTTATGATAAGTAATTGAGTAGAGAAAGCAATGGAGCAACTTACATTGGATAACTTAGTGAATTTTTTATGAATCAGTTAAGAACTAGCTAGTAAATAACCCCTGGAGAGGAAATCTAAATTGATATTAAGGATGTCAGAAAGCATGGAGGAACTGGCAACAGAAGATTTGATTCAAGAACAATGATTACACTCAAGCAGATCAAACTGAAATACAATTTCATATGTTCCATAGGTTGGATTCCTAATAATTCTCAGTAGTTTAATACTGACATGTTAACGACTCTTGCCCTTTGTCAGCGTCTTTAACAACGACAGTTAAAGCTGATGGACAGATGAATCTGAAGTCGAAATAAGTGATACCTGAACTCTCAGTGAAAAGAGCTGGAGTAAACATGAACTGTACATAGCACCTGGAAAAGGACTTGCAATCATCTATATGATGAAGAAAGCTTACCAAAAAAAAAAATAGACAAATGATCCCCCCCTGTAGCCTGTCAATGATGATAGTAAAGCTGTAAGAAGCCTGATGAGTTGTCAAACTTATGTCAAACTGAAGGTGCTTGTTCAGTGTTTGTAATTGTAGATTTTCAGTATCTAAACCATACACACAGTTGTTATTTCCAGCTTACCTGGTGAATGTTCAAACTGAAAGTCCATCAGAATGTGAACAGATACCACAAAGCCTTCAAAAGATAAAGTCTTGGAAATATTAGATGTGATGAATGGAGTAACTTATTACAACTGTTACATCTGGGTTCACCAAGTTACACTGACTGAAGTTGGTCAACATAAGATAACCTATGGCAACACTGTTTCTCCAGGACTTTTTGCATGTAAGGGGAAATATGAAATGCAGTTAGGATCTAGGAATAAACCGAAGTCCTTCACTGTTCAGGTGGATGGGGCTGGTTTAGATTCTAGTCCCATTAGATGTAATATGCAGCAAAATTTGTATCTACTACAGGATACCTACACTAACCTCATTTGGGAACACCTGTCTTGTAAAGGAAACTTAAATCCAGCATATTGATTTGCACCACTTCCAATGCCAAGTTTGTGTTGCACGTGTAGTCTCTATTTGAAAGATAAAATTATAGTTGCTGACCTCTGAAAACCTCAGAGGTTCAACACAGAAAATTGAACATTGGCACTGTATCTGATTTTGTCTTTGGCAGTTTATTCTGATGTTTTATTCAGGGAATCTTTTTTGCTCTCTTTTTTCCTGCCTTCATGGTCTTATGAGCAGGCTGTACATCTTTGAAAGATATACTTAAAAAATAGCAAAATGGTTTAGAAACAGTTTCCTGGAATACGTGAACATAGGTAGGGCCTTGTCATGTTTGCAGTGAATCCCCTGCATCATTGAAGGAAGCTCTAGCTACTTGTTTGCATGGCAAGTTCTTGCTCTTCTCAAAATAATCTATTATAATCCAGTTTATATAACATAATTTCTATTTAAGAGATGCACAGCAGGACACCACTAAGGATCCATTCTGTTCAGCAGTCAAGAATGGTTTCCGCTCCCCTCAGTCTTTTAAATCCTTGGCCCTCTAGAGACACTTTGCTAATAATGAAGATGGAACATGAACATTTTAATCTGGATTATTTTAAACTATAAATTATTCAAGGAAGGCAATTTCTATTAGTGGATCATTTGTTTCAAGGAGGATCCATCCTGTTGTTTCAAAATTGGGGTCATGCAGATCCTAGAACTGTTAGTGCCACTTATAATTATCTGTTGATGTTACAATATTCTGAATTTTTTCTTTGAACAATTTAAACTTCATCATACTGCAGCAGTAGAAACTGGAGTTTCCTGTGCCAGATGTCTACCTCTGGATAAAGATTTTGGTTAATTAGAGTTGGGATTTCGTTGTTCACAGGGTTTTCATTTGAACTTAATCATCCCAGAAAATGAGGCCTAATTTTTAGGGAAAATAGACCACTTTGCCTTGTTAGTTCTTGCTGTCATTTCCTTAAGGAGATCCAGCCCCAGCCTATTTTTACAGCAAACTGCTGCAATTTCATGGGCAGGAAGATGGGTGGGAGGAACCAAACAGACAAGACTGGAAGCAGACAATACCAGAGTATTTTAACTGTTGAAGTACTCGTCTGTGAATCTTGTCATAGAACAAAACCCCTGGATCTTTATATTGAATTCTTCTCCAGGCAAATGGCTGTACAACCCCCTGGCGGGTTTGCTCTCTAGTGCTGCTCTGCACGGGGGAGAATTGGTACTGTTAACATTCAGCAGCTAAACCAGCACATGTCTGTGCTGTGGCTCGCAGGCCTAAATGATTCCTATTGTGGGTCAATCCCATGCAGAGGAATTCCTGACTTTGTAAATGATGCATTTTGTATTTTTGCTCTGGGCAGCACACTGCACACACCTTACCCTAAATGGTTAACATCCGAAGCCCCAGATTCAGACAGCAGGAAACACAGGGAACTCATCCCACACACTATCAGTTTTGATCCAGTGTGTTGCCTGTTTGCATTTTAAGTTTGATTTGGGTGGCTCAAGACTACTTGATTTTCATTTCTTTTCACAAAGACCTCACATTCAAAGAAACCCAAAAAGAAACTGAAATCTGTTATTCATAAAATATTTTCAGTATGTAAAAGGAGTACATAATTCTTTAGATATGATATTTTAAGATGCTTTTTTGTGATACTTGAATTTGGGACTCCAGATCAGTACCTAAAGGGGGCTACAAGAGAGCTGGAGAGGGACTTTTAAAAAGGGCCTGTAGTGACAGGACAAGGGGGAATGTCTTTAAACTGAGAGTACGTTTAGATCAGGTATTAGGAAGAAATTCTTTACTGTGAGGGTGGTGAGGCTGGAACAGGTTGTCCAGAGAAGCTGTGGATGCCCCATCCCTGGAAGTGTTCAAGGCCAGGTTGGATGGGGCTCTGAGTAACCCGGTCTAGTGGAAGGTGTCCCTGCCCATGGCAGAGGGGTTGGAACTGGATGATCCTTTGACCCAACCCAAACCACTGTAATTCCATGATCACTTGATATAACAAAGACACTAAGTAAGTTAAAGGATCGTAATTTTAAATGAAGCCTGTCTTCTTTGTTATCTATAGTGTGGTCTGGAAATTTGGGATGGGGAAGCTCCTCATTCTGGGTGGGGGGAAGCCTGTTTGTTTCCTTACAAACGATAATTTTTTGCTTTTAAAAAAAATGAAAATGCTAAATCTGGTGTTACTTTTCTCCCAGGACAGATATTTCAGTATACATGGAGTGTTTGAAGCAGACAGCTTTCCGTCCTTTGGATTCTCAGTTTTAAACTTTTTTCCTGAAGTATCAGGACTTAGGAGGTGTCTTTGCTGATCTTTGGCAGTCAAACTGTTAAGTTTTATTTTGGGACTGAATGCCTGTCCATTTGTATGCTTCATCATCTGGACCTATGTGGGTACTTTTGTTTGGTATTTAGAAACTAATGTATAGAAGATAACTAATTTGTTTTAACCCTTCTCCTTGTGGTGTTTCTAGGTTGGAAAATCAGGTTTTAACAAGGAAAGAAAATAAAATTTTAATATCTACAGCAGTGTAGGATGGTGATAGTAATAGAAATGTGTAGCATCACTTAATTGTTTTAATCAGCCAGGAATGCTTTAGAAAGGCCAAAGTCTGGAAAGTTACTTTTAGCCACTGTGTGCTCCACATATGAGCACAGCCAGCCAAAGAACATCAGCCTTGCTGTATTTAATGTGTCTTCAATGCAGGCATTTTGCAGTAAGCTCATAATTAATTCTTCAGTAGCCCCTATACTGTAATTTTTTAAATAGTAATTTATTTTTGTTGGTTTTTTGCAGGTTACCATGAAAGCCAAACAACTGAAGGATTCTGTTACATACACACCAGGTGTGTGCTACTAGATCCTCACTGATGCTTATGAAAATCACTGTATTTGGGTGATAGCTGTTTGAAAATCACTGTATTTGGGTGATAGCTGTTTTTCAGGGTTGGCTTTGCAGAGGGACTTGTGCAACCTTGCCTTACTTTGAGCAAAGAGAAGAACTGATGGGTATTCTGAGGGAACATTTCCCTTTAGTTACAACCTCCCAGACTTTCTTACTTGGTTTATTGTGGGTTTTGTTCACTTGTTCAGGCTGTTCTGTTTATATCAGTATGGGAATTTAGTAGCACTTCCCATATATCAGATAAGCTCCTAACTGGCAAAGTTCATTGCTTTATCACCTTGATTTCTCAATAAGCATTTTCTCTAAGCTCTCAGTCCAGAAGAGCTGCTTCTCCACTCTGCACTATTCCATGTACCTTTAATTTGTGGGCAGTTCCCTGCTTGCTTGTGGGGTGTTTCAGTTTTCCAGAAGTGTAACAGCAGTGCTTCTAACAGGTACCATCAGGCTCTCCGAGCTTAAAACGTTGGCCCATTCCAAAAATGTCAAAGCCAACATGAATTTGCCAGATCACATAATCACCCAGCGAGAAAGGGAGGAGGAAGAGGAGGAGGAGGGGAACTACTGTCATATACGAGAGCAGATGGATGTCCAGAGTGATCCAAAGGAGACCATTGGAAGTGAAACCAGACACCGCAAACGCAGAGTTGTCAAAGCACCTGAAGTGGCTGTGCTGGCATTGGAAGAGAAGGGCAGAGGGAGACGTCAGAGAGATTTTGATAACACTGAGCAAGAGGAGGAGAGTGATGATGAGAGCAGGAAAAGAGAGAAAAGCCGTGCCCCAGAAGAACTGTGGACTCAAAACCAACAGAAACTTCTTGAAATGGCCCTGCAGCAGTATCCAAAGGGAACGTCGGATCGCTGGGATAAAATAGCAAAATGTGTTCCTGGAAGAAGCAAGGTATGTCTAGTTGTGTTTGAACTAAGTATAAAGTGAGGAGAAATATATTTTCTACCAATGTCTGATTACCTTGGGGGTCCATGCAGAAAGGTGAGGCCTTCACTGAGCCCATCAGTCCAGTCGTAGGCAACCTGAGCAGCGTTACTGCCATGTTTGTTCCTTTATTTAAAATATTTTCTCATTTACTTCAGTTTGTTTGATCTGTTACAGAAAACATTGAGATAACTCCTGTTTCATTTAAAATACCTACCTCTCCTCTGCCTTTCAGATCTTCAATTGCAGGACAGATTAGATTTTAAACCAAATTTTGATTCAAAGTTAGTAACCAAACGTTGGTGAGCTACTTTGCTTAGACTTTCACAATACCTTTCTCAACCTATCTCAGTGAACAAACAAAATAAATAATCCATCTGCAAGTGTTAATTGCTCAGTAATGTATCTAATGTTCTTTTTGTAAGTATAATCTTTTAAAAATAGCATTGCCATTGATATAGTTGGTCTGTGCTACATTTCCTAATAGTTGTGATAGCTTTGTTTGCTTCAGTTGTTGTAGCTGCAGAAAATCCTTGTTTTATTTGTGCCAAACACAGTGTGAGAGAGCAGGAAACATGGTGGGGAGGGATTTGTGTGTTTCTCTTTCTGAAGCCGTTCTGCAGTATCTGGTGTCAGTAGGTGCTGTGTTAGTGACCTTGAAGGTTTGTTTTAACCCATTTGCAGCGTGGCTCATACCAGAGAACTGTTTTAAATAGATATTACAATACAACTGTTTAATAATTGCTCCTTGCAGTCATTGTCAAGAAGTACGAAGCAACTGTTTCTTGGGTTTGTGTGCTCTTCCAACAGATAAATTATCCATTAAGAAACATAAACTGCAAGTTCATTTTTCTAATCTGCTCTTCATTAGATGTAGATGCTCCTTCTGAAATTCAATGTGCAACTTTAAAACAAAACCCAACAACAACCACCACCAAAAAAACGCAAACCAAACCAAAAAATCCCACCCAGACGAAAAGAAACAAAACCAGACAAGAAACCCCCTCAAAAAATATTCCCCAAGAAAACCCAAACCACCCTCAAAAAACCCCCCACAACCCTCAGAATCCAGCTTTTCTTCTAGAATAAGGTAGCCTGTATAGTTAAAGCAATACTAAAGTATCACCCTTTGAATAACACTTTGGTGTTTTCTTTCAGGAGGAGTGTATAGCAAGATACAAGTTGCTTGTTGAACTGGTACAAAAGAAAAGAATGGCTAAAAGCTGAATGTGGTGAGCAGAAGAGATGTAGCTCATCTTTGTCAAAGTTTTAAATGTCATGTGCAGGAAACTGCATTTTTGTACCTCAGTATTTCTATATGTCACGTGCCTTAGTAAAAGAAAATATTAATAAATCTTACACCATCTTACCTGTTTTGTGTGTTGAAGAATGAAGGTGTGTTTGTACTGAAGAGCTGCTTATGCAGATGTGTGATAACAATGTCTTTAAAAATGAGTGGACCTTTAGGAAAACGCCCTCTGACAATCAGATACTGAAACTGGTAGGTTTACAGACGATGGATATTCAGCATATAAATAATTTATGTTTGTTTTGAAAGAGAGAATTGACATGAAATGAGAGTAATGAAACTCTGCACTCAAAATATATTTTTCTTTCTTGCAGCTCTGAAGTCATGACCATATGCTTATTATATCTCATTCTTATAAATATCTGGTCATATTTTGAAAAAAGTAGTATTTTTAATCTTAACTTCCATGTACATTCATATGCATCTGCAATATAGTACCTTTTCTGCCAGCCCTGCCATGATGTACAGTGATATTTGACTGTGTTGTTAATTGGGCAAAGTTGAAATGGGTAAAAACACTGAAAGTCTAAATTTTTAAATTGGAAATTAATAGCTATAAGGCACTTCAGGATCACTTTTTAAGTACAGAATGGCAAATATTCTCATATTTGAGGAGTGGTTGTATACCTTGGATTCAATGTAGTTTGATTTTATATTTGAGGAATAGGTAGTAAGGGTTATTATTCCATTCTTATTATTTTGTTTTGTATAACTTTTCCAAAGTTATGAAAAGCTTAAAATGTTGGAATAATAACTTAATGGGCTCTAAATAACAGCAATAAATCAGAACAGTGATCACAGTCTTTTGCAAGAAACATTAAGGAGTTGCATTTTTTAAAGCAGTATTTACCACTCAAATTCTGATTTAATACCAGGATTCTAAAAAGTTTTTGAGCTTTAATTCAAAATCAAAATGAAAACTCAGAGGATCACATATCCGAACTCAAAACTGAAGCTTGCTGTCTGAAAGTCTCCATGACCTTTCTGCCATTTCCTCTGCTGATTTCCCCAGTAACTGTTTGCCAACTGTGCTGCTTCTGACAGATCAGCATTTCACAACATTTCATCCCATTCCCATAAAAACTTGTCAGTTTGAGCACCTGAAGTGCTGCTGGATGTCTCCTCCTGCCTGGACGGAAGGGAACTGATGGACTGCATCCTTATTGCTTGAACAACCAACCTGCCTGAGAGTAGAGGCAAGTTGGCTGTGTCAGAGAAATGCACTGGCCTCTCCTGCAGTGGCACTGCTCTGGGAACTGGTGACAGGGACAACTGTCTCAGCATCGAGAACCAGGAAGGTTTTGCGTAGCGCCCGTGGGTCATCTGGAACTGAAGGTCTTGGGATGGGAAATGTGAGTCAGTGTCCTGCATCAGTGGATCTGCTCTCTGCTACCAGATGCCCAGAGATATCCACCTGGGAGGCAGAACACGGAACAACGTACTGGCAGCTTCATCCAGGGCCCATCCAATCTTATTGTCATGTTCAGTTCCTCGGGGGCCAAAGGAGCTGGCCCAGCCCAAGCTTCAGCTTTGGTGTTTGGTGGGAGGAGGAAGGTGGCATGGCTGAGAGTCCAAGGCTTTCAGGGCCTCTCAAGAGCCTCTCCTGAGGGTACCACATGTTTTCTGGATGATGAGACACCCAGCCCTGATAGCAGCAGCTCTAGTCTGTGGTGACTGAGGTCAGACATGATGCTCACTAGAGAAGTGGAAAACTGTAGCCACGGTTTGTTTCTATCCACAAAAACCAAGGTGACTCAAGGCTTGGGAGTTAAGCAACTTTGTTCTAACACAAAATGCAGATTTCCTTTAAGTAATGTTAATATTTGCCTTCAGACAAAAGTTTTCTTTCCTGGGCAGTTGTGAGCTGTAGCTCGATGGTGCCTTTTACACTGAAACTTTGTGTTCAGTCTCAGAGACAGCCTGTGCTGTAGCTTCTGTTCTCTGACTTGGTCCTAAACGAGTCAGATCTGAGCCTACTTTTGAGTGTCTTTGCATGTCCCTCTTGATGGGACAGCAGAATGCTGTGGAAAGGGGTATTTGGTGCAGATGACCCAGGGAGGGCAGTATTCCTGCGCTGAGGATACAGTCCAATGCCAGGATAAAGCATCAGAATTTTGTAAAATTACAGCCCGTCAACCATACACAAGTGAATGAGTAGGACATGAGGGAGATGCTGTGAAGGTTATCAGTGCTCCCATTTAGGCTTGTTTAGCTCTTGAGGAAAGACCAACAGATGCTGTTCTGCAGTGTCTTCTTGCAAACCTAAATGTTTGGACTACATTATGCTCAACTTTACAGCTCTAAGTATATGAACTAATTTTTAAAAAAAATGTTTCAGAAAAGATTTTGCAAAAAGATTTTTACCTCTCTGTGAGATTATGGGGTCTGAAAACAAAAGGAACACTGAGTGACTTGAGAAGAGCTCTCCTTTAGCCAGAACCAACAGCAAGATTTTAGTGCAGTTTATGCAAAACAGGCACCAGAAAGTCACACAGTTAATGTCTAAAGTGCTGTTGTTGAAAGCGTAGCTCCCGATAACACAGCTTGAATGGATAAAGTTGATAAAACCAGGATTTAAGATGTCAAAGGCTGTCCAGAATTAGTTGGCTTCTGTAAGCCATAAGGGATATTATCATTGCTGTCAGTAAAAGGGGATTTTGGTGAAAAATCTTCCGAAATGCAGGGCATTTAGTCTGTGCTGCTCGTGAGACTGAGCCCAGAGCAGCTCCCAACACATGTGAGGGGAGCTCAGTAACCAGCAACGTGGCTGCCAGGGACCTGTGGAGTGGCTTGGGCTGCTCTGGCATCCGAGGCATCCCACAGGGACAGCAGCGTTGGCTTTACTGAACTGGTGCCAAATCAGCCACAGACCATCATCTTTGATGTCAGGATCTGCAAAATCATTGAAACAAGGTTGGTTTTGACTACATCTGGCCCTCATGTGAACTTGGCTTTGATGTGCTCTTTCTTTAGAAAGGGCTGCTGAATTGGATTTTTGTTTGGGTGACAGAACTGTCCTTTTCATTTCCTCGCTGTTGCCTGTTGGTCCACCAGGACCGTGGCACTGTGAATCACCCCCTGCTGTCCTGGGCTGCTGGCACCAATCTCTTTGGACAATTTCACTGGTATTTCTTTGTCCCTTCATACTTCTCTACATCTTGGCAGAAGACAGGTACCAGAGTTCAGGCACTCCCTGTCCAATAAAAGAAACACACATGGAAAGACATGACTTACCACTGTTACTGGTGCCTCTGGTACTGCTCCAGTAGGAGCAGAGAGATTTACTGATACTTGTCTAACATATAAACTTTTTGGCTTCAGCTTAGATCAGACAAAAAAGCAGCAGTCCTTGGCTCCAGTAGAAGGGACACTCAGGATTTCCTGGAGGCCTTGTGCTGGCAGAAGGGGCATATTGGGCTTTTCTTCCCCTTCCTCTCTATGTCTGGCAGTGCCAAGTGTAACTCCAGGGCTCGGCCTATACGTGCTCTCTGGTCTCCCTGCTCAGCACTGAGCAGCAGTCAACACAATCTCCCTGCTGCTGGTCCCAGAAGCTGCTCTCAGCTCCTCCTCATTAGCAAGGGGCTAAAAATTGTGAGGAAGGCATAATGCATCTCTTGTCTGCCAAAACCTGGACTGCCACCAGCCTCACACACTTTATCTTCAAGTGACAGTATGGGAAGGGTCAAATTCTCTTTGCTGCCTGGGAAATAAAAGACCAGGTGTTCAGCTCTGTGTTTACTAACCCTTCCACGGACAATAAGCAAAATTCATGGAAAAAACACTGAGCTGCTTTTATAGAAAATACAGTGCAAAGGTTACAGCAACAACCTTGGCCTCCATCCCCTCAGCCCCAGCACAGTGCAGATAAAGAACCCATCCCATCCCCAAAGAGCTCTCACTGAGTCACAAAACAAACCGGTCCTGTTGGACACCCACTGCAATTCCAGTCATTTCTCTTTGGAGGGTGAAAGCAAAAAACTGACATCAGACCGAGGGCTGCAACTGGGCATTTCTGTTCTGTAAGCAGAACCACCCCTGGACAGTTGCAGCTGCATCAGTGTCTCTTGAAAGCAAAAATTTACATGAGCAACATTTTTAAAAACTTGTTGTAATACAGTTTAGTGGCCACATGCAATTGAAATCCTTTCTTGTGATGTTAATAGAAACACTCTGTTCTTCTACAAGACTCACATTCAGGCAAACCATATACAATGATAAACATTATTAAAGTTTATTAACAAAAGCTTTGTACGTATCTTTTCATACACTTGGAATTTTACATCTAGTCAAAATAACAGCACATTTCCATCTTACCTTTTGTACAAATTGTTACAGAATATCCACCAGTGGGGCGAGTAAGTAAAATAAACCACTGGTTTACTTTTGTAAAGTATCTACAAAAGTGATTTGTGACATTTTTAAAAAATTCCCCAGAACATATAAAAATAAATTATTTTTACTTTTTCAATTAAATCTACTAATTAGAAATATTACAAATCAAAATATCAATGTTTTCTTATGAATTCTTCACAATACAAAACAGATTCACAAAACTTTATTTACAGAAATGAGGTAAGAACTGTGCAATGTTTAACTAAGAAACATATTGCAGAATTAACATGTTCTTCCAAATAAGTACACAGTGGAGGTCTAATTACAGCTGGGTCTTTTCCTCTAATAATTCCCACCTTTATATTGATTAGTGGTCATTACCCCCATTTAAACTGTCCTTCACTGCATAGACTCGCCATGAAATCAGCAACTGCCAGAAGTGTTGTAATGCAAGTTCACCCGTTTCAACCACTGGTAAATTTTAGTGGGAAATATTAACTCACTTTTTTGGTAATTTATTAGTGAAAGTGACCCAGGTAACAATCTGCCTGAGCTCTCTACAGTGGTATAAACACCTCTAGGAAAGGCAGAACACGGCTGCTGGTGCAAGACAGAGTATTCCCGCTGCTAACAAGGACACATCTAGTGCATGATCAGCTGTTTGCAGCCATTTCAACAAAGTGGAGGTAGCAACAGGCACTTGGTTTAGGCCAAACACTACACGAACTTCTTCCCGTGTGGCCTTCTCATCTGGTAAGAAAACTTTGTCACTGGAACCAAACCAGTTCCTTTAAAAATCTCAGAACTCTAAAACCTACACCAAAAATTAAACTTTGGATTCCATACTGTAACATACTCAAGAAAAACTCCCACTATATAACAATAGGAATTTAAAGGAGTAAAAAGTTCAAAGTCAATTCCCTTATTAGGTTTCAAAACAGGTGTGTAAAAAAAGAAAGGACAAACAGCAAGTCCCAGCTGCCATTACAAGCTCAGTCTAAAAGGATCTATTGCAACCGCAGCAGCAGATCAGACGGGCTGGGGCTGTTAATTACTGCTCTGAAACCAAAGCAGTGCGTGACTGCAGACAGTTTGTGGCCTTTGAATTCATAAGAATAGGACTGAAGAGTCAAGTAAATGTTCTTCTGTGGTTGAATTCGTACTTAGTACCATCATATTGACAAAATAATTATGATTTGCAGAGTTTTATCTACTTCACAGTCTGAAACATTAAAAAGTACATCCATTTTAGTGCAACAAGAAAGCAAGTGAAAGCCTACCAAAAACATCCTTACAAAAATTATTAACCTCTTGCTGTGCAGTAAGTTCCTGTTGCATTTTTCAGTCTGCAGAAAGGACAGCTGTGGTTTGCAGCCAGATGAAGTGCTATAACAGCAGGACGTGCAGGTCTCACGTGTCATTCAAATGTCAACTCTTCTCTGATGCAACTGGTCCAGTTTTATCATTGAGCCTCTGTGTAAGAGAAAATACTTCTACAAATCAGATTATAACATACAGAGCTGAATAGAATTAAATTCATAAAAGTGACAAAACGAGGTTAATTCACTAGAGCCCTCTAAATAGTAACTTTTGCATTGTAAAGAATGAACATGTCCTATAGAATAACAAGTAGGAAAGAATAATTAAAGGTGTAGTCCTGCATGGCAGCAAATGATGCTAATTAGGTCACCACAACCAGCATTAGAAAACACCGATTTTGCTTCTACTTTCATTCTCACAAGACTGGCTGTTCCTGGCTGTTGGTCTCTCCAGAACCACAAGATGGTCCAGGCAAATACCAGGTGACCTCTACTACATGTTGCCCACTGGAGAGGGCTGAAATCTACACTTCCCCATCAGAACAGAAATACAATTTCTGTTTTGCTCTGTCACAGTTATCTTTCTTTCATATATTGCTGCAAAGACATTTCCTGCAGGACACTACTGAGCAAAAACCTCATCTCACTCACTGAGCATTCAGAAATACCTGAAAACCAGTTCCAACTGCAAATGAGATTAAAACATTTGAACTTTGGCAAAAAATAGAGGTTCTTAAAAAACAGTTCAACAATCCAATGCATCCTGCCTCAACTCTCACCCAAAGGAAAAAAAAAAGCTATTTTAAAGGAAATTTGTTTCTGAGGTTTTTGTTTGAAAGATGATCTGAGATTTCTTGGAATTATGTATAGCTCACTGCTACAGGAACATAAACTACAACTGTAATAGCATATTTGTAAAAATATGCCACATTGTACAGACCCAGTAATGGCCATGCCAAAAAGATCAAAATAAAGTCACGTGGAATAGTTTGTTTGGATGCAAACCAAGTAGAGGGTCTCAATTCCATTCACTACTAATTTTTGGAAAATGAGGGGGATAAGTTTTAAACATGCCAGAGCAAACTGTGAGCACTTCTAAATGCAGGCAAGGCGTGGAGCCATTTCTGTGACAGCACTTTTGCTCTGGCAGTGACTGGGAGGAGGGACCCGACCACGGCTCTGCCGCTCGCCGTTTGGCTGCAGCACCACAACCACAGCAAAGCAAACGTGACAGCGACGCTGCTCAAAGCTCAAAGAAAGAAACGCTCACATAGTGAGTGCAAGGGAGCTGTTCATAAGAAAAATTGTCTTGAAAACTTAACATTTATGTTTTTGTGTCTCACCTACTACTTGGGAAGTACCCAAGAAGCCCAGCCTGAGTTCTCCACTACAGTGCTCCTGAAGTAGCTGGAGGCTTTGGGAGTGGGGAGCAGAGAGAGGACCGATTTGTAGCCCAAACTCTCCCTACCTGCTTTTGCATACAAACTTCCTTTTTTCCTCTACCATTGCCACTTGATGTTTTCTCCAAGGAATACTGGAACTTTATGTCTTCCTGCTCTATTCATCTGTTCATCCTTTGTTTTTCCAAGTTCCCTTCATCCTCTCTTAATTGTATGATCTGTAGAGAATGAATTCTATTTTCTGACTTCTTGAAGAAAGAATTCCCATCTTGGGGATGGAGATTATGGGCAAATACTCAAGATAATGGAATATCTTTGCCAGAAAAAAAATGTGTTGTTTCTTTCTCTGTCTAGGAAAGGTTTCATTACTCTATCAAGCAAAGGAGCCGCTCAGCTTCCCAGCGTACAGCCTCATTTTCCCAGGCCAGAGCCAAGATGCACACAGCCCGTTCTCCTAACACACATTCCACCTTCCCAGCTAAGGGCTCCTCACCTCTCAAGTCATCAGCTGATCTCTGCAGCTCCACAGTGCCTGAGGCCTGGCCAGGGCAAACTCGCCAAGTAAGGGGATAAAAGGAACGATCCACAAAACAGTGGACAAACTCTGGGGAAGAAGTGGGGTGAGGAGGACTAGAGCTGCAGTTGTAACTACAAGGGGAAGGCAAGGGTCACTGGACTGGTGTTGTGATCCAGGGAAGCAAGAGTGTGCAGCAGACAGCTTCGGTGTGACTACAAGTTCACAGAGTTCTGAGCCTCATTAAGTGCAGCCCATGGCTCAAGAAAAAATAAAGAAAAAATGCACCATCCTTGGTTTGTGAATACAGGCACATAACCTGCTTCTTTTGGTTACCTCCTGGAGGTACTGCATTGAAAGTGAGGTGAGAAGGATACTTACTGTCACCTTCTGAGCTGCGTTATCTCCATGAATTGTAAGGAATGGGTTGGTAGCAGCTGCATTAAGTGGTGAGGCCTGTGTGCCTGAGAGTAAGTTGTTTACAGGCATCTGTGCTCCTCCAGTAATCTGCAATTGCTGTACTTCAGACTGATGGTGTTGGTGATGGTGATGGTGATGTTGCTGCTGTACTAATTGATACAAAAGGGCCTGATGTTCCTTGAGTAATATGAGGAGAGGGAGGAGGAAGGAAAAAAAAAAATCAATAATTAATTACTGAAAAATAGCTCCTCCCTGGGTTCCTGCTTATTCAGATCTTCAGTCAGTGCAACCCTTAACCTAATCCCAGCTAATTTAGGTTACACTAATGAAGTTCCATGAGACTGGGGGAAAGGAAGAATCCTCTAAGATTTCCTGAAATCAGTAGTAGCTCAGCAGAAGCTCAGCTAAGCCTGCTGGCTTCATCAGGCCTGTCAGAACAAACATATCATGTACTAAAACTACACAGCTAACAATACAAATAGTCAAACCAGGTACCTACTGGCCTATGTGAATACTGCAAACAGAGCAAAGACAGCTCACAAAATGATATCCAAAAATCTTTTTCTACTGTTCTAGTGGAATCAGAGAATAGTTCCCAGGATATTGTTAGAATCCATACATGGTCCCAAACTCTGCTGCCCACAGCTGATGCTGAGAGAGACAATCCATATCCACACAGGACAAAATGAAACTGAAGGCACTAGGGAATGATTCTTGTAGCCATACACACAGCCCAATAACATCCTGTCATTTAACATGACTATCATCAAATAGGTTGAAGCAACTGAAAAACTAAAATATTATCAAAGCCTTTAATATCAAGTTAAACACATTTCTAGTATGTCTGCTAGGCTGAGGAGTTTTTCCATGCCTTAGTATACAATAGAGCAATAAATCATGATTAACTGGAAAACTTACTGATGTGAGTTGCTGGGTACTTAGTAATTGCTGAAATTGCTGGTGCTGTTGATGGAGTAAAAGTTGTCTCTGTTGGTCAGAAAGCAATCCTAGTCCCGAGGCACTGTAGGGTTTGACAGGGTAATACTGTAGTTTATATGGAAGTATGGGAACTTTTTACTTCAACCTTCCATTAAAGCAAAGATGTACACAAACAGACAGTCCCTATTTAGCATTTTGATTGCATACTGTAAATATTGTCTGTCTGTCCAGTTGCACTTTTTGACACATGCCTACACCTTACCACCCCCAAATCTCATTTATGCAGCAACAGTATCATCTTGCCTGTAACATACATCTACTCCATGCACGTTATTTGAAACTCGGACAATAATTACCACTTCTACATTTTTTCCAAATACTTTATAAAGAAAGTCCAGATTTTATATTACAAGACAGCTCTTGCAAATCTTTAACACTTAGTTACCAAGCATTTACTTTGCCTTGGTTTCCTTCTAATTCCCATCCTTTGTGACATTCAAATCACTCACTGTTCCCAGCCTTGTCTGTAATTTAGCAAAGACCTTCAGTGTGTGGATGCTGCCATGGAATGAAGCTGCCTCTGCACTTGCCAACTACTTCACTCCCAATCCCTATTTTCATGCCTACATATAATTTTCTGCAGATAGGAAACTGGGCAGGGCATTGATCCAGCTGACAACCAGTCTGGAAATAAAGGGTTTCTTCAGCTATGCCAGTTCACTGCAAGACCAACAGCATGAACAAGGGTGTGTCAGCAATAGAGGACCAGGAAGACAGCTGGATTTACTCTTTCAGTACCAGTGTTAGCTTCTACTGGTTTAAAACACCCATTAAAATATTAAGGTGTAGTTTCATGATAGGTTTATCTTGCTATTGAAACATTAAGTATTTCCCTTTCAGCTGTACACTTCTGTCCTCTCCCCTCATAGTGGCTCTTGCACAATGAGCTGCATCTCAGGGGAACTGAGGTGAAACTTAAGCCAATACAAAACACACTGAAGGATTATCTATTAATGTAGATGAGGTCACTGTGTGATGCACAAGTGCTTGTACCAGCACAAAGGTGTGCAGTAGGATGATCAAGAGGATGACAGAACTGCTTGTTGTGATTGGTAATAAGGAATTATCAAATCATCCACAAATCCACACCACTAGGCTACAGTCATTTAGCTCCCCAAGACATTATCTTGCATTTTTACAGTAGCCAGCAGACTGTAGCCTAACTCCAGTGTAATTTCACTTTGTATTAACCAGCCAATATGAAAATCCCCAAAGCATCACCATTCTATCCTGCTGGGACAGGGCAAGCCACATATGAACTTCATTTCATACTTCACTGGATGGCCTTAGCCTGGGAAACACCTGGTAGGCTGCACTTGTATCTCCTATAGGGAATGGGAAACCTCTTCCAATGAGAAGTCTATGGAGTGGGATGGGATCCACCCAAGGGTAGTGAGGAGCTGGTAGAAGTGCTCACACTTTCAACCATTTCAATACAGGCACATAACCTGCGTAACTGGGGAGATCCCACTCGACTGGAGGCTGAGAAACGTGATGCCCATCTACAAGAAGGGCTGGAAGGAAGATCCAGGGAACCACAGGCCTGTCAGTCTGACCCTGGTGCCAGGGAAGGTCATGGAGCAGATCATCTTAAGTGCCATCACACAGCACGTGCAGGACAACCACGGCATCAGGCCCAGCCAGGCTGGGTTTGTGAGAGGCAGGTCCTGCTTGAAGAACCTGATGTCCTTCTATGACAGGGTGACGTGCTTGGTGGATGAAGGAAGGGCTGTGGATGTGTCTACCTGGGCTTAGGTAAAGCCTTTGATACTATTTCCCATAGTATTCTGACTAAAATTATCGCTGTTTCCTTTTTCTCTTTTTGCCTCACTTTTTCTGTATTTTTCTATATGGGAATTAATCCTCTCAGCTGTTTTTATCTTCATTCTTTTATCCCATTTTTTTTCTCAGATCATGTTTTACCTTTGCACTGCTTTTTTCTGTTGTTCTCCCTTCTCTTTAATCTCTCTGCCTGCCTCTCTTGCTCTGCATTGGCACTTGAAAGAAAATACCCTCAGTCAGCAGCTGAGATCTCAGTGTTTAGAAACTAAACTAAACTGCAGAAGACAAAACGGTGCAGCCCCCAAGCTTCCCAAAGAGACAGTTCACTGGATTTCACCATAAGAGCTTTCTCTAAACCAGATCAGCTTGGAATGTAAATTTAATCCTTTTTAGATTCTCATTAGAAGGCACATAATCACTCTGAAACTCTCCACCCTAGTCTTCTCTGATTGCGAGAATGTACAGAAACAATCCTATCTCTTTCCTCAAATCACTTAATCTCCCAGTTGCTAGCAATCTGCATTAAGCCATCTTTTTCCCAGAAAAGGATCGAGTATTTTTCACTGGC
>JAWWLV010000088.1:18037911-18063039 GCA_035041135.1 Platyrinchus mystaceus
TCACTGGCGAATGAATGTGGGCTCTTTTAACAACTTGAAACCCTCTCCAGCAGCAGTGTGTGCAAATCAGTGTTTTCTCACCTCCTGGTGTTCCACAGTTAAAGAGTTCACATGAGTAAGGACAACATGCATAAAGAAGTGTTCATGTACTGGTGAGCACTCTGGCTATTTTTCTAAGTGAAACTGTTGGAACAGATTCTGAAGCTTGGGAAGGTACTGTAAGAAGCAACTTACAGGAACATTTGGCAAGTCTTTTAATTACAGAACAATACCCCAAAGTTGGAGAGTAAGGCTGAGCTGTCATGTGGCTTTCCAACATCTTGCCCATACTGATTTAAACCACCTCCAAATCTGACCACCACCACACCATCTAACCAGGCTCAGAGAGCTCACAACACCATGGCACCAAACCTTTGTGCCTGCCTGTGCCTATTTAACCTTCCCACCAGGGCAGTTCAAAGAGCAGTGATATCGTGGAGAATTTAACATTAAAGAAATAGTCAATTAGTTGCCACTGAAGCAGCATCAAGCTCGAGTGACAGGTGTCCCATAGAGCTCCAGAACCAAAGATTTCAAACAGTAGAAAATATTTTTTTTGTATTTTTTTCTCCTTCCTTCAAAGTCATCCCAGAGCTGCTTCGCAACTTAGTTCCTTAGTAACAGAAAAGTTCTTTCATATTTTTCACTGAAGCATTTGTAATGGAAGAAACAGGAATCAAAATTATTTTAGCACTAGTTACCATTAGTGCTTGCTTGGCCTGAACTTTTTTCTTCTAAATATAAAACCAGAAATACCAAAAACTCAGAGAAAATGGGGTTAATTGTGAAACACCTCAAAAGGAAGGGGGCCTGGGAAATAATCTGGGTGAACTCAAATAAAGTGGAGAATTGTGTGAAAAGTCCACTTTTAAATTTAATATAAACATTAATTTTAAATTAGTATTACTGAGGGAGTGGTGCAGAAAGAGATCATGCAAAAACAGAAACAGAGAAGTGGTAGTGCTGGCAGAGTTGTCCATCATAAGCTTGTTGTAGCAGAAAATAGGAAATCATTGGGAGTATTCCAGACTCTACTAAAAGTTAGAATGAGAGCTTTTAAGAGGATCCTAGTTGCAGTATTTTGCATGAACTGGAACATTCTACTACTAGGCTACACACTGAAGAGTTACAGTGGTTAAGATGGATATTAAAAAAGAAACACGAGAACTTCTGCAATATAAAGAATTGGAAGTAAATCATCTGTGTATAAAATCATTTGAGAAAACAGTGGCATGACTGGTATTTAGCATAACCAATATATTCTGGCAGTACTGAAAGTGGAAAGCATTATGCAACTGGTTAATATTATTGATTTTATCTGGTATTTCTCACTCCTCCTCACACTTTTGGGGAGAGTAATGCAAAAATTCTGTTTTTCACAAACCTCTGATACTCAAGAAAGAAAACAGCTGTTCATTAACAAAATGTCTGTTGTTTAACCTATGGAACCTCATGTTCATATATGATATAAACTATGAAAAATACAGGCTCCTCAGTAAAAATGCAACACATCCAAACAATGGGATACACTTGGAAGTATCAGGTTTTATGAGCCTACTGTAGCAATACCACACAATTATATGGTGTACAAATATTCAGGAGCTGCCAAGCCAACGGCAAGGAAAGAAACTGAAAAAAGAAGCTGGAAAACTAGGGACCTCTTGCATCATTCCAATCACATATGCCTTTTTTTGGTGGGTAATCCATCATAATCTCCAAAAATAAACTACTTAAAGACAAGTAATCCACTCCCTATTTGCAGGCATTTCGTTCTACGTACAACCATAGTTCTCCTTCCTAAGCAAAGGACGATACAAGGGGTGGGGGGAAGGGTAGCAGGCAGAATGAGTCGGCCCAGGCTCTGCTCTATCCCAAAATACTTCCAGACCAAGAAGTCCATTCCCCCTCCTGGAAAGCAGCTGTCTCCTTTTGTTACCCGTTTGCCTTGCAGCTCAAGCAGCAGCAGCTCATGCTACTGAGGGTACCTGGTTTTGGTGAGGGGCTGTTAACGAACACTCGCACATTAATCTTTTCATACATTGAGATATCCTTCACACCACTTGAAAAACTAATTTTGTTGGTTTTGGAGTCATCACAGGCAACTGAAAACACCATGCAACTGTATTACAACTCTGGTTTGTTATGCCTATTACATCTTGAATTACATGACCATATACCCTTCCTCTCCTTCTCCCCCTCCCCCCTTCTTACTGCAACAAATGGTAGCTTTTCCAGTGCTCCTTTAATCCTGGAAGAACAATTGTCAGGATAAAGAATATTGTTTTATGAACTAAAAAAATAAGCTGAAGAAGATTTACATAATTACATTTGTTTGGGAATGTGACTTGATTAAAAAAATGGGAATAAACGGACACAAAATTCCCAAAAGCTAAACAGAAAACTATTTGTGCTTCCATTAAATCCTCACTTTTATTCACAGATCAGGAGCAGAACTTAGTTTGACAATTACGGGCTAAGGAAGAAACTACGTACGGAGTGAAAACACATCTAACCTGAAGAACAGCAGGAACTATCAAGAAAAACATAAAATTGGCAAATTCTTACCTGTTATTTAGCGTGGTTGGCAGAGGATGAGTTGCGTTGGGTGGCACGGTTGCATGAGTGAGAGAAGGGTTCTGTGATATTGTTGCTGGGGTCTGAATTACCCCATTTAAAGCCCCTACAATTCCATTGATTGCCAGCTGGCTGGCTGGCAGTGCTCCAATTATTCCACCCACACCAGGCACTGCAGGAATGGTGGAGGTTACAGTCTGCATACCACTAGCCAGTGCCCCCACTGTCACACCATTGACCTGCTGAACTCCGGTGACTCCCGAGCCTTGCTGGGCCGGACTCTGCCCAGCAGGTGGTGGAGTGGAAAGCGCTGATGAACTGCTGGTGCTTTGTCCGCTGGAGGTTATCTCCTGGTGTCAAAACAAACAACAAAACCCCCTCAGCCGCGGAAAATTTTACCTAACAGCACAATGCAAGGACTAGGGTGAGTTAACTAACAAGTTTAGGTTTAGAAGAAAGAAATAAAAATTACCTGATTTAATACTGGAAGAGAATTGTCTGGTAAAAAACTGTTTCCCAGATGAGGGCTTTTACTGCTGTTCAAGGAATCAGTACTAGGTGCTAAAGTAATTATTTCAAAAAACACACAGTGGTTACATTTCTGTAACATGTAAAAAGATTCAAAATAATTATTACAAAATAATGTCAAAGGTAAACATAGAAAATGTAAAGTCAACCTTAAAATCATTGCTAAATAGTAAAATATTAACTAAGTAATTGGTGAATCAACAGATTCAAACAGATGTGCTCCAGACTGAAGTAAAAGAGAAACAGCACTGAAACAAGTAGTAATGGCTCAGATAAATAAACCAATTGACTTTTAAACACATCAGCAAATACTTGGTCTATATTCATCCTACATGTATATGCATCTCCCATCAATGGCATGTGTGGATGAAACAGATATTTCATATAAATACACGATCAAATTACTCTGACACTTTAATAATCTCTTCTACTTACGTGCTTGTACTGGAAAGGCATGTACTTGATGAGAAGGGCTGGGATTTGAAGTTATTGTTGGAAAGGGCACCGAAAGCTGTGCATTGAGAAGCTGAAGCCGTTCCTTCTTAGCAGTCAGATTCTTTATCTGTTCTTCCAACCGCCTATTTTCAACCTGAAGTTGGTGTAATGATTTAAGCATTCCTAAAACTAAGACAAAAATGCATATATTTCACAACCAGATTCAATGAACGAATAACATCTTCATTTGGTTTTAGTTTCTGTATTACAATAAGACTAGCATTAAGTCATATGTGAAAATACAAATAAAATTAAAAGTCTGACTTTTACTGGGAAGATTTAAGATCTATTTTGTGTAATTTAAAGCGCAGAAAAAAGCACATAGCCTTGTGATAGTAATTCTGGAATACATCTACACCCTGGCTTAAATACTGATAAAGTAGTATCGTTAGGGCTAGCATTCATTTTAAGCAAGCAGCAGGTAAGCTGTTAAGCATGGTAACTTATCCCCAAATTAGAATATAAAATTAGTAGTATTTTAGTAGCACAGGTTAACTGCATAGTTGGGAAAAATCCAGTTCAGCTGCAATATTAGGAATTTTAGACATTATAAACCAGATAAGTTTGGCAAGTATGCATTCAACTAATAAATACAGGCAACCAACAACATTTATATAAAAACAATCGAGTTGTGAAAAGGGACTTTCTCTGCTTTAATGCCTTGTACACCGAATCCTAAACTTATAGAAACAATGAAAAAAAAAAGTGATCCAACGTGAAGTTCTCCGGGCCCACCTTGGTGGGAGCGGCGAGCAGCGATCTCGGAATCCCCCAGCAGGGAGCACTCTGTGAGCACCGCACTTACCCCCCGCCTTCTGCATAACAAGGGCATCACCTTCGGCACTAACCTGATTTTTACCAAGCACGGTTTTCTCAAACTCCAGTTTGGTTTCAGAACTTGGATTTCCCAGCCAGTACTAGAGTGTGACTGTAAAGCCATAGGGAGAGCCTTTTTTTTTTTAAATTCTAAATTGTATTTGTTTAACATGACCTCTGGGCCTACTACAGACATAAGTCTACTGGTATAGGCACATCTGGTCATTTCCCAAGGATTTAGCTTTTATCCCTCCTCTTCAAGAACATACAAAGGAACCCTCAGTGAGCTCAAATGAGATGCAATAAGACTTAGCTAAACCTGTCCTCCAGCTATCATGTTTAAAGGATTATCCCTGCATGAATTTCCTCACAATTAGCATTTTTGTCAGGATACCATTCATAAAAATACTAACTAGATACCACTTTACATTACCAACGAGAAGAATAATATGTTCAATAAAATATAACACAAAGCCCAACCTGGAATCAAATACATTTTTTAACATGGTCAGTGGTTGTCTTTGATACTGATATGTTGCTGAATATGGAGATCCACGTGATCTCCTGATCGCTTATGCTTTTAACGTATTCATTCTTGGACTATTCCACTCTATCAAACATAACTTGAGAAAATCATATTTGTTTGCTTGGAGAACTTCACAAGAAAGGCAGAACATAATAAAGACACGAAAGCTCAGTAGGATACCTTTCTTAACATTTGTAAATATTTTCTTTTCAAGTAGCAACAGAAGTAGGCAGTTTAGATGTAAAAATGAAAAATAGAACAATAAAAAATTATCATGGCAAATGAAAAATAGAACAATAAAAAATTATCATGGCAATTTATATCACACAATATAAAGAAAAATGGGGAACAACATGTTCCACAATATTTACACCAGTGGCTCCAAGAGTTCAGAATTCTTTTCCAAACCCTGCAACTGAGCAGCTGGATCTTCAAGTTACTTGCTCTTGCTTGACACAATTGCTCTATCCATAAAAGCACAGATAGTCACAGAGAAGTTCTCATCTACTGATGCCACGTGCTGCATTAAGAACTATGTTAGAACTACACACCACAGTTATGTTTCAATTCACAACAGAAAATAAATTTTGTTAAAATTCTTGGACAAGCATGGAATAGCAGCTCTGAGTAACAGTTAACAAAAGCCATAATAAACAGACTGAGTACTTACTGTCACTGGGGGTGCCTTGCTCTAATAAAAACTGTTGTCCTTCACTCCACTGCCTCTCCAGAAGCTGTTCTATGCTGGCTGCTACTGGGGGCAAATTCTCCCCACAACTGTTCCCTGATTGATCATAGCGAATCTGCAAGCTGCTCACAGGGGATCTGTTGAAAATATTGCAATTTATTATTTAAAGAAAAGAATGAAAGGAAATGCATTGGGAAAAGGCTGTTGAAATTTCTTATTTTATATCAGCCCTTAGCACCTACATATCTTATGTTTCCAAGACTAAGTTAATTCATCAACATCACTAAGAACTCCTAGTTCACACTGTCAGTGCTTTAATAAAAGAAAGATGTATTATTACAGTGTGAGAATTTATACTGAGAACACACATAATCTCTTCTTGTATGCAAAGTAACAAAATACTAACTGACAAATAGCATTGAATTAAATCATACAACAGGCACTTCTACAGCAGGAAACCATTATATATACTGATACACAGGGCACCTGTCTTTGGGAGGTGGGGGGAAAACAACCACCACCCAACTTCAAACCTTTCCTAGAGAAAACTGGGGAAAATAAAACCAGTTCATTAAAATCAGTACATAGAAAGGCCATATATAATTCCACTAACAAACTTGTTTTAAAAACAATAACATAAACCCAGATTTTTGAGGGACTACATGAAAATATTATTTCACAAGGGATGCAATGAAAGTTGTGTTATCCTTTGCCTGTCCTGTGCACACTTAACATACATCTTTTTTCATTCATAATCACATATAGTTTAAGGAATAATCCCCTTGCCACATGTCTTTTCTCATTCAGGACAAAACTAAATATTCAGCATTCAGCCACTGAGAAAGATGGGTACCTCTCCCAGGTCCTACGAGAAGACTTCTCTAGCATTGGATGGGGTAAAATTTAACTTGTGAGCAAAACCAGATGTTGGGTGTATTTCTGACTTAGGCTTCTGGTCTCACGTATGCATGGTCTCATTCCTCACACAGGATCAACACCAAAGCCCACTAAAAGTTGGTTGTTGGTTCTGTTGTCAGTTATTTGGGTTATTTTTAATTAACTCCAGTGAGCTCAGATTCTCTTATATTACTTATTACTGTGAGCAACTGGTGCCATCACAGGGTCACAGCCGTACTGTTTACCCGCAGTGGAGACTTTTACCAACAAGACCACCACGGTCCCAGTACAGGACAACACACAGAGCTCAGGAAATCAGTGTGTTAATTATGATTACCGTAATAAGCAGTGGTCACAGCACATTAGTTACCTAATGACTGTCAAGCATTTTGTAGGCACTGGAGCAAAGTGATTTTTACGAGAAAAGGTTATAAATAGGTGACTTAAGAGCTCTGTAAGTATTTATAAATAATTCCTCTTTTCCATACAGAATGAAAGAAAAGCACTTGTTAAAACAAAAAGCCATGATGAATGAGTAACCAAGGTGGTGTTTTTTGACAGGAGGTGACAACAGCATTTAACAGTTCAGCACAGACACGGCAAAAACAGCCTTCAAACTGGCTGTTTACAGGATATGCTGAAGTTGTAAGGACAGCTAATGCAGAATCATTCTGAACAGAGGTACTACACTTACACTCCACACAAACAACCCACTTTAAAAAAACGAAACAACAAAACCAAAACCAAATACAGAAAACCACCAATCAACTCCCCCAGCAACTTCTCTCTGTCTGCATGCTTCTGAAGGGTGCATAATGCTACTCTAACAGATTGTGCCATTTGAATTATAAATCACCAGAAAATTCTTCTCAGGCTTTGGACTATCAATTTCAAAAAGGTAGAAACAAAGCAATACATGACTGTATAACTTCTGCAATCCTTCACTGGAAGCCTGTACAGGAGAAGAATAAAAAAAAATAAAATCTAGATTTCTATGTATTGCAGTATTAGTCAATCCATCATCTTCCAACTGAACCCCTACCTCATCCTTTAGATATGATATGGTTCCTGCACACTAGGTTGAATCCTTATTCCAAATAGCATTTGATCATAGTTTCCAACAGGATTATGAACGTGCTGCCTGCACTGATCTGATGCCGTCACAGGAATCCTGTGTTTCATACCTTTCTTGCTTTCACAAATGTACTTTGTTTAAATTTGGGTACAGTTACTCAGAATATTAGAGCATTGATTGGAAACAATACTGCATTTAGATACAAGCACACATACAGATTTCAATGCAGGTATTACACAGCACATTTTTAAATCTAAGGTTAACTACAGGGTAAGAAAAAGTTTAAGTGCTACCTTGGGAAAAGCAGCAATTCCTTTGCAAAATGGAAACAGCTCACATATACCAGGTATATTTATATTTCTCATATATATATGTATATTAAAATTTAAAATACGACAGCTTAAACATCAAACGCTGTGGTTATACTGGGGTACAAAGATACAACAATATGAATTGGAAATGACTTTTCAAGCTCATGAGTCACATATGTCTTCTCCGAAGAGCTGCAATCAACTGCATCATCAACAGCAAACAAATGTTTCTGCAAGTGTTTTTGTTTTAAGCAACCCGCTGAAAATCACATGGTTCTTTCGGAGAAGTGTGTTATTTATGTATCTCATAAGCTTCAAAAGGAACAGAGTCAGAACATGCAGCAAAATAATTTCAACAGATAAAGCAGGTAACATTCAGAGTTGCAAAGTTTCCAGAGACTAGATTTTTTAAGTTAGCTCTTTAATCACTATAAATCATGTTTTAAGTAATCAGTTCCTTATTTACTGAATTGGGGAAGGTGGGGAGTTACCTACACATTTCAGAAACGTTGACATACATGTAATCTTTTTTATCACCCAAACCAGGGGTGAAATTTGCTGACTACTGAACTTAACTGAATAAGTTTTCTAAATTTTTTCCATGGTAGGTATTTCAGACTTAAGTTTTTCCATCTTTGAATTCTGTAACAGCAGCAATTTCTCCCCCTTCCTCTCTCACCCAGCACTCCCCCCTCCCCCTCCCATTTCTGGCTTGCTTTTGAACAATCCTACTGCCAAGCAAAATCTGTCTGCTCTTTGCGAAGTGCTACAGCTACAGGAAGCTTTGCCATTGTGGACTGAGGTGGCCTTTGTATCATCCAGTTCTCCTTCACCATCCACATCAAAAACAGCTGGGATTTTACCATGTAGCAAGTACTGGACTGTATATACCATGAACATACACTCTACAGAAGCATTATATTTAACAAGTTTACCTTCCTGAATATTTGACCAAAAGACACACTGAACCCAACTATGACATATGAAAATTGTGCAAAGGTCAAGTCTTTGCATATTAGCTAAGAAGGCACTAAACCTCACAATTACCAAAACATGTATGCATAAGAGAACTTCTTAACATATAATCCAAAATTCTCGAATTTCCTCACTTTCAAGCATTTCAGAGCATCTCTGGACCTCCTTGTCTGTAAATATCAATTAATATGCTCAGGTATGTTTATGTGTTTATAATGAGAAAACAGTCTAAACTTGTCTGTAAATTCTCTATTTATTATTTTAGAAGCAACACATATTGGAAAGCTTAAAAGCAAGGTCATGATGAGATAATCCTAACACCTAAGTATGATAATGGATAATCTCACCCCATCCAGCAAGATGTCTTTTGATTAATTAAGGAATATAATAAAAGATAAACAACACCAGGCATGTATATTAAATTACCTAATTTGGAGATTTTTGTTACAAATTACTGTAATAAACACATGCTATAACAATAAAATTCATTATTGCAATGCTGTTCCTCTGTAACTACTATTTTTTAGATATCCTAAAATCCACTTCAGGATAAAATTCCCATGGTCAGTCCCTAAGTAAAAAAAAAAAACCAAACACGTATAAAATTTAATTCGTATGGGATTTGATATGGAAAACAAAGCCCTTTAAAAACAAATAATCACTTAAAATATACAGAAAATATTACTGAAGTATTTAAAACACAATATTGAAATTTTAACGACAAGTATTTTCAAACAAAATAATGTGATACAATTCCGGCAGATTTCTTATCTCAAACTTTTCTAGCAGATGTGAACTGCAGCAGAACAAAAAAAGTACTTCCTTTTTCTACAGAGAATTGCTGCATTTTTTTAAGTTGTGAGGGAAAGAGAAGAAAATATTTCTTTGAAATTTTTAACTATATTTAATGTCTCACACCATCTTATTAGTGTGATCATTGTTAAGTTTATGAGATTTTAGAATTTTAGCAAGTCTGACTAAAACATGATTGTGGTAACAATGCTGAGGAGATAAGTAGCATACGTGGATTAAATGACAGATAATCCCTCTAAAGCAAGCCTCCATTTCTAAAGTAAGGGAGTAAACTAACTTACCTACAAACCTTCATTTGTAAACCTAACTTCAGTTGATATAAAAGTAAATTGCAGCACAAGTTTAGCTCTCTGAACATATTAGGGATTTTTTTTAGAAGGATATATCTATATAAAAATAAAGATATTTATACGTGCATGTATACACATTTATACACATAGGCTTTTAAAACACTTCACTATTACTAGCAAAAAGACAGCGAAGTTTCCAAATCTTAAAACATTTCCTCTGCCTGCACTCTCCAATGTAAATAACGCTTACCGTGGTGAGAGACTTCCTCTGGGTGATCCTCCTCTGCCAACAAGGCTTCGGCTATTATCTCCGAGATCTTGATCTGCAGTGTAAATATTTCACAGCTGATAAATCACCTTTCCTTAGATAAGAGTTTTAATATCGCATGTAGATATTTTAAAAATACCTTAAATCTCAACTTCTATCTGTAGTTACTGCTGAAGAGTGAATAAGTAACTACTTTAAGACTGCTGAACTGTAGCATGTAAGGTGTTGTCCTTACACATTTCTGAGGCTGTACCAGGCCATGGATTATGTTCACTTCTTTCATTCCTTTCAGTTTTACAGCACAGAAGCGTGGTTTGCATTTGCAGTACCCTCCCCTCAGCCACTTTTAATTTGTACGGTGAAAGTAATGAATCACAGCTGTGGACAGCTAATCTGTATGCTTATCACAGCAAATCCTGATGCTCTGTATTTTTTTAACACTTTGCATCCCAAAACAACTCATAAAATATATAACGTATTAAACTTACCGCTGCCATCTAACAAGCACACATTATTCTGCAAATTTACTGAAAACTTTATGAAAGCGTATAATTCACTAATTCCTATTTATAAGCAGAAGCATAGGAAAGCCCCTTGCTAAAAAGGTAGTAAAACAAACAAAAAAGGCCTCATTAAATATATGAAAACGTTTTGCTTGGAAGGACTCAAAAGGGTTATTTTCCCTATGGCCTCTCAATAAAATAACCCTATCTGCCCCCTTCAAGGTTGCCCTCCCCCTATTCTGAGTCAAGCGACCTCCGACCCCTTGGAGGGCAAAGACATGACTGATCCATTCTTGGTAAACTGCTAAACTCATTCCCTTCCCCCAAACAGGCATGACTACTACGACATGTCAACAAATCCTTACGGAGGGAATGAAACAAAGCAAAGCCAGCGGCTCATTAAAACCACAGCGGAGAGCCCGCGGTACCAAATGCCACCCGGTAAATATTCACAAGATTATTAAATGCTGCACAAGTTCTCTAACGGGATCTCTTTCACACGAACTTGTATGTAATGCAATTTCATGAATTATGCAAATAAAGGTTTCAACTATTCACGACAAAACCCAGAGCTGTGTTACTCCGGCTGCAAAGAGCTGGGAACTGAGCGCATCAATCACAGGAGTCACAGGAGACACTGGTGCATTCCTGCCTGCTGATGGCTCTGCTTAAACATTTACATTTCACACACCGAGGGGAAAAAAAGGGGGAAGAAAACCCGCGCTGTTCACAGAACAACTGAGAATTTACTTCCAACACAGAACAACTTTGTACAGACATTTAATAACCAAATGCTGAGCAGAGCTCACAAATAAAATTTAACAATCTTTTTAAGAACACTGAGGTCTGTGAAGCTGCACATTTGCACCAGAGCGGAAGCTTACCTGCTTGGCTGTTTTCAGACTGAGCTATAAGTGCTGCCATGGCTGAATTTGGATTCAGCCTATTGCCGTACATGTGGGATGGAGGCAGACTGAGAGAAGATCCAGGTAGGGTGTTTGCCTGCAAGAAACCGATTAAAATTTGAATCCTTGTTTTAAAAGGGGGAGAAATGCTAGATGTATTTTAAAGAAGCCTTCCTACTGCACAATTATTATCTTTGTACGCTGAATTTTTTTAAACCAATGTATTTAAAAGAAAAAAGTATTTTTCCTTTGTGAGTACGGCAACAAAATTGCAGTACTTTGAAAATATGTCAGGTTTTAAAGTGTGTTTTACTTGTCGTTGGCAAGATCTGTCAATTAAAAAAAATCCTTCTAGTAAAAAAAAGTACTATGGCAAATACTAAAAATACCTAAATTGCATTTTAAAACAACCACAGTGTAGCAGGACAGGCAGATTTCCTTGTGATCCTGAAGTATGCGCTCAATGCTAGGTCTTAGTAGCATGGCGACCATGTGGTTATCCTACTAATTATTTAATCTTATTAAACCATTTACAAAATAAGGGCAGGTAGACAACAGATGTCTCACAAATGCTTGGGTTCCTTACATCACAAGCCGGCTGTGGAGGTCAAAAGGTCCAACTTTCAGCTCTATAGTTTAACTACACAGAGCCATATTTCCTTTGCTCGACTCCGTCATTAGTAAAACGTGCACACTATTTTGTTACTTCCTATTTTGATAGACTTGGAAGCCTGGTGTTTTTTTGTTTTGTTTTGTTTTTATTTTAAAGAACGCAAACAGCCATTACAAGTATGTTTTCTATACAATAGGGGGCTCGGGGAATCACAGCTTTGCCCTGACCCCATATAAGGAACTGTATTTTTGGCAGTTGGCCAGCTCTACTTATTGAAGAGCTCCCAAAGTTTGTGTTCATTCATGTTGCTAACCACAATTCTGAAGGTCTCTGCTGGGACTTGTGCCAAACAAGCGAAAATGAACCCTTAAACAGATGAAGCTAAGGAGGCTGGCCAAAATCTTGCATAATCCAATGCAATAAAAATACCTTCTTCTTTGGCTGCTGATGCTTTTTCCCTTTCGAAGAAAAGATTTGTGTCAAATGCTGAGTTGCAAAGACAGGCAATCAAAGAAATAAAGGCATGGCTGCTTATTTAAAAGGCATTTTCCTACCTGATAAAAAAATTATTTCAGAACAAAGAAAAGACTGCAAGGGGGGTGGGGGATGGAATAGAAGATACACAAACCTGTGTGATCACTGGTCATAAAATTAATCTGCTAAGAAAATGTAAACAACCTTTACACGTGAAACTTTTTTTGAAAAACAAAAAAAAGAAGGTGAACAGTAAGGAACTCAATTTGTGGGACATTCTGACATGCATAACTGCACACAAGAGACAGGGGAAACATACTGGTTATTACAGCAAAATATTACAGAGTATAAACTATGTATCTGGAAAGAATCACACACTACCATTAAGTTTTGGCTTTCGGCCAACATATTAAACTTGATGAATGGACTTTTATGAATTCACACAACTGTTTTCAATGATGCTTTATTTACTACATACTAGTGAGAAATTGTGCCTGATACTTACATTCTTCTACTGTCACAAAGTTAGAAAAAGCCACAAGTAATTGCTTACAATGATCAGGGGGTTTTTCACTTTTCAGTTTATAGGTATGTGCAAGATTGCTAGACATGGAACCACGGCATCACTTCACATCTGGCTGTCATTTCTGGTTGTTTGGTTGGGTATCTTTAGTAGAATTAATCAGAATTATTTCTAAGTTTTAAGAACAATGCAGGCATTTCCACCTATATAAAATAGCTTCCAAAAATACACTATGTATTAGTACTGTGACACTGACTGACAAAGGCAGCAATATTGCACAGCTTCTCCTATTTTCCTTAACAAATGCCCATAGTGCAATTCTAACCCAACTATCACTGTTCACTACCAACCTTCAGCTGCTTTCCCCTCAAAACCAAACAAACGTCAAAAACAATATAGTTTTTTGTCAAATCCTTTCACTGAAGAAACCTTACAGAATGGAATATTAAGAGATTCCACCAGTATTACTATTCAACCATATCTGAAAGGTCAGACTAGCAAAATAAAAGTCTATCCATACTTAGTTTAAATAGATTGGTTGAGGTTATGAATTCTACTAATATAGTTTGTGCTTTTTTTTTTTTAACTCCAAACACCAGGTCATATTTCTGTTCAGTTTTAGAATATTTCTCTAAAAGATTTAATTCTAGTAAGTGTACTGCTCACATTTTGCACAGAAGATGTATACCTACTCTCAGTCCATGTAATTCACTGCAAGGCTGCTTAAATGTGCAATAGCAACTATATTTTAGTTTATGATGGCAGGGTAGCTATAATCAGCAAGGAGAATATGTGTTAATTTGACTGAAAATGGACAAATAGCTTTAAGAACTTTCTGAAAATATCTAAGTATCTTGAAGGGAGTTGCTAAAGTTTGTTGAGTAATCATCACATCACAAAACAAAAGACATCAAAGGAATTAAACAATGTTTGCTAAGTGGGTTGATAGATCAAAAGACTTAGCAGGATTTAAACAATATCCAAGAACTTCGGTTTTTTCACAAGTGGTGGTTTCACCCCAGACTTAACCCCTGTTTATACTTAATATTAAAGGTGTCCTGCAACAAGTTGGAACTACCAAAGTTCTAGTGCCATCCTGCATCCTATGCAACTCTTAAAGGAAAGAGACAATAAAATTGTTTGAGTAAGTTGGAGGCGAATTAAAAACTTTGAAAATACTTTTTCAAAACGGCAATGTAAAATGACAAGAATAATGATTTGCAAAGCTTTCTACTATATGTGACAACTTCATCTGACAGGAAAGTGGAGGAGGTGGAGTGCTACATTATTTAAAGGTGAAATAGGAGCCTCATGTTTCACTCACAGTCGAAACAAGCTGTAGCAAGCATTTATTAAAAATGCGCAATCATCCTGTCAATACATATTAAGGTCATAGGACTGAAACATGTTCTAAAATGCAAAACTTTTAAAGCTATATTATTCTTTATTTCAACTGATACTATTTAAACACTCAACACAATACATGATAAAAACGTATAAAGTAATTAAAAAATGAGACTGCTAGGTATTTACTTTGAAAAGGCAGCAAATTTTCCTGAAAATATTTTAGCAGAAAGATTAAAGCCCATCTAGAGGTATGTAACACACTGCTTTCCTTTATGGCATGTTCAATAAATCAGTAAAACCATAAGCAGCAGAGCAGCACAGAAGGACGATGCATTGTAATTCACAGAATGTGCACGTGCAATAAGAATAAATGATTGATATTTGATTGATGTTTAAAAACACTTCCTCTACGGCAAGAGAGAAAGTGCAAGTATATTCTTCTAATTAAAGAACAAGACTTGCAAGTTAACCAAATGTATAATCCAAAATACTTTAAATAGTTCTACATTTTTTGGCATGACTCCAAAATCGTATTTTACTCTTAACAGTATGACTACAAAGTTTCCCAAGTAACTGAATATTTACTTAAAATTTCCAGGGAAAGCAGTCTCTTCATTTCAAAAGTTTCATGTAGAAAAAAAAAAAAAACAAGGGAAGAAAAATTAGGCAATACTTAGTTGTATGCAACTAGATTGGGTCTCAAAACTTTGAGACCCCTTGAACATGCCTTTTCCCCTGTTCCTTTCAAGTTTTATGCTATGAAATATTTTCTGATAACAGGCCTCATTTCTGTCTCAGCTCCACACCAGTAAGGTTTTAATACTCAGCGTGTGATGAGAGATGAAACCAAGTGTGAACAACTTTTGGGTCCCATGAGTAGGCTGACTGTTGAAGCTGTCAGGTTCAATTGCATCATTCCACATTATTCAATGCCCCAAACTGCTCCCTAATTGTTAGGGGCTTAACATATTCAAAACCATTGTTTAGGCTAATGCTGAAATGCCTACAGTTGAGTTTCCATAAAGAAAGGGGAGGGATTTAATTGTAGTTAAACCATTACTGAACTCTCCTCCTTTCATGATAGGACAACAAGGATGGCCGGAACAACCAATTCCAAGACAGCTTCTTAATCAGTTTATATCCAATCAACATCCCTTTTCCCCTCTGCTTTAAAAATAGTCATTGCGATATTGTAGCTTTGTGTTATATCATCATGATGCTTTACAATTAGTGACAGATCACCTAATTACCTATTTCCGCCAAAATCTGTTTGTCAGAAATAATTTCAAAGGTTAATTTTATTTCTTGTTTAAAATAAAAACATATCATTGTTCCTGTGGTTGGGGTCATACCATTAACCAATCATACCAGGTTCTTCATCACAGCACGATGCTGGGATACAAAGCACAAAACTCCCCCATGTTTTTATTAACACAAAGTTAAGAATAAAGAGGAATAGACACCACAAGCAACTAGTTAAGACCAACAACTACTGAAAGCAGTATAAAAGATTTTGATGCAGATGAAGTTAAAAGCTACATTTGCTGCAAGCTTTTCTGCTCCACTTCTGAGAAGATGTTACTAACACTTTCCATGCAGTTGTCGAGCTTCAGGAAACACGAAAGAAAATTCAAGCACTAGACCAAGTACTAACATCAGCTTACTTCATCTAGAAGTCACCTTAAGCTCATGTATTTTGGTCTTATGACAAGCAACATTTATCTGAACAATGTATTAATTAATTAAAACCTGCACTGCAATTAAATGAGCTTAGATATGAACACATATTAATGCTAGGCACATAATTATAATAAAAAATTGATAATATGCATATATATAAATTAACTGCTTTTCTTGAGAAGTGAAAAGAGCTGCCTGTCAACTGACAGCAGCAAAAGCAGCCTGGTCTTATGCTTCCTAGCTTAACTTGGACAAGTGAAGAAACATTATTTACATCCCTGGAAGTTTTAAGGCTTTTGCTTGAGTATTGAAGGCAATGGGAATAATATGCTATTGCTTTCTTTTATTCTTTCAGTACTTATGGTACCACCTTTACCTTCATTTAGGGGATGCTGGGGGAACCACTGATACACATCATCACTTGTCTTCTCTGAACTGTCAGCTGTTCATCTGGGGTGGCAATGCACACCCACAGAGGGGTGGTCTGACCACAGGCAACTGCAATACAGCAAAGCATCTAGGAGGCCCAAGAGGAAGTTCTGCCACAACAACAACTTCTTATGCACCACTTGCTGCAACACAACCCTTGAAAATTTTCACCACAAAGACGAATTTGCTTAGAAATCTTATCTAGACCTTGTTTCTAATGAAAAAAAAATTTCCAAATTCTTGTTTATTTTCCTATACGCCAAGAAATACAGATGGACTGGAGGACAACTCAGAAGATCCTTAACCAAGCATTGTCTCCACATTTCTTCTGAAAATGACCATCCTTTCAAAACAACTAGCACAACACAAAATAATACTGATCTGCAGCATGGTAATTACTATCTATATATTTTAACTAAACTCATACTTTCATTTACATTTTATTAATACACATTTTGGCAGTCATAAGTTATAAGTTGAACATAATTAAGAATTAATTTTCAAGCAACCTATACTGACCAACTGACTAAAACAGACTACAGGAACTACTGACTAAAAGCACAGATCAAATTTTTACAGCTAACCTCATCTCACCTGCTATCACACATCATCAATGTGAATCAACCCCCAACAGCCACTGCCGTGTTTTACTCATTCATTCTACAAAAGCAATACTGAGATCAAAAAGATAACCCTCCCATACTGTCATCCTTACCATCCAAGCACTCTGAAGCCCTTAAAGTCTGGGATTTTTCTTAAACAGATAAGCAAGGTCCAATTACACAATAAATGTTTTCACTACTGGCTGAAATAAAAGAATTAACTGTTTAAAAGTTTAATTAGAAGGCTGGAAAAGTCAAATTAAGTCAGAAAAAAGAGTTTATGAAGTCCTAGAAAAGCAACTTTTCATTCAAAAAGAGCATTAATTACAAATGTACAAATTATTATAATTTAGATCTGTCAGGAAAACTGTACACATGACATGTAAAAGCATTGTATGGATACAATATTCACACAATTAGTACTTTTTCTGTTACTAGCAAAAATACAACTTTGAACTTCCAGCTGTAATGAAGACTCTCTTATGAACAATCAAATACTTGTCTTTGAGAGTCAATTGTTTTGATTAAACATACAAATAAATCTTTCAATTAAATGAAACCATCTAACCTTAAAACAGCAGCACTCAAGTATTTTCCAAGAAAGGCATGAATGAATGCAACTGGGACACAGTGGGATTTGAAAGGCAAAATGAAAAATTAATGGCACACCTACAGAAACTAATTTATACCTCTGCCCAGTGTACAACAAGGGCACATCAAGTCATTAAAAACCACATGGATAGATGGCCTATCTTCCAGTAATGTGAAAACACTATAAACTCAACTGTTACTATGAGTTTACTCCTCTCCTCCATGTTAACTGAGCTGGATATTATATAAAATTTGAACAGTTAAAATCTATTTAGTTATATATCAGACATAAAAAAGAGACTTGTACAAAAACTAACTAGAATGCTACTTCATTAAGAGGTCTTTTTTGGTGGGTTGGTTTTGTTGCCTCTGCTTTTTTGTTTGTTTGTTTGTTTTGTTGTGGGCTTTGGTGGTTTTTTTTCAAAGGAGGCTTTACAGAGATAAGACCCTGGGATTCCTCCAGCTCCCCCACAGACCTAACTGAAAACTTCAATTTCAACACAAATGCCTTTTACCTCAAGTTTGTTCCTCCATCCTTTCCATCTACCTCTGTCTTCACAGCACTTAACCTGTATGTGCTCTACATAGTCAGTGAAAGCACTACCTTGCCCAAGAATCTGTTTTTCTTAAGAACCTTAACCTATATATGAGAAATCTCAATTTTACTCTCATACTGACTAGCAGAGACAGCTTTACTAGGAAAAAACTCAGTATACTCATAGAGTAATCTATTTTCTTTGAATGAGTATCCCAAAGAAAGCCAGGCTCTTGTAATATGGCAAATAATGGATCTGAGAGAAAAGTAACTACTTGCAAAACTATCTGTATTTCAGAGAGAGTAATAATAAAGAATCAGCTACTTGTTCACAAACACATTTTAAGTATCGAAATAAACCTCAACAGTCTTTGCTATTTAAGTGATGAAACACCTACAGTAGCAGAATTTCTGCTGTGTAAAAATGCTTGCAAGATTCTCAACATTTATAGAAGGCCTATAAGGACACTGACTCAGCAACCAACTTTGCAGCTTGTAACAAAGCACACACCGTGTAAACTTGAAATCTTTTCCAAGTCAGACCTACCCATTCAGTTCCATTTAAATAATTATTTCCATTGCATACAAACTAGAAAATTTCACATTTTTCACATTCAACACCATTACTATTGTCTCAGGCCGCTAAATTGAAGTAGTGCTACACTCAGTTCAGCGAAGAGGTCAATGTGCCTCAGTTGCCTGGAGACTGATGGTTGCTACAGCAGCACCAGATAAGCCAAGCTAAATAAGCTTCAGCTTGAAGGCAGAAAACATTTATTGCTACACCGAAACATTGATGCAGTTGTCTCAGCATGCAGCCTGTGCAAAATCATGCAACTGCCTTTCAGGTTACCTCTATACCGCATAAGTCTATGCGAAGACAATCTTACTGAAGCAAGAGGAAAACACAAAAAGTAAAGATTTTCATTGGGCTAAATACTAGATTACTTGCAACTATGATTCCTTTGTTCCTCTACTTGAGTCACATGTTAGAAGGAATTTTCCCTCTGGCTGTAAATTCTTGCTGCTTGCTACTCTCATCCACCCCCACCCCAAAAATCCTCAGTTAGATTGAAAGAGAAGAAAATTAGATTTTTACTCGTTTTCCTAGAAGTAACAAGGAATTAAAACCTCTTTTAAGTGAGAAACAAGAAAATTTTGAAAGAAAAACCCTTACTAGCACAGTTCTTTTTAATTTTGCACAACTCAAATTTAAATGGCTGTGACACAAATATTTTGGAAGAAAAAAGTCACTGTTTAGCACTGACACCCTACACCACAATATTGAACCTCTCTGTCTACAACATACTGTGGGGATGCATTTAGCACACTTTCTAAATCTCCAGCACTGGCAATTTCCTGTGGCACTGAGTCCCAAAGATGAGCAACATATTCTATTAAGAACGATTTCTTTTTGTTCTGGTTGTGCTGAGTTTTCCTTTTATATTTTTTTTAAGTTGCGAGATACAGAGAACCGAGACATTTCAGCATCCAAGCAGTCTGTGATCCATGTTGATGTTTTACCTTTGACCCAGTGAGCAGGGACCTCTTTCAAGAGACCTTATCATCAAGGTGTTTTGATAGTAACACAAAATATGTTAACTGGTTTTCATGTATCCACCATTTCTATTGATTAGAGAATTCGTACCACAGTAAAGGCACAATTTCCTTTTTCTGGAAGCACGCTGCTTAAACCATGCAACATCATTACCTCCAGATGTTTTATTATTCTCTTTTTAATTTTCACTCATATTAAAGCTCCAATAAATCAGCTTTAAAAAGAAAAATGCAGAAAATATACCCAAACTGACCACAAATTGGTAAAACTGGGTACTGTTTTGCATTTTAAAAAAACAACCAATCAAACAAAAAAACCACACACCACCACCACATACTCTTTGACAATGTATAAACTGAACTTAAAAAATAAACTAATAGAACTTACTTATTTTGGAGAAACTTAGCAGTGTATTAACATACTGCCATAATCACTGCCTATGCTTTACCTTAATGACTAATTACTAAAGGGTGAGAGGTTTCACCACAAGTCACTCACCTGTTACTGGCTTTGCAGATATGCAGTAGAAATCTATATTGTCTGCACTCTGGACTACCTAAGAGCTCTTACGGCATTCAGTATCTCAGTGATTTCTATATTAAGAAACAGACTTCAGAAAGTGGCTTGAAAAAATGTAAAATGAGAGTAAAGTTCTTCCTAAGTTCTGGAAATCATCTCTGATTACATGTCTAATGCAATTTAATACAAACAGAATAAGTTCCTTAGCATTGCAAACCCTACACTAACCCTTAACTTACACAGGTTGTGATGTGCACCTTCGGGAGTCAAGCACAAAACTCACTTCAGCAGCCAACCATCTAATACAGGTTACTACAGTGTGAGATTGTCACATCTGTCACATCCCAAAGTCCTGGAACTGAGGGCAACTTGTCTCATTTCGTGTATTCATTCCACTCCCCAAAGAAAAGTTCATTAAACATTAACAGCTGTTAGACCCACCATTTTCTAGAGTATGTACAGGAGGGATGGCCCAGAAACTTCCCTTAAAACCCTGCCCAGCTCTAGCAAAATTCAGATGCTTAACCTGAAACTTTCCTTCCTTCCTTCCTCATGTTTACTTTGAGCCAAATATTAAAAAACAAAACAACAACAACAACAACAAGTCACCACAAACACCAAACAGAGCATGTTTCTCTAAGCAAGACTGGAAAACAGAAGTGGGCAAGAGTACCTTCCTTGGCCATACTGAGTTTGAGAATGTGGGATCCATAATTTCAGGCTACACCTGTAAACCTGGAAGAAATGTCAACCAGGAAGATGCATTTTACTGTCCTATGAAAATGCCCAAACCCCTCTCCTGAAGACTTGCAAAAACTCCTCTCAGCTTTAATTTGCAGCCAAGAAGCAAAGCGTACTTGTTTCAGACATATTCTTAAGTTCTTTCATAATTCCACCCCTGTGGAAGGTATAAATAAGAATAGTCCCAAAACTGCTCCTATCTTCTCTGTTGATGGGGACAAGAACTAAGAATAGAGTTCCTATTTCCTGTGTTTTCATTTATTTTCCCATGCGTGCCAGAATATAAAATAAAAAGGACAAGAAAGTCCCTTGATAGCATTCAAAATGATGAGCAGACTTAAACTATGACAAGTTAAAAAACCCACTAGAACAGGAAGCCAAAAATAGTGTAGACTGGTGATGTGGAGAAAGAGCAGGGGACTACAGAGATCCAAAATTAGGGACTACACTAATTCAGAAAGTGAGAAAATATAAACTACATCTGACATATCATGTGCCCTACATTCAGAACCTGAAAAAAATCTCAGGATTCCTTAGCTTTCACATTCCTCTGTTGCTAACAAATAACTCCAAATTTACTGGAAAAAAGTAAGCCTTATCTCCCTCTAAAAGCTGGATCAGACAAAGAAGGATAACCACCACTGTATGAATGCTAAAGAAAACCCTGCTGTTTTTCTACTGCTCCTAAGGGGAGTAAAGCCAAACGAACTTCAGAGGGGACAATGGAAGTGATAAAAAGAAACTTATTTCACTCAGAATTGCAACTGAGCAGCAGCACCGACCTTCCCAATTACCACGTCTCCACCTTGGAGGCAGCAGTTCATTACACTACGTAAAGTGGACCTATGATGCCATCACAAATAAATCCTGGATGTAAAAGAATAACAAACAGAAACTATTTCTTCAGTTTCCCTATCTCTGTGCAAGCTACAATGACTGCTGTTACAGACACTTGTCCTTTTCCTTCTTCACTATCTGCCTCTGTGGCAAAGGAGCACAGTGCATAAAGTAAGGGTTGGGAATTTGGACAGAAAATAAAACAGAAGCTTCAGAGGAAAAAAAAAAGAAATAATAATCCAGCAGCAGGGAAAAAAACAACCAAAACAAAACATAAGAAAGAGAAAATCTTTTGGACTGTATCTGTAGAAGAGGTTAATGGCAAGTGTATGCAATACTGCTTGAAAATGCCTCACAGATGTGCTTATTATAGTCACTAAGAGCAGAGATACCATCACGCAGTAGAAGGAAAAAATTCATCTACAAAGTCAAATTTTATACTGAATTGTCAAAAGAATAAATCCTGACAATTTCTGAAAAAACTGAGATTACTATAATGTAAAGATCATACCTTGCTGAACCATATGATAGCAAACCCAAAAACTTGATGAGCTACAAATTTTTTAAGTAAAAGGCTGTATATTTAAGCAAACTACTACGTGCCATTTCCACTCCCACTTGTAACAAATACTACTGAAATGAGATGACAAAATACTTAAATGCATTTTTTCTTAAAAGCAATACAGTTTGAGACACTAAATGGCTTTAATAATCAATGACTGAAGAAAACACAGTCAAAACCTTTACATCCAATTGTGCAGTTTGATCCTGCCTTCAGAACATGGAGATCTCAGGAACAATTGACCATAGAACACCCGTAATTTCACTCATTTAAGTCATCAAAAAGAACAGAAAACGCAACCTATTTCAATCTTAATCCCAACCAAAGTAGCAAACATCCAAATATATAATACTAAATCTACTAAGCAAAAATTTGGGGGAAAAAAGTAATTTTTCGATTTAACAATCATGTCCTGACAAATAAAAACAAATCTCGCTGTGCAATGCCAGAAGACACTGAGGCTCCCAGGTCACTGCTTTTTCTATGAACGTATGTTAATCACTACGAATAACTTACCAGAAAGAGCAATACAGCAAACTGTTATAGAACAGCCTAACAGGCTGACAGACATTTTTGCTATAATTATGAAACACAAGGAAATCTTTGAGATAAAAACTGAGCATAGGACCTTAGAGTGGTGCAACTTGTGAGCTGGCTTAAAAGGGAAAAATTCAGACTATATTCAAAATCCAAATGCAAGAAAGTTATTTTTTTTTTAACAGAGGACACATATAAAGTTTACATAATCATGTAGAAGTAAAACATACACTTCAGAGAGACAAGACAGAAGTTTGGGATACAATAGTTTGCTGTTACATACAAACCAGGCAGTACCCACAGACACGACAAAACGATCAATTCATGGAGAATCAGGAGCAAATATTTGTGTGGACTGGACTGTTCCCCTTCTCTCCTGTATCGCTTTTTCCCCACATTCTTGCAATTATTAAATGCACTGTTATGCTAAAAAAGCCTCACTTGAATTAAGCAGTGTAACCTATGTGAGGCTATGCCCAAGACATATAAAAAAAAACCAGGATGCAAAAAATCTGCATTTCCAGCAAGTGGGCATTTTTACTAGTTCAATGATTCCCACCTGGTAAAGAACAGCAGCACTTAAATTCAGTTATGGCACAGCATGAAACACAAGTTATTAATGTCTTCTGGATTTATTAGATTGGAATAAAAATTATGAGTGGCATGAGAGGAAAGAAAACGAGTCAGAAAAGGGGATTGTAACAAGGCCCACACTGTATTTTTGTCTTAAAAACAAACAAAAACTACAGTATGGGAACTATCATACTGTCAACAGAATGAAAAACTCAAAATCCAGGATTTTCAAGTTGTGAGATTTTTTAAGCTTTAAAATCAGTGTTGTTTAGTTGTTGAAGGAAAAAGCAGCACTTTGAAGTTCTAATCGCTGAAGTTTTATATGGGCATATAAGTTATTAAAAATAAAAGTTATTTTATTGTTTTGAGTAGTATTAAATTTAATGGTAGTTTTATTTAATAATATTATTACTTAATTTCAGGCAGTTGCTTTCAATTGCTTGCAAGTATTTTTAACACTATGAAGAAAATTTTCTGTATTGGAGGTCTATCATACCATCCTTATCAAAATACATCAGCTAATTCTGACACTAATTCTATGGAAACATATTTTTTCTCTTTGGAATTTTTTAAAACCCTGTCTTTAAAAAAACCAACCAAACAAAAACCAAACAAACAAAAAACACAAGGGAAAAAAAAATCAAAAACTGACAAATTTATGATGTCCCCAAAATCGTAATTACAAAAACCCAACAGAGATTAGGAAAACAGCTGAAATCTTACAGGATACATCTTAACAGCAGATCTTTGAGGCTCTTCCAGTTTTTAGTACCATTCCAATTGCACATCTGCCATCCTGACCAGATAATTGAGCAGCCAAGGTTTGGTCATACTTGCTCTCTTAAGTAATAGTAGTTTAAGTAAGACCTAATTTTTTAACTACTGCTTTTTACCTGCTATAGAGGTACAAGCTTAGCTTAACTTAAAACCTAGGGTGATGGTTTTCTTTTAATCAGAACGCTGCACAAAAAATATATTAGCACACTCTTCTTTGAAGACTTCCATGGTCAAGAGGTGGGTAAACACTGGGACTACATCCACAAGAGCCCAGTAAGAAGACATTGCACTCTGATGAAACTTTGCAGAACTAAGCAGGTAAACCCTAACCCTTGACATATGATCAATCATTTATGGTAAAACTGGGGGGGGGGGGATGGTGGGGGGTGGTGTGGTGGGAGGGGAGGGGGAGAGGAACAAAAAAAAAAATGTTTGCTTCAATTGGAGAACAGGTAAATGGCCAGTCTTCGCGAACGAAGATCTGGGAAAGGTGTTCCCACCTTTCAAGCCTGCGCAATGGATTTTTT
>JAWWLV010000088.1:18071133-18087623 GCA_035041135.1 Platyrinchus mystaceus
GATTCCACGTTCATTAATGACCACACATGTCAGCAGTGATACAGAACTCACTCTTCAATAAACTGCAACAGTATGGAATACAAACACCAGCTAACTAACATGAAACAACACTTAAGAGTTGATCAGACCAAGCTCAGTCAGTGCACAGCCCTCAATTAGTCTTTTATTTTCACATGCAGATTTTTAAGTACGAGATTTCAAAACTGCTTAAACCCCTATCAGAAAGGTTACAACTTCCTGGTGCAGTGTGCCTTTTCCCACTTCCAATTATTCCAAGCTGATACAGGTCTTGCACTACAGCTCTCCACTGCGGAAGGGCTCAAACCCACATTTTTCATAGCCCACTCAAGATGAATTTCTGACAGAAAAGGTTTAAATGTGACACAAGGAGACAGGTGAATGACATGCTGGTTTAGGAACACTGGGAGAACTGTGTCGTTTTTCTAGCCCACTATATCTGTCTCTAACAGTGAACAATAACAGCTACACAAGTACACAAAAAAAGGGCAAGTGTGTAGTAATACTTCCCTCAGATGTTCTCCCAGCCTCTAGAAATCTATAACGTATGGACTTTGAGCTTGAGGAACGGTCTTTGTAATTATTAGCCTTAAATATGCTTCCAAACCTTGTCCCAGTGAATTTCTTCCAACCCTTTCTGAACAGCTGTAACTTTTCATACCCTGTCTCATGGCAAAGTTATACCTTTATTAAACTGTGCAGTCTTTTTTTGATAGGGTAGCAGTGGAAGATAGCTGACACAGGGACAAACCTCCTTTTATTTGTTTCCTCCAGATGATCCAGATGATTTCCCACAATAATCTTTGAAATGCTTTATAACTGCCTTTTTACATTTCATATCTAATTCAGCTTTATGAAATAAGACACATTAAGAATGTCATGCTTATTCTAGTCTGATTCAAGAAGTTTTGAAATACTCTTCTAGAATAGAGCACAAAGATAAAGAGCTCCATGATCGTATCTGAGACACATACACTCAGAACCACAGGAAAGACCTGTAGTTCAAGTGTGTCATAGCATAGAGAGATCTTTGTAAAAGAAAAAGTTGGACAGATATGGAAGAACAATTGATAAAGAACTTAACTTTTAACGTAGTCATTCACTTTCATAACGGTGAGCCAATACAAACAAGCCTAAGTTACTTAAATATGACAAACTAAAACCAAAGCAGTTTATGGTGAGTATCCCTGAGCAGGAGCATGACACTTGTAATCTACGTTTCTTAATGATTTCGAGAGAAAATGTACTGTGTTTGCTTAAGATCTCTGAAAACACACCATAGCCTGAAACCCTTCTGACAGCAATCTACCTCAGTGCTGAAATGGTGAGTCACTGGAAGCACCAGATTTCTCTTCACTGTTCACATAATACTTTTACTGGAGTTTCTACCTCAGAAGTTCTCTCTTTTGGATTCCAGTGGGAAGCTGGGAGGGGGGAGAACGGCTGTTGCCCAGATTGGTGAAAGACTGTCATTAGCAACAGTTAAAGCTTTGAAGTGGTATTCTAGAATCTCAGGGACAGATAGCTATAATTAAGGTTGTAATATTTTACAACCAAACAATAATTACTCAATACTAAAAGAAAAAAAAAAGTGCATAAAGGAACTATTTCAATTACTTTGTAATTTGCCCTTATCTTGTTCTTTTTTTTTTTTTTAAATTTACATAGTTTAGTTGAGCACTATTGTTTTCATGCTTCAAAAGAGGCAGATGCCTTTTTATCAACACTGAAAAACTCTGCCCAATTTGGGCTAGATTCAAAAATCTTAATTCATGCTCAGTACAGATGCTGTTTAGTTTAGGTTATCTTGTTAAAAAATCATACCATATATATTAAATTTTGCCTACACTGATGCAGAGGCCAAAGGCTACAGAACTGAAGTTGCTTTGGAAATGTGTTGTCTTCTAAAGCCAATCATAGCACTGGGACTTGGCACAATGGATGTCTGTTCTGTGCTATAACTCTCCTCACTGCAACTCAAAAATTAGCATAAGACAGAAAACAATCAAAAACAAAGACTTGAAAACAGCAACAAAAGTATGAAATAAAACGGACAGAAGACAGAACAAGCAAGAACATCAGTAGCCACAGAAAGGCTACAATAAACATTACAATTTACAGCTAACTCTAACATAAAATAATCAGGTCATTGTTTCCCATAGTCTTTTTTTAAACTATGCATTAAAATTGTTAACAGACATGTATGTCTGTTCTGCCCCTTGCTCCTTTTCAGTAGTAGGCCCATAAAAGGAGAGATGAGACTGAAAGGCCAAGTCAAAAAAGTTTGACTGTAAGGTCCAGAGTAAGACTGAGAAGGACAAAGCACATTGTTATCACACAGTGATTAGCAGTGAAAACTTCACATCTCTCAACTGCAATTTTTGTGAGGTTTTTTAGAAGTTTTTGAAAAAGCTTGAAAAATACAAGAAGTTGACCATAAAACCACAAAACACAGCACTGAGTATATGAAATCTCTTACTGGCAAAACTGCAGTGTGCCACTGTCTGCCTTGAAGAGTCTTGACTCCTTTCTATACAGACAGGCACCTTAATGGAAAGATACAGCTTGCATGGCTCCATTTTCTAGTCCTCTTTTTTAGGACTAGGCCCTTTCACACCACGTTCAACACTTCAGCTATTATCTTTCCTCCTTTACAGTTTGTCAGCACCAAATTTCAACTGACAGGCTTTGCCCACCACCTCTACAGTGTAACTATCACAAACCAACCTCTCTCCTCCAGACTTTTATTTGTCTCCACTCAAAATAGTTTTTCTTTCTGGTCCTTTATTGCTGATGTGCAGCCAGCTTAAACTCAGAGCAATGGAAAAAACAAGCTCCTGATATAGATTCCGTCAAAACCACAGTGACACAATGCTCAGGATTGCCTAAATCATCATCTGAATATGCTGTTGGAATAAACGATTTTCCTTTATTTAAATATTTATCTCAAGCTTGAACACTTTCTTTTAATCCTATATACATACATGACAGGATCTTTCCTTGCTCTTCATATTTTCAAAATTTCTACCTACCCTCATTGATTTAATCCATAGATATGCTTCTACCAAATCAAGAGCCCTGCAATATGGGGAAGTGGAGGGTGGTTAGGGTGGAAGAGTGAAAAAAACCCCCCGCAATACTGGGAGAAAAAAAAGTAACCAAATTAAACCTGGGAAGGTATCATGAAACATCACCACCACCCCCAAAAAAGATAGGTTAAATGATAAACCCTGTCCAAACACCATTCTAAAACAAACATGAAGATTATGCTTGTTCCACAACAGTAAGTCAAATAAAGCATTATTACTGCTTGGCAATATATGTCCTTCTAACATCTGTGCTATTAGTTTCAAAAATAAAAAGTGCAATGTGGAAAGAAGTCACAAATGGCATTCCATCAATTTCTATTCTGTACTCTGTTGTGAACCTCTACCTCTTAAACATTAAACAGCAAAAAGGCTCTGCTTATAAAATAGCAGAAACTCACCAAGTTCCAAATTCAGCACACTTTGTCAGATACCCTTCAGATGTTTTATTTTTGTTCAGAAAAATGGTGAGCTCGCTTTCCTTCATCTCAAAGCTGGTGCTTTGCATACCTGGGAGAGTGAGAGGGAAACCCTATATCAAAAGGCAAAAAGCTAAACCTATTTTACTAAAGCAAAGAAAATCTAGAGTAATTTTAATATTTCTCACCACATGTAGACTATGAAATATAAATTTAATGTAATATTATTATTTAAGAGACCCACCACTGTAGACATCTGCCTAACAGATGTCATTCATAGCACTGACAGTGTGAAAAGCAAAACCTTAATGATTGCTAGCTTTAAATGCAAAGAACTTCACCATGCAAAGTTTAAAACATATAAATTCATTTCCATATGCTGAACTACAAGTCAATACAATACAGTGTATACAGCACTGCTCTTCCAACACACTTGCACAGCAGTAAGAATAATTTCTATTTGGCTGACACCAAAGGATAAAAAATTCCTACTTTTATTAACAGATCACCTGACACCAATTAAATATCACATTGGGAAATAAATTTGATCATCTTCAAACTAACCTCATGAGAGAGTTTAAAATCTGTCAGTAACTTGTAAAGATGATGTAAAGATGGTTGTTTCCTACAAATAAACAAAGCTTTGAAAGAGTAAACCAAGTTCTAATTTAATAAGATATATTTCATTTCCACTGGCTATGAGTGAATACAGAAGTAAGGGTACAAAGCCAATACTGAATACTAAAAGGAAGCTGCAATTAGATCCATTAAAGATTCAATATTTCTCCCTCTGAAACTGATAGTTCTGTTATCAGGGACACAAATGAGCAGCATCAGGCTGTCAGAACAAAGAATGGACAAAACAAGGCTACCTTCACATGCATTACTTGTAGTAATTTAAGTAGTCAGGAAGGCAAGTGGGAGAATGCCTGAGGTAGACACCACTATAACACACCTATGAATGGAGCACAGAAGAAGAAGTAGAAACACTATTCACAAAATTAAAGAAAAGAATCTCAGAACTGGAATAAAACTGTTATCGTTTTACTTCACACACACAAAAAGATCATAAAAAGAGAACTGAGGAACTATTGACCTATCAGGCTCCTGCAGACAATCTACAAAGTTTTCACTCAAGTACTGAACAATTGCCGCACTGCAGACCTGTATTTCACCCAATCCATAGAATATGCAGACCTTCAATCAGGATTTTCCACAAAAGGCTACCCTTTGTGATAAATGAACCTCTGAAAAAGATTCTAATATGACTTACCATTATGTATGGCATTCATCAACTTCGAGAAAGCTTTTGAGTTAGGAGAAAAAGGGCTTCATGTTAAGATCATGTTTAACAGACACACAAAAGAATATATGTATAGACAGGAATTTCAGTGAACAATAATATACCTGAATACATCTTTCTTGTATTAGAGCTCTGATCATTTACAGTAGCTCAAATTGTAAAATGGATTTATTTCTATCCACTATAATTTTTTACTTATATTTCTTTTATCAGTGTTGGTTAGATTTTAAATGTCAAGTCTAAGAACATTCCAGCACACGCCAATTAGCTGCATTCTAAAGCCACTATTACAAATAAAAATTCAAATGCTTTCCAGAGGCAATCCATCCTCCCAACAAAAGACTGATTTCAATTTCATTGTCTGCAACAAATTTAGAAACTTAAACAGAAGTTGCCTCACTAATTTTAATCATGAGGCATCTGTTCTGCTTCACTGATAGACTGAGACAAACTCAAGCAATCAAGAAGTTTAAAAGAAAATGGTTGTGTCCTCTGCACTTCAGAGAGCTCAGTTTAAGAACAACTCAGATACGCAGAGAGAAAGAATGTCCAACTAGTGGTACACTAAAGGAGATGCTCCCATGAATTTCCTTTCCTTCAAGGGTTGGGGTTTTCAGAGCATTGATCTGGGATCCTGAAGTGCCAGAGCACACTCACATCCTCTGCTGAGTAGCTGCAAGTCCCTAAGGGAGCCTGCACAGCACCACAACACTTTGATGCCCAGGTGCAGAGTGGTGACAGTCATGCAGATGCTCGTCCTCCTACACTTATCTCACCAGTTTAGTCCTGATTAGGGTAATGACCTCATGACTGCAGAATTATTTTAGTTTCAGCTTACTTCACTTTTTCACACTACTAATGAACAAAGCCCTCAGCTTACACATCTGGTTTGACAAGATGCTTGAATGAAGGATTTTACAGGTGAGTGTGGCGAGCACCTCTGTCATACTTCCATGGCTGCATTTTCTACCTGCATCAGCCTCTGAGGTCTCGCTGTAATAACTGTTCATCTTCACAGGGTGACTGCCTTGAATGCTTTATTTTTCTTCTTTGCTCTCACCACCACTGGAAACTACTGAAGACTGCTGTCGAAACCAATTTTTTAACTGCCAGGCTGTTCTGAGCATAAGGATTTCAAAAAAATGAATTAACAACAAAGACACCTTAAACTTCTGTCACTAACACTCAATTATTACAAAACTAATTCAGAATTCATTAAAAAAAAAACCAAACAACCAACCAACCAACAAGCCTTGACTTTCACCTATTGACTCAATTAACTAGACAAAGGTACTTCAATGGAAAAACTTTTAAAATTTGGAAAACTTTAATTAAAGCATTGCATACAAGGTCTGTACTGTAAAAAATACAGTTGGGTTTTTTTTTTCATTTTGTGGTACAGGAAAAGAACTCACAATATACAAAATCCTGAATGAATCTTGACAGATGTGCATTGATCCAATAAAACTGAAACTGATAATTTTAATTAACTTTCTCAACAGTTTTCAAAGAACTAACAAAATGCACAAGAATACACTTAGAAGCAAAACTATTACTTTACAAGGAAAAAGTATTACTAAAATGCAGTTACTAATGTCTGGAATCATATACATTATACTATTTGGACGAATCCTCGCTCAGGTGCAGAGAACAGAATGCAACTGCAGCCTGACATCCTTAACAGCAGAATCGTTTTGCCCACACCTACTCCCTACGGCCTTTATGTGATTATTATTATGTCAGTTTTTTCCAGTTATGCTCAATTTTTGTGCACAAGAAATAGCAGCCATTTTGATCCACCATTGCTTTCAATATTAAGGGAAGTCCCTTTCAAACTTAAGGAATTAAGGACAGGTTTGGAAGGAGGCTTGGAGGGATGCGGGGGGGTATTTTCTTTCCCTTGTTTTTTATTTTATTCAAACAAGCTCAACCCTAGATTGCCTGAAGCTACACCTTTTGCTTTTGTTTCTTTAAAAACTGTACCACACAGGAGCTGTCATTAACCCAAGCAATCACAATGCAATGAGCATCACTCATGACGTATGAGAAAGTTTTAAAGCAGAATACACTAGATATGCCACAATGCCAAATGTACAACTACAAGATACACATTTCATAAACAAATGAGGAAGAGATGCTGTTAAAGAGCTGACAAAACAGTTCAGTAGACCTAGACAGCAACACAGGGTTAAAACAGCATCTGGCAACTCCGTAACACCAAGTAGGAGAAGAGTAAAACAAAGCAGGACAAAGTGCAGCAGCACCACTTCCAACTGCAACTGCTAAATGTGGGGGAAAAACGTCTTTTTAACACTGACAGTATATACAATACTTAAGAGAACAATGCCAATTCCAGGACACATGAGAATTGCAGAAGGAACTTTTTGCAATAATCATGTGCTTCAATAAAATAAATACGTCAGGAAAGGATTCACAACTTTGATTCTTACTTTCAAAGTCCTTTTTTCTGGAATCCTTAAGATTTTCAACAGGAAGTGAAAAACTATCATGCAATGATTAAAAAAAAAAGACAAATACAGTGTTTCAAATTATTGGAAGAGAACAGAGAACAAAACAAAAAGTATAATTATGATATTTTAAAAATTAGTGTTGCACCTGTATTTCAAATACTATCTGCATCTCTTAAAAGAGGATATAGTAGCACTAAGAGACATCTGGAACAGTTAGGAGGGATATAGTATGAACGACAAAAAGGTATTGAGATATCTAGGTCTAAAAATGGTAATGGGGAAAATTACAGACTTTTATCAATTATGAAAACTGTAAAGATGAGGAACACTTAATGATTATTCACTGTATACAGAGGAGTATCAAAACATGACCAGAACAGTTGCAGAAAAAGTACATCCTTTTACAATGCATAAAGATTTGAAACTCACTTCTCGCTTTTCAGGTATTAACAGGATAAATGGCTTCAAAAATTATTACACAAATTTGTGGAAGAGACCAATTAATGGAAAAGATTGCTAGCTGCAGATATCCAACCTTGAGAGATATGCAAAGGATCCTAGTAAGAAAACATCCTGTTTAACAGAATTCCTTTAAAACACTGTTCTAACACTGACCTCATCCAGTTACATATGGAAAGGCCAGCACTCGATCCATCCTCCTTGGGAACTGATGGAGCTAATTCTAAACTCTCCCAAAGCCTCAGCATAGAACAGAAGGAGAAGTGTTCCCCTACCACTATTCCCTTCCACACTCCATAAATTAGTAGAAGGCAGATGAAAAAAGGTGTTTTATTCTGGAAGGAAAAAGAGCTACTGTCTTGGTTCCTTGGTTCTATAACTGCCTCTATTGGCAGCTACGTCTTTCCTGACTTTCCTGTGCCCAAGTACCCTCCCACCCATCTAGTTTTCTCCTACAATGTACAGCCAAGCTTTTCAACTCCAACATTCTAAGGTGTCAAGAAAGGTCAGGGATTGTGAATGGTAACCATACATATGCCAAAAAGCTACATGCTGTAATAGCTGGACTTCACTTTCATTGTTTTCCTTTATTTTTCCTCTTTGCTGCCTTACGCATTTTCCTCTTAGTCTTGGCTGAATCCTTCCTTTCGTTATCCAGCCCTTATGGTAGCTGCTATTGCTTGCTTTATTTAGAACCTTACAACTACTCTTCTTTAAAATTAATTCTGCTCAGAAAAAACTTTGATGCTTCCAGCTCATTCACTTTCAAAATATCTCAGAACAGACTGTGCAGTAATACCCACATCCAAGTCACCATCCTTTGGCTGTTTGTTACCTGGTTTTAAGGGAACTGGTTATGCATATAAAAACTAAAGTTCAATTCTAAACTTACCATTACTCCCACAACAGAAAAAAGGCCTAGTGACTTTGTTCCTTGAAAGCACGTCACTTGCTGTAACCCACCACTAAATCCCTCAGATGAGACATTTGCTCGTGACAGTTATCACACTTTAAGGGAAAAAAAAAACCCAACCGAACCAACCAAAACAAAACGAAAACCACCACACTCACAACAAACAAAACAAAACAGACGAAAAAAACACCACCAACTTGAATTTGAGAGTCTTATGTGAAAGCTAACTATAATGACAGCTTATGAGCTGCTTTTTCATTTGTTTAGGAGAATGGGGCAATGGGGAGGGGGGGAAGGTCTGTTTGTTTGGGGTTTTTTGCTTGTCTGGGGGGTTTTTTTGTGTGTTTGTGGAGTTTGGGGTTTTTACTTGGAACCTCTGGTCATTCTTATCAGGAAATCCTTCCCCTAAACGTTCAAAATAAATAAGTAGTGGGAAACAAATAAAAGCAAGCCAAGTAGAAAGGATCTGATAGGATTACTCACACACAAGCCCCAGTTGCATGTTCATATTCTTCAGCTCTATTACCAGATTCCATGAATCTCTTCTCAGCTCAAACTTCTAGAGCTACACAGGTCCAAACACCAGAGATACTCACGCTTTCTTGACAAAAAAATTCCTTTTTTTCCAGTAGCTTAGTTAAATGACAACCCTCTTCAGAAACTTTTTACCACTGCATGTAATTCTCTCTCATATGCAGCAAGTTAGATCACTGTCAAAATCAAGTTTTCTTACTGCTATCCTTATGGCCTTCTCACAGACACCTCACGTATCTACCAGATCTCACAATGAAAGATGAAGACTTCTATTTAAAAGCTGAATAAAAACTATAGAAAGAACAATATGAAGTAATGAGTTTGCATCTAAACTGGGTTTAGTTCAAATGGACAAAAAATTTGCTATAAATTCAGGATCAGATAAGAAGTAGCTTTTCTAACAGTATAAAATAGTTTATTTTGCTATTTCCAGCAGTACCACCACAAAAGCCCTGATAAATATTTTAATAGCACACTTTGTGCATATGGCATACCTGTATATCAAGCTCCTACAGCACTTTTTCAGGTATGCCTAATGCTCCTGACAGAGAGGTTTATTTGAGTAACCTTCTGGAATTACAGTGTTGGCTTACCTGTGCTAATGTTCTGCACTTTATTTATGCTGGGAAGATTTATTAAAAATGAGCTCCCACTCAGGTGTATCAACACGAAGATCTTGCAGCTGCAGGTAACGTTTGTACAGAATCAGGTTGTGCCACACAGTGAAAAGGCACTGGGACACACTGTCAATTAGTGTACCTAAGACACATCTTTACATCTAGACCAGGGGTCCTCAAACTACGACCCACGGGCCGGATACGGCCCCCCAGGGTCCTCAATCCAGCCCGCCAGTGTTTACAGACACCCCTCCATCCCCCCCGCCAACTCGGGCGAATCGCCAGAGCCCCGGTGTGGCAAAGTTCCTTCAGTCCCTTCTGGCCCCCCCTCCGGACTGCGCGGCCAGGCTGAGGAGGGGGGCGGTGGCATCAGCGAGGTGGGCGGCTCCCTGTCTCTCCCTCCCTCCCTCCAGCTCCCAGGCAGGACGAGCAAGCCAGCCCCAGTGGGAAGTGTGCGCATTCTTTTTCCTGTTTTTGAGCACTACTACAAATAAAATACGTACAGTTTGCACAGGAATTCGTTCATTTTTTTTCCAAACTATAGTCCGGCCCCCCACAGTGTCTGAGGGACAGTAAACCGGCCTCCTGTTTAAAAAGTTTGAGGACCCCTGATCTAGACTGACACTGGATTCCACAGTGTCCTTTTTTAAAATGCTTTTAATGCAAATGCTATTGAAAGCTTCAGTTATACTTGTCAAGCTATCCCAGCCGGTTCCTGCCATTTTAACTGCAGCTGGAGGTTCGGACTGTCATCAGCCACAGCACATGGAACTGCCCAGGTCCACCTGACAGCAAATACTTCACTAACAGCAAGAACCGCTGTGGGGCAGATGCTGCCGTGTTGTACCGAGTGACACTACATTCCACTGCACAGGCTATCTGGAACTTCAGAAAGCTGCTGTTCCTAGTCCTATCACATCCATATAACCTATTTAGGAAGTAAAATAAATTACTTACGAAAGAAGAAAGCATAAGAAAATGGGGACTTGATAATCAGACACTTGGCCCTATTATATCTGTTTTAAAAAGTTGTATAGGTCCTGTACATCAACACATGAATCTGTCCAATATAAGTCTGAATGGATTTGTCCCCGAGCAACATCTTTCAGTGAAAAGCTGGATTATTTTTAGATAACAAGTTTTTGTACATCACTGCATTATGTTATCATTTCTATTTAAATTTTTCGTTTTCTGTTTAAAACTTTACAAGGGAATCTAAGGAATTATTACGATAACAAACAACAGCTCTAGACATCACAGCCTTTCCTCAAGTGTAATCCTAAAATAACCTTCAGTCAGTTTAACTTCTGGTACTGCAGCTCTTCACATCAAATAAATGGAAAATTTAAATGCAAAGTACACTTCCTTCTGATTTTAAAAACCTGACTGTAGTGCTGTCACCTCTGACAACAACAACAAAAAAGGAATTTTACCATATGAATTGGACAGTCTTCAGAAGGACAAAAATGCTTCAAGAACTATCAACACATACATATCACTTCAGCTATATTTGATTTCTGAAAGACTTGAAAGTCTGTAAGATCTGAAAAGTACAATTTTCAAGGAGGGGTAAAAAACCCTACTGCTCCTTTTATAGTCAAACCTCTTCTCTACCCTCCCCCATACACACTTTTTTATGTTCCCATGTCACCTTTAACAGATTTTATGGAGTTAAAAGACTGATTGCTATCTCACATTTGACTTACAAAGAATGCCATACTCCAGTAATTGACTCCAGATGCTGAAAAATGTTCACACTCAAAAAAATGAATATTTTAATTTTAAAATCTCTATTTATAAAAAACCCTCTTCATTTGATATCATTTTATAAGTAATTTTTAAAGTTAAGTAATTTTTAAAGGAGATCCTGGGAACTGAACAGTTACACCACCTGTATCTCACTTGATTTTCCATGCAACAATAGAATTCCATCTAAAGAATATTTCCTTGATCTTCAGAAAAGGGAATGCAAATTGCTAATGCAAATATCAAATTCTGTAACAAAAACATCTGATACCACATACTTTTACTCCATGTATCTGCAAAGACAATCAGGAAAAGCAAGCAATTTATTTTCTTCACTATGCAGACAACAATAATAGCAAAACTGACAGCTAGATCTCATCCATACAGTGTAGTTTACCCAGGCATAAAGTAAGTGAGTTTTTATTAGGAGTTCAAACCTAACACCAAATATATACAAGGCACTTTGTAGGCTTATGGGTCAAATATAATCTAAAAGCAAACAGTTTACAAGAAGCTCTTGGACTTCTCTGAAAACCTTCCCTTACCAAACAAGAAAGATTTACAGCTGAATTTGAGAAGCAGTAAGTACAGAAACTTAAGTAGCCTTTAAGCCCTTCCCAGTCCATTTTCTTCTCTGCCAATATAGATACAACTAACAAATAATGTATTCATTCGGATATTTATTATGTTTCAAAAGGTTCGTATTTACATGGCAATTCTGAAAAAAAAATCTATATGTGCAAAATCTAGACCTGCAGAATTTCTTGTATTTATATTAAATTCATATTTGGGTAGAAGATTCACAAAACTTGAATAAAAGCAACATTTCAAACAGTTCAGAAATATTTACATCTTTTTGCTCAGCTGTTTGAAAATATTATGTTGTTCTCCTGAAATAATAACTACCAAAATTTTCTTTATTTTGTTATTAAATGAAGGACCTAAATGGGGAAGTCAAGAAAACACATATTCCCTTTCCTGTATTAATTTGCTTTTTGCTTTGTGGTGTTTTTTTAGCATCTGAAATGTATTACAAGTTCATAATTTAAACATACTATTTGCTGTTGACTGTCAGAGAATAATAAATAATTAAATTCTGACATATTTTGAAATTTAAACAGAAACTAATGCCCAGACTCACCAAAATTTAGGAATCTAGTTTAAAGATTATAATCTTCAAAAATTCCATTTTAACCTGACAGATACATTCTCATAAAACAATTAACCAGTCAGGTAATTTCTACAGCTGCCAAGATCTTCTCCAATATTAGGAGGCCTTAACAGCTTGACATGGAACCTCTCTCCCAGCTAACAGATCTTACCTTCCCTTCCCTGGGACATTTTTTATTTCACTTCAGAAAGCCCTCACATCTGTTTTCACTCAAAAAAAAAATCCAAAACAAACAAAGGGAAAAAAAAATCTAAATTTTTTTTTTTTAAAGGAAAACTTTGTGTTGCTTTGTTTTAAATCAAGTTTTGTTTCAAAGCAATGTTCCAAGACTTTCTAGTCTTCCAGTATTCACAGGCAGCATGATTCGCATCTCAAGCACAAACCACTGCTTCCATGGAAAGTCAGGTAGCCTGGAGACTTCAGAAGTGGAAAGGCTGAACACTTCTTGTTTTCAGCAGCCCATCCAACTAAGCACTATAGGTTTATATTTTCATATTAACTTTTTTTTTTAACAGAAAACAGGGCAATTACAGTATGCAATTACAAATAACAACATCTTGACCAGGAATATTAATTCTTCCTGTATAACAATTACGATGGTGGTTCTAAACATTTTTGTAAAAAATATTCTCAAAGATATTCCAGCCTAGCAAACAGCTTCAGATTCTTTGAAAAGGATGTTTTAAAAATATTAGTCATTGTATGCCTCTTCTCAACTTTCACATTCATAGTCATATTTTAGGAGGAAAGTCATATCATAATTAAATACAGTACTCTGCTACCTGCAATATTCATGGAATAATTTCAACTGATGTAACTTTTCTATCCCTTCTTGAAATCAGTGTCAAAGGGATTGCAATAGCCTTTTTTTCCCCCTAAAGCATCTCAATATGAAATAATGTTCAGTTCTCTGTTATTATTCAGAAGTTTTTCATAATTGTTTTCAAAACACATCTCTGTTAGAAGAGATGTGTTCCTTGTTCATTATTTTTTTGTACACAGCCTTCTCAATCAAGGAATTCATTACATTCAAGTTCATTTTTTACAACATACAGTTTTAGAAACCACCCTGAACCCCCAAAGCAGCAAAGATGACTTAATTTCTTCCAAATCTCTGATAAAAGCATAGAACATATTGGATTGCAAACCAATTTCTGCAGACCCATGCTGTCTCACAATTCACTCCTAACTGCTGTATTTTGAAATGCATTATTTGCCCAGTTACAAACTATTTCATATGCTAAACTGACGCACCATGCTAATTTTTCTTTTAGAAATCAAAGGGATAATACAGTACAGAGTGAGGTTCACAGGTAAGAACCAAACAACAATCTCTGCAAGCACATTGATTTCTTACCTCTAGAATGTCCTGCACCTGCAAATCCAATATGGCCAACTAAACTGTATCTTCTAGAAAATATATCTAAATTTTCAGAACTGAGAATTGTTCATCTATTACTTTCTCTCACTTGATCATGTTCTACCTTTTTTGTTAAGGATCACTACAGTACCAGTTTGCAGTTCCTCTTATGATATTCACAGTGATGATATCGACAAACTCTCTCCTTAGCTATTCTCCAATATCTTGCTTTTTCCAGTCGTTGAATCTGTCTTGTGGCTCTTCTTTTCTTTACACAGAGCAGACAGCAGAACTAGACACAATATTCAAAGACCAGACACACTCTAAGCACAGAACTGCCTTTCTCATCAGTTTGCTGTTTATGCATTACAACATTTTTAAACACAACTCAGCGCTGGAAACTCAGACATAACTGATTAATTACCTTTATACTTTTTCTCTATAGCCCTTCCTTCCCCAGAAGGTCATCCTTATCCTGCAAGTATACATCCATCTTTCTGAGATGCAATCTTTTACTTAAACTCCACCAACTTAACTCTTAGTTTGTATTCTGACCAAGAGATTTGTTTTACCCTCTTCTCATAAACAGATTTGTTTCAAAAACTGCAGAGCTGTGCAATAGATTTCACAGAATATTCTGAGTTGGAAGGGACTCACAAGGATCATCGAGTCCAACCCTTAAGTGAACGGCCTGTATGGGGATCAAACCCTGGTGTTATTAGCACCAGGCTTTAACAAACTGAGCAAACAGCTGATGACTGAGGCAAGGGGAAATAACAAAACAAAGTAAACACTGGTTTAATAATTCTCTGATCAAAATTAAATTGAGACTTATCTATTAACTACAGTTAATGGAAGGATTTGACTTCCTACCATTACAGTTCTTCATTTAAAATGTCATGCTTGTATTGGTTGAAATGCAGACATCTGCTATGCCACTTAATAAAAAATAATTAATAAAATTATTTTTAAAATAGGAAACAAAATTAGTCCAATAAGTAATTTTCCATAACTCACAATAACCACCATTAATCATTATATTCTTTGTATCTCTTACTATCTTTCTTCTGTCAGACACATCGTAATTGTGTAGAACTTAACTACTCGCCGGTTTTTTGCAACTTCACGAGTTTTAAAGACTTACTGAAATTTAACACTGACAGTCTAAAAACATGGAAATAGGAGGTACCCATCATCAGGAAATGTCAATACTTTTAGCTGTAGCTGCTGCTAACTGTTTTAGTTGAGAACATTGATGAGAGGATCCCTTTCATGATAACTACCTCGTATGATTTTTTCCCTGTTACCTGATGAATGTCTCCATGTTTTCTACACCAACAATCATCAATTTTAGCATTTTAATCTTGTACACCATTCACCAATCTCAACACCTCTTCTGCTGAGCCTCAAATATGAAGAACGAAAAACTCTGCACGTTAAATTTGCCCTGTGTGTTTTCTACACCATTTGCTTAGACATTAATATCTATTAGTATCAATTTGTTCTTTGTATTCTATCTCCTCTGGAGTACAAACTGGCTTTTAACACAGCAAGACTTCTTATGCTTTGGTGCCCTTAGCAGAAGAACCTAATAGCACAAACCGGTTCAGAGTAACTTTTTCTAAACTCTTCCTCCCAGTAGATTTAGTTACTATGTCAAACTTTAAACATAGAATCATAAAGATTTAACGTAAGTACTGAAGGACTCAGTATCTGAATAAGAAAGATTTCAAGTTACTTTTCTACTTTGAAACTCAGCGTTGTTCTCTTACATCATCAGCACAACAATGAACTTAACAGCACAGCGATCTTGCCCAGCGTAGCACTTGTAACACTTGACAAAGGTTCCATTGCTGCTTGAATCAGGTAAGGAGAACAAAATACATGGAACTATGCTGCAGCATTTAGAAAACTTGTATGTAAAGCTGAAATTTGACTGCATAAGACATAAGACCAACTCAGAAAGACCTGAGTCCCTCTCTCCCCCTGAAAAACATTAACAGTTTCTCAATCAGAGCTTGAAACATTGCTATATTAGCACAACACTGGGATCCGATGTGTCCTTTATTCCAGAAACTTTCCAGTATTACCAACCAGAGCGTACTGAAGACTGGTAAATGGTAGAATATATATGATGCAGAGATAAAAATGTAGGAAGACAAATTATAAGTTTGCCTTATTGGGACAAAGGAATTCCAGAAGATGGGCATAGCAATGGTGCTGAAACAATGGGCTAACCATTTTGAGGTCCAATTTGTAAGTTAACCTTCTCCAGTCTTCATAAAGGAAAAAAATAATTACTTTATAAGCTTTTTTAGGGTTTACAGTACTCGTAAGGGCATAAAATCAATTATACACAAATTTAAATATTGAAGCAAATCATCCCTCTAAGT
>JAWWLV010000088.1:18087723-18107511 GCA_035041135.1 Platyrinchus mystaceus
AGGGTTTACAGTACTCGTAAGGGCATAAAATCAATTATACACAAATTTAAATATTGAAGCAAATCATCCCTCTAAGTACTTAGCTACTGAAGTTGATACTATAGAATTTGTTGTACACTTGTAGTCAGTAGCAGAACTGGGAAAGGCAGAGAAGTGCTTGAAGTACTGTAATACTTCCAGCAGCAAGAATCCACGGCCGAACTTGAAGACAACTGCACAAGAACTTTAGCTACCATGAAACAGAAACTTCAGCTGACTTCTGATACTTGCTTGCTTTCCATTTTACCTTGCTACATTATTCCACAAAAGGTAGAAAGTGCCGTGCGCCAAATAAAATGTTCTTTTCCCTATTGCTGTGGGACTTGAGTTCTCAGGAAGTTCATGCACTGAAGTGTACTCCAAACAAAGAGGGGCCAAAGCCACACAAACTGCTTGGCAGAAAAATACAAAATGCACGAAAGTTATTTATCACAATTGCATTTTGTTTTCCTTCCCATCCCCTTATTAGCTTCTGCACTCCTGCTGAAGCTAATGTGCAAGTGTAGTAAAACAGCATTTGATCTTGGAATCTGCTACTGGGACATGGTACTACTCATGTGTTCTAATCCCTGGGCTAAGGTTTTCTGTTCCTTAATCAACGCTCTTCTGGGGAAAAGAAAAAATTAAAAGCCTTCAGCAGAAGGGATCAATGCTTTACAATACGACAGACTAGAAATCTTTAATTATTATTCCCTATAAGGATGCTGAGAACACAACTATCAGACTTAAAAAGTTAAATAGCTGTTTAAAATTGTAGAGTTCAGGTGAACCCATCCTCCCTCCCTCCCTCCCTCCACTACCCTCGTCCCCATTAAAAAATTCAGATTCTGAAATCACTCCAAAGACCAGCCCCATCTGGGGTGAACCAGTATCAGCTTTATATAACTCCCACTGAAAACTGACTTATGTCTTCCTAGACAATAACCTTACAGTGCCTGTGAAATCCCAACAGAAAGATAAGTATGGTTTGTAAATCAGCTGTTATGAGCTAAAAAAATTTTTTTTTAAACAGGAAGGGATATACTAGTAACATATTAATTTACTACAAAAATTCCTTATGCCCCTACCAATTAAATCTTAGTGTTTCCTAACAGGTTATAAATACATTTCAGAAAAAATTATAAGGGGCACAAAGATTGAACATTTAAGTGATCAAAATCTGAAACACATCAGACCAGTTGCATGGCAACTGTAATACAACCTGTGTGTATGTGCTGCAGCAGCTTTTAATTACATGTCCTTATCCTATTCATGGTACTTCTCTGTTCTTATTAGTCAGGAAACAGAAGCCTTGTGGACTGGATAAAGTTTGGAGAGGACAAATATCTTCACAAAACTAGCTGAATATACTTATTCTGAATAAAACTTCTATGGAAGACATTTAATTATGTATAAATAGCATGTGATGAATCTGCATTACCGCGTAAAATAAGCTTTCCTTCACATTTTATCTAATTTGAGTATTAACTATGAACACAATTATCATACATCTTTGAAGTCATGTTTTTCATCATTTTTATGGATCTCAACAAGTACTCTTCAGAAAACTGAAAAAGAATGGTAGCTTCAGATAGCTGCAGTTAAAGAAAAGAGGAAGAGATTCTTGAAAAAGTGCCTCAAAAGCTTTGTTTAGTATGGTCGAGCTCATTCCCGATGCTGCTTCTTTGAAGTAACAAGGCGATTCCAAGTAAGAGCCAGTAAAAACTTCTTGACTTGAGTACCCTGCATTTTCTCTCACTACATTTATGTGCACAAAATCTTACTTGGGGGTTTGGGTCATCTAATTTAGATTCACATGTCAGATTTTGTTACTGGACAGTGTAGACACATTTCAAAGAGAAACATCCACATATCATATCTGAGAAAATGTATGTTTCTGATAATACTGATAACACTCATATGCCCTTCCTCACTGTAACAAAGTTGTAAATGGACTGCTAAACCCAGAAAATGCTTATGATGAAGTGAGGAAAGCAGCACTACAACCATAAGGAAAAGGGGAAATGAGGGAGAAGAGTACATTAAAACAATATGTTCTGGTTCAAACAGTATTTTCAGGATAAATTCAGAGCTCATGCTCCAAGACAAAGACATTCCTTTTGGGTTTGTATCTTTGGGTTTTCTTGTTTTTATTGGGGTGATAATTTTTGTTTGTTTTTCATTCATATTCTTTGGCAGCTTCAGAAAATATCAGTTTTAGAGGATGGGTGTAACACTGGCTCCTAAAAATCTCAGTATGCTTAACAAAAGTGAAATTATAGGCTGAATATCATGATAAAAGTAATAAAACGTACACGGTATTTCCAACCACATATTTCAAAACAAGGAGTTTAACATTATCACTGGCATTTTAGAGATGGAAGAGTGAGATCTAACAGAGAGGACAGAGGAAGTAAGAATGGATCGGGCCAGGGAAAGGCCTGTGCAAGGTGCTGACAAGACCAGAATATTCAGACAAATATAAGGAGCGAAACACAGGTCATTGACTTCAAACTGAGACCTTGTACTTCTGTCTGTTACCCCAACTACAACAATACATAATCCACCTCAAAGAGATTACAAAGGATTAAGAGAGTTTGTATTATAATAATCAGAACACTGACATAAATCTGCAAGATGGTCTCTGTTTGTAACAGGTATGAGGTGAACTTGTTATTAAAATTGTATTTCAAACAAAAAGATAAACAGTGAACTCTAAGTTCTGTCATAAAGCACTTCTCCCTGATGATTTCAATACAGAAAAAATAGTATTTAATATAGTTGCCACTGCTATTGCCTAATAGTCATATTTAATAAATAATAAAAATCATCATTTGCCTGTATCTAACAGATTTCAAACAATGTGGGTTTGAGATCAAGTTTTTAAGTACCTGCTTTCCTTGTTCTAAAGGAAATACAAAGTTTTTTGTTTCTTGAAGCATGTATATCATTTGCTTATACAATGAAAATATACAATATGAAAAGCATAAAACCCTGCCCACAAGCAAATATTCAAGTTCCATTTCTCTTTTCCACCGTAATTGAAAAATTAGGCAAAAATCCCGCTACAACAAAAAAGACAAAAGTTTCAAAAGCCAGGTAGTTTGTTATTTTTATCCAAACACAAAAGCCTTGAAAGAAACTTCAGAGCAACAAAGACTTTGGTAGATACAGTATTCTGCTAGGCCATTCCACACACATGTTTACTGGGAACAGAAAGCCTCTCACAGCCCCAGATGCACATAAACAGAGGAAGAACAAACCAGCCAACTTCAATTGCTAAAAAGCACACAAGAATATGAGAATGTCATCCAGCTGCACAGGGGTCCAGATTCAGAAAATACTTTTGCATGTTTAAACTGGTAATTCTCCATATAGACAATTTGATTTTTAGTTAAGCTAAATTGGGAAAAAATAATTGAGGGACATACTCAGCACAGCTGACGTCTCTGAGTAACAATTTTGTTTTCTCTGTGTAACAGTACAGACAATACAGTCTGTATTACCACTTATTTTAGCTAAACCTGTCACATGTAATTTCCAAAGAACCTATTTTCATGCAACTTACTTTTCCCCCTACAGCTTCAAAACCTGCATTTATACAGCCTATAGGCCAATACACGTGTCAATCTACTACAGCCACCTACAGCACAGTGGCACCCGTACACGGAACAAACTTACTCTTCCAACAGTCTCATTCTAATTTTTACCTTTTCCCCAATGTGACTTTCATGATACTTTAAATGATACTCTGTTTTTGAAAGCATACTCAGAATTAGAGCTAAAATAATAAAAACATATTTCGAGGTAAGAAAACAAATCCAATAAATGCCTACCTGAACCCACCGGAGATGAACCAACACTAAGACTTTGTAAACTTCCATTCCTGAGCAAAGTTGGAGATTTTTGAAGACCAGAGCTTGTCACACTTCCTGCAGCAGATGCCACAGATGAAGTAGGGGAAGCAGAAGAAACTGAAAGATGGGACAGACTTTCTTGACTTTTATTTCCTTTGGGTCTACCAGGCCCATGTTTACTTTGTTTATTTCCTTTCCGTTTCTTCTCTGTTACAGTTTTTTCTTCTATTCCAGAAGTTTGAGCTCGTTTGTATGCTGTAGAAGTAAGGCTTGAATTACCTATGTCTCCAGGTGAGCTTTCAAAGTTTTTAGATTGGGAAACAGCTGATGATGAAGGGAGACCAATTAAGGAAGTGAAACAATTGACACTCCCCTCTTGACTCCCAGCCTCTCCTTTATGTACATCTTTGGTTGATGAAGTCTGTTGAGAATGCGTGAAACTGTCACTTCGCAGATCTGTGTCTGTAAAACTCAAAAAATCTTGGGGAGACTGAACTGAACTTCCAGAAGATGACTTTATGCTCCCAGGAGTGCCCAAAAAGCTTCCTGAAAAAGAAAAAAATAAAAAAGAGGACTTTTTTTTTTTAACCTGTAGTTGATGAAAACTGACGGGAAATATTACTATCTTAGAATACAAAACTTCAGTGTGGAAGGACTTTATGAAAACCATTACCAAGAGGTAAAGAATTTATTTTTTTAAATAACTCATTGGTTCTCCTGCTGATCTTCATTCTGCTGGATATGATTCTCAGATTTGTGTCTGAGATTCAGATTTGAATTTGGAGCACAAACAAGGTAAAAATGAATAAAAGGAGAATAACAACTTTGCTGCTTAGGCAACTTCGACATCCATCATGTTCTGAAGCCACCACAATATACAAACACTTGATGCAAGTCAGAGCAGGTTTTTTTAAACATGCACATATACAAAAAGAAGGCCGATAGAAATGTGCTATGATCACATCTACACTATCTCTGCAATCTTCCTTACCATTCTACCCAAAATCAAGGGTCTGGCACAGGTCAAAGGAACAGCAATTGTACTTAATTTACCCTGGCTGAGGAGGTGACCCACAGAAGAGGTATTTTTCAAAAGCACAAGAGAGTAAGTCAAAAACAGTGTATAAAATTGGCATTTTAAGACTTTTTTAGCACTGTCACAGAACTACAAATATCTTTTGTGTAATAGAACTACATTGTTTCTATAATATTTGGAATGCAGTCGTTTCATCACTGTATTAGTTCATGCAAGGCAGAAAATGGAGCACTCTTGGGAAATACAAACATCTATTTGCACTGATATTCAGTAATTTTACATGAGTGGATGTATGTGGGTACTATTTCACAGAACTCAGACTGATGACAACTATCCCATCAAGAAAATAGTTCTATATATAACATTAGGTGTAAAAAAACCCATGTTCTTTAAAAATTAGTGTTCTGTCATTAGTACTCCAGAAAATATTGTTAAGAATTCCATTTAAAATACAATTTACATTAATACAGCAATTTTTTTATAAAATAATAAAAATATCATTGCTTTGTATTTTAAATAAGTTACATGAACTTCACTTAATACAGCCTTAAAGGAAATACATGAACATAGTAAAGATCTATTTTGCCATCTGCAGCGAGGAAGATTTTTCTTTAAATTCCAGAAGGCAATTTTCAAAGTTTTGAGAATTTAAACGAAAAAACAATTCCATTTAAATAAAAAGGCCTGAAATATTGAAAGAGTTCTAGACAAATTGCCAAGTGTTCACTGCATAAATAAATTCAAAGCAACATCACAAAGTATAAAGGACAGTCAGTTACTACAAACCACAGTGGAAATTACTGAAAAACAACTACTCCATAGAAGGTCTGGCTTGTTCTGTTTCAAAATAATGTCTTACTGGTTAAGGAATAAAAACATAAACTTTTCATTTTTTTATCTTTCTTCAACTCCGACAAAAATGCCATAATAAAATTTGCTTTTTAGAAGTGTCAATAGTGCATGGTTTTAGCATATGCATAAAGTAAAAACTTTGTGTTACTTAAGGTAAATAAACCATATATACTTGTCACATAATCATTTTCTGTTTATATATTTCAGCAAAAAAAAGAAGTCAAGTAAAAAGGTCTTTCACACTGAAGAAAATGGTATACTTTAAATGTCTGCATCTTGAAAAATTATTTAGGGGCTACTGCATCCTATCCATTAGGTAATCCAGTTTCATTCTAATGTGCACTGACTACAAACCATTACTGTTACTCCCTTAAAGAGCTAAGAAAGACCTCTAGACTCAAATCCATGCTAAAGTTTACCCCAGACTAACTTTTCAGCATATAAAGACACTTCTGCTTTTTGCGGATAAAGAGAATACCTTCACAGTCTGAACAAAAGCATCACTTCTGCACTTTGAGATGCACAACCTTCTTTTTCATGTTGAGACAACAAACTTTTTGGGCTGAAAAAAGCTGGTTTTTTTTTTTCTCCACAGTGAAATAACATTCTCATTCTCATTACTGAAGATAAAAGATGAACTACTTTTCAAGTTTTAAATACATTTCTAATTCATGTCATCACAGCATAACAATCAGTACCTTGCTGAAAAGGGCTAGCTGCAGTCACAGTTGTTCCTGGATTCCTTCCAGCAGCAGGCTTTCTTCCCCTCTGACCTGAGCTGTGACCTGCAGATTTCTTCCCTTTGCTCTCTGACCCTCTTGCCTCTGAAGAATCTTTTCCACTTGAAACGTGTGTAGGAACTTCCTGGAAATTTGCATTTGTAAATCGAGCTGTGGTATCTTCCAATCGCTTCAAGGAGCCTGACATGGAGTTGTTGCTAGTGCTTGTGTATGTCTAGTATTTTGATAAGAGAGAAGAAACAAAAGAAACAGGTCACACAAAAAAAAAAGCAAAAAAAGAACTGTTAAAAGACCCCATTCTTTCAAACAAGCTGAGAAGTGTTCAAATACTAATGTAACTGGAAACAGCAGGAGTTACAGAACCTGAACTGTGAAGATTCTCAGCAAACAGCTGAGGTACATAAAATTTCATTTTATGGAAAAAAATACGCAGAACTAATGGCTTTGGTTGAAATTTTTACTTCACTGAGGTCAATGCTTTAATTTCACATCTGTGGTTACAGTCTTTATAGTCTATTTAAATAGGATATTGTTATTTTGTGCTCAGAATTAAAAATTAAAAACTAACTTTAAATGCTCTTCTGAACATAAAATTTTCATACAACTTTGTGAAACTGGAAATGTTGTTTCATCAGCAGTGGAACTGTTGAAGGCTTCAGAACCTAAGAATTTGCATTTTGTAAGACTTTACAGTCTCAACACCAAACCAAAATCAACAAACCCAACTGCCCCTTATGTCTTCCTTTCCCATCATCACACCAGGATTCTCTGCCCTCTGAACTGTCCCATTCATCCAGTTCCTTAACTATCATCAAGTAAAGAAGACATATGAGATCTGCTTGGCCAAGACACACCTACTTCAAACCCACTGTCTGACAGGAAGTAAAAAGAAAACGCACTCTTGAGCTTCCAGTGCAAACTTCTTCCTCAACCCCCACCCACCCCCAAGAATTCTGGCTCTTCTCCTACACTCATACAACTCTTCACAGGGCCTTCAAAAATCTCATCTTTAGGTCCATTATTCTTCTGTTAAATTTTGTCACAACTGTACATATTGATGAATATTAATAGTCAAAAGAGGCTCACAGAAAGTAATTAATTGTGCAGGGAGACTGCGTGCACAACATTAGGAAACCATACAAAGGAACAGAATTGTTCTTGTGACTAAAAAAAAGTGGAGATGTGACAGCAGAATTCTAGTAACAGAAGAAAAAAAATGAAAGTAAAATCATGAAAAAGGAAAAAAAATTCAACTGTTATCTATACTTAAATCAGCTGGTAAAATAGCTGTTTAAAGGTTCTTAAAAAAATACGGATAAAACCTAGAAGCTACTGATCTGTTCAAAATGAGCTTGTTTCTCAGTTCTTTACAGAACAGAATTTAAAATGGTATCTCTATTTATCTTGATTTAAGTCCACACAAACACATGCCTCTTAAAATTGAGTATATACACACATTTTTCCTTTCCCAAGTGTGATGTTTGCTGAATTTAGGCCTACGGCAAAACATTTCTTCATCTTTACAAACAGCTTTATATACATCTTCATATACCAGCTATACAAAGTTTTCCATATTTTACTACAACAGCTAAGGCATTTACATAAACCTTACTTTTCAGTTGCAAATGACAGAAGACAACTAAATATACAAGCTTTGAGGAAGGCAGAAGTTTCAATCTGTTGCATACCACTCTGCATGAATTACTATCAGCTGCTATAAAAATATACTACAGATTTTCTGTATAACAGTGAAGAAAAATCAGTTTAAGTCTGTTACAGTACAGTGTTAAAAATAATTTACCTCAAATTCATATAACTATATTGGTGTCTCTAATGAAGATGGAGCCAATTCTAAGGTAAGTATAGTAGTTAACTTTTTGAATTATTATGAAGTCCACAGTATGCACAGTTTTCTGGGAAGTGGTATGTCACTTGTCCTGAGTTAAGAAGCAGTGGTTCAAACTTGGGCCATTTGAACAAAGGGTTTCCAGACATGCAATAACCCAAACCAAAAGTCAGCCTTCTTCTAGGACCTAAGATTTCCTCCTCTTACCAAAAACCTTCCTAGACTAATTCATATCTCCTATCAACTCAGTTAGTATTAATTGCAAGGATAATTCTTTATAGAAAGCAACATAGTTTAATGCTGTCTAATCCCTCTTCCCCATTACTGCAGGATTTTTAAAATACTTGTTTATTTTAAAGGGATATAAAAGAGTTAACAGAGCCATACAGACTGGCCAGGGCTAGGCAGTGACAAATAGGCATTAATTTGCAAATACTGTGTGGAATTTGGTTTGACTGTAAGCCTGAATCCTCCTCTTGGCAGATTCTGGAGAACATGCATGCACATCACAGTTCTGCTTTTTTTTGCTCCACCAGCTGTTTGTGTTTAGGAAGGTGCTGTAAAGTGTACTGAAATCCACATGCTTACCCAGTCTATCTTGAGCACTAATATGATGCAACATACGCTAAGCCAAGTAAAATTAGTATCATTTTGTTGGTTGGGCTGGTTTTTTTCCCCACAAATTATATTCCTTACTTTAAGGAGTTAATTGCAACAAAGTACCCTAATCCAGATACACCTACATCAATTGCTTCCAGAATCCCCAAGACATGCAATAGAATCTAAGGTAAAACTGCAGCAAAACTTTAGCTTATTAAGCTAATTGGTTCATACAATAACCTTCCCACCACTAAACAAATTGCTGTCTAAAATGCTAAGTACTAACAGGCAAAGACCTAATAGAAATGTTTCAGAAAAACCTTAATATACCATGGCAAAGTTAAATTGTTTGTTTGGTTTGGTGTTTTTTGAGGTCAGCAGTGTTAGTGGCAGGGAGCAAGAACCTGAGGATGGAGGCAGAACACCTCTGGTTATTTACTGAATGGCTTCAGCCTCTGCAGCTCCCCCTGAGCTTGCAATGCTGTCCTCTCCCAGTACATGCATTTTAAATGGAATACACTCTTCGAGGCTGCCCCACTGACTGCTCATGCTGCAAGTACTTTCCTTCATTTCAATACAGACATCCCCCATAAAAGAGATTCCACAGATGCTGTCACCCAATGCCATTTTTGAGTTTGTCTGGCAGGACTTGACTATTTCATGAATGTTAAATCTGTTCTCAAAAAACACTCAGTACTTGGTAGTGCAATTACCAAGCTAACTGTGTGTACCAGGGTTCCTTTACACTTCCCATAAACCAGTCTACAGGTTTTTTTTCTGGAAAGCACACTTTCACATTGCCCACTTGGTGCACAGAGAGCTACTGTCGTTTTTATGCTCCCCATACATCACTCCGTGTGCCCTGAAGAGTTATATCATCCATCTGCAGCAGGTCTTAAAACTTCTGGGGAAAGGTTTAGATTTATGGTAAAGGCATAATAATCATTCTTGCTATACACAGTATCCAAGGCTTGAGTAGTCTTTAGCTCTAATACAGATATGTAATGCAGTACTCTTGCACAGAGAAGGGAAGGACCATGACAGGTAATTCTCCACAAAAATGCCAGAAGGTAAGAGCAGAGTCCAAAACCAATATTTGGTTTTGTGTGGCCAGGTTTTGGTAGCGGGGAGGGGTGTGTGGGCTATTGGGGTGGCTTCCGTGAGAAGCTGCTAGAAGCTTCCCCCAAGTCCAGCAGAGCCAATGCCAGCCACTCTGAGACCATTAGAAATGGTGAAGAAGCAAAAAAAACTTTACTGGGCAGAAGCCACTGCAGCCAGAGAAGAGTGGAGTGAGAACACGAGAGAGGAACAACTCTGCAGACACGAAGGTCAGTGCAGGAGGGCGAGGAGGTGCTCCAGGCTCCAGAGCTGAGGTTCCCCTGCAGCCCGTGGTGCAGCCCATGGTGAGGCAGCTGTGCCCCTGCAGCCCATGGAGCACCCATGGAGCACCACGGGGGTGCTGAGATCCCCCTGCAGCCCAGGGAGGAGCCCACGCTGGACAGGTGGATGCCCAAGGGCTGTGAACCCATAGGAAACCCACGCTGGAGCAAAGGCCTGGCACGGACCTGCAGACCTCTCTTGAGAGAGGAGCCCGCACTGGAACAGGTTTCCAGGTAGGACTTGTAAATACAGGGCTGATGGCTCTTCTCCACCAAGAGAAAGGTCAGAAGAAAAGGCAGCAAGAGAATTCAAATTCCTAAGTTATACTATTTCTTCTTAAAACATTCTGTATCTATGTCCCAAAAGTGAATAACCTGCTAGTAGAGGCATCAAAGAGTAGTCAGGAATTTCTTACTTCAAACTTTTTCAAATGTAACTGATTCAGACTAAAAAACATTTACTGAGGCATTACAGAGATGCACAAAAATGCCTCTCAAAATGGCATGGACTGGAACCTCAGTAAAATTTCTTGGAATTCAATTCTGCAGAACAAACAGGCAATCCACATACACTAACTCACATAATGTAAATCCACAGCTTATTCTGCAGCTTTCCAGGATATTATCTTAAGAAGCCACTCATCCAGATAAAAACATGCTTTAAGGCATCACTTGCATAAATAGTCATTACATTTATATCACAAAGGATTTAACATCTTTAAAAAGAAAAAACAAATTTCATTTCAAATTCCAGTTTCCCCCACAGAAACATCAGGGTAGCAGAAATGATTATATACCATAACGAAGTAATGCATTCAATGCAAAGAGACACTGCTGTGAAACACATCAAGCCCAAACCAATTCTGACAATACTATGTAAAAGGACACATAAAACTAACACACTAATACAATATTCTGAACCAAATATTTATCTCAGAAGAAAAAAAAGCCTGTTTCATTATTAAAATTTCAAAATTTTGAGGAACACATTATGAATTTATAACCCAGAAAAGCAAATGCATGTAAATAGTGAAAGCAAGACTTAGAAAAAAAATTAACTGAAGGAACTAACCACAAAAAACCACTTCCACATATCTAGTAGTTACTTTAAAAAAAGAAACATAATCACACTTTTAATTCAGTTATAATTTAACTTATAGAATTAGAGAGTTTTTGTTGACTTTAGTAACTTGCTCTAGCTCACCCTTGTGACTAACCATAGGAGTAAACACTGCAATTAGGAAAAGTATAAGGAGGACAAAGCAGTGAGAAATAAGCTTAGCAGAAAAAAAAGAATCCGTGTCTCTGGCATTAAAAGCATATTCTAATTGGCAGGAAGCAAAAAAACAATATTTCAGTAGATTTCGACTTTTACAAAAATATACACTAATATCACTTTATGTAAAAACTTATGATGATTAGATAATCAAAGTACAAGAGGGATGTAATTCAAGAAAGATAAGATCATACGTAGCATAAAACCTAAACCAAAGTTGTGAAGTTTATAGGAAGTTCCCACACAAGAAGCCTCTTTTACAGGCTATGTATTTTACAAGTTCTCTCAGACTTGAGAGGAATACATTTTGGGCAAATTAATAAAATGAAGTAACAAATCACATGGACCAGTCAATACTACTCAAAGTGTTCTACAACTTAATTTCAAAAAAAAACCTGTCACACTCACCAATTGCAATCTCTAATAGCTCTTAAATCAAAACAGCAGAGCAGCAAATTGACTCTACCTTCTTTTTTTGTCTTTTTTTTAAGAGTTATTGAGAGTTTCAGAAAACCACTAACTACTATCTTACTGACACAACAGTGTCAAAGAGAATACAGCAGAACCAGAAACAAGACTTAACAGAAGCATGAGTCACAAATAATGGGATGTTAACAGGTATGCATTCCTAATAATCTTACTATTGAGAATAAAGAAATATGCAAAGCATACTAAAAATCTAACTTTCTCAGAGATTATTCTCGAAACTGATACCACTATTTGAGGGAATACTTCCAGAGACTTCAAGATAAACTCTATTTCAGTCACTTCACCCTGACAAGGTCTTGGTGTACCATATGCAGACACATTTGTTGAGTGTAACAGCTCAGAACCAAACCATATACAGTTACCACAAGCCTCAACAGCTCTGGTAAAACACCATGATCTACGATGATCTGTGCAATAATGTTTTCAAACCATGACTGCCTGACTCTGATGTTAAACATTTCCACGTGAACGGGACAAATGTTTGCCAACTTTGAGATCAGTAAACCCATTTCTCAATAGTACTGCCCACCCTGTAATGCCAACACTGGTGTCACTGGTGGATAGCAAAAGTGATTCTTGTCGAGTACAATGAGAACTGTCATTATTTAACCCTGCATGTTGCCCCTGGAGTCAGGTATTTGCTAGCACATTATCAGGAAGGAAAGGCCACAGAACCTAACAGAGCAGACTGCTAAAATATGATATTACAAGAATATGAAGCCTGAGCTGTAATTTCATAATTACCAGTTTTAAATGTTACAGGTTCAGTGTCAGCTCAGCACACACAAGTAAATTTCAAAGGCAAAACTTTCTAAAACTGCTCAAATTACTAAATATAATTCAATTAAATAAAACTTACTGGAGTAGCAGTGGCATCTGACTGGGGTCATTAAACCCTTCATGATTTAAATACAAAACTCTAAGCCTTTCTCCATATGGAAAACCTCAAAGTATTTTAGGATTTTACATTATAGGAAAAAATACCAAGTGTGTTTGATAATTATAGAATTTATGCCATTATAAAGCTCCTGTATATAGAGTGGAATGATTACACCATGAAATTTCAACGTAAGTAATTGCAGTGGAAGAGGAGAAAAAATACACTGACTTACTTTTTCTGTAGTTACAGTAAGAGATGGAACCAGGGATGGTGAGGACTCCGACTGTTTCTTGTATTTTTGTTTGTGTTTATCTTTCTCTTTATATTTCTGTAAGTTGTAAAAGAGAATACAAACTAAGTTCAGCTTCATCTTTAACATAACCCATTTTACACAGCATCAAGTGTTACCAAAATTTAAGAGACATGGCAATAATGTTATTTCGAAACCACACTAATGTTTTAAAATTTTAATAATTTTTTAAAGGCAAATCAAGTATTTATATTTGCTTTCAAAGTACACAAAATGAAATTCTTCATTTATAGCCAGCATTTATGAATCAACTGGTGTTAGTATTCTCCCATCTTTCCAATAATCAATTAATCAACAAAAGAAACTGGATTAAAAACTGAGACATGGCTTCTGCTTCAGAGATCTTCCTCCGTTTTTCACCAAAGATCTTTCTGCATTTCTGCACCTCTACAGTATTTTTTGGTTGGATACTACTGTAAATTAATGCAAGGCTTTAGCTTTGGTTCCCCTACTGACTCTCCATGCATAAGAACATGAAATCTGATTGCATACATTTTACAGACTAAATAAGTATCTTCCATGGTAAACTGAGTAAAATACCAAAAGCTATACAAGTCAAATGTGCTTTCTAAAAGAGTTGAGAATTTAATGCGGTTTTTCTTAATTCTTATTTTTTTAAACACAAAATGAAGCATTGGCAATATGAATGAAATGGTGCAAACAGACAGAAAATAACTTTTTAATCCATAGCCTTTAGAATATAAGAGAAGTCTTTCATACTGGTAGAAATCAATTCTTAGAGGATTTCAGAATCAGACCCAATTTGTATTTGTTTAAACAGTTCAAATACCTTTTTTTTTAAAAAATACCGCAACTGACAAAACTAACAATTAAACTTGTTAAGTTGTTCAGTATTTTTACCAATTTAATCATAAACAAGTAATTTTTTCCTTAGTATTATAATACAGTTTATTTAGACAGCCGATGTCTATGCAGAGAAACTGCAGATGTGAGAGAAAGCTACTTGTAAGCTACTGGCACTCAGGTATTTTGTTTCTTTAACTATGTATTAGTGAAATTTTCATGTACTAAGACAAAACTCTACAGAATAGCACAATGTATGGCTATTTGTTCAGAATGACTGCTGCAACAGAAAGCCAGTAAAAAAAAGTGCATGTATATGGATTGACACAAGGGGTTTAAAAATCCCATTGAGCACCTTGAAAACATGAGGAACACAAAATGGGTGAGTCTGAATAACCATATGAAAACTCAGTAACTGTCTTGAATCTTAAAAATAACCCATGTTGATCTTTCTCTATCAAAATGATTATCTAGACTCTCAAAAGAAAATATAATTTGTTCAACAGGGGCTGCACAACCACTCTCACCAAGCACCAGAACAACATATTGAGGTATGACCAAGTATAAGCTCTTTATTTCAGTCACAATGGAAGAAATATAAGAGACTTATTTCATGGAATCAGCCTAAGAGACTAAGAGAATGTGTTCTCGAATTCTCTAATAAAGTAGAATCAGTTAATTGACAACCTAGATGCAAAGCTGAAAGCAAAACACATTTATCTCTACCTACATGAACTATAAATACCACGTAACTGACTTAAAGATCACCTTGCCTCTAACCAGGCCATACCACTAAATTTATAACCTAATTTTGCCAGAAAGGAAATAGAGTTTAACCAAGGAAGTTCATAAATGAAGTAACAAAGCTATTGTCACCAAAATCTCATGTAAAAATATACATGCTAGAATACAATAGAGCTCTTTTACTTCTTGTACACTTCTTAAAACTCAAAGGAAGGTCTTTATAAAGCTCATGGGGATTTCTAGGTTTGGGGGTTTTATACACTGAAGTGAACTTGGGGTTTTTCTCTCACTGTGCCACGAGGATAGAAATATGGAGTTTTCCCTTTCACAATAAAGTGTGCAGGTGTCATAATTACAATGATATACACCATAAGGTAGGACTGAAATTTCTGAAACCTAATACAGGCTTGTTGAAGGAGTTTTAGATCAGGGAGATTGTTTCTATTTGTCTTTTTCTGGAGGGGAGACTGCATGCCTCTTTTTAGACCTGGAAAATACACATCTGAAAGAAAAAAAGTATGGAGAGGAGGCATTGCACTGAACTGCTCAGGCTTTTCAATAACATCTTACATGGAACAGTCCCAAAAGTGCTACCCAGACTACCAGAAAAACGAGCATCTACACCCAGACTGCCACACTGTCCATCAAATCTGTTGATCCAAAAGACTTTCACCAATGCTAGTTATCAAACTTACTACATCATCATGTGCATGATGCTTAGATAAACTCAAGTAACAATTTCACTGAACCCCAGACAAGCGTCAAGAATGAAGGTATGAAATGGCTAAGCCACTGCCTCAGTCTCTTTAGCTTTTATCATTCTATTAGCAAATTCAAATCATCTGAAGAATTTTTTTTATTTATAATTTTGGAGCCAAGGGGCAATGACTTTAATATGCTTTAAGATGAAACTTCACAGCAATATCAGTAAGCAATAGGAAAACTTTTAAATGAACACATTTTATAATCTTTTCTGTTGACTTTCTAGTGGTCTTTTACTTTCAGCGTAATTTCATCTAAAAGGCAAAGAAACATAAAATTCTGTTCAAAAGAACAGTTAGGAGAACTTCAAATTACACTTTGCAATGTACTGAAATCACTTTGACAGTAGTCTCAATACAAAAGGTGTCAAGAAGAAGGTAAAAGGGGATACAAGAACAGCAGGAAGGGAGGGGGCATAAATGAAAGAATATGCTTAATTTCTGTAAAGTGAAGCATCGGCAACCACATCAAATTCCTCTCCCAGATCCAAAGCATCAACACGAAGTCTGACAGGACAGCTTACCAAGGTTACAGCTTAACACTCAAGGCCACTGGAAGGGTAACCCATCTAAAGGCCTTTTGGATACAAATCTCTCATTCACAGGACATCTGCTGTCCTTACCTCTACATTCCCTCCTCCTTTTAAGTTATACCTCCTCTAATAATTTTTCCTCTATTTTTTTCTTTTTACTTTTTTTTCTTCCTAAGGAAAGTTCAGAAGTCTTACTTCTGAATGTGAATTGACTCCAGATGCATATAACATCAAAGAAGTGGAGAACACTTCACTGCAGGAAAACCTTTGAAAGAAATGCTCAGATTTTACCCTGGTAAGAACAAAAATTTCCGAAACAACCTGCTGAGATGAAGAGACGTAGCTCCCACAATGCAGTTGGCACCCTTTTCTCACCATAAAGATGCATACGAAGTATAATAAGAGTTCTGCAATACCCATTTTGGAACCCAGAAAAGGAACAAAAGAGGGACACAAATTCCCATCATATTTAACAAATATGACAGCTTTTAATCAAGTCTGTCTCAAAGGCCAAATGACAAACTAGTCATCTCCTCTATCACCAGAAAAGAACAAACCACTAGCCCTTCATGGACAACTCTACATGCTTCACTTCTGTAAGATCTCTATTCAGTCATACCTCTAAAAAATCCCCAAAACACACATATCAGCAGCTCACCAAGATAAACATCCAACCAGAAAGCCACATGGGAACACCCCATTCTAAGGAAGGTAATCATATCAAGTGCCTGACCTCCTACAGGCTTTACAGTAAGGAAAATAAAAGGCAGAAATTACTGTTAACAAGGACTGAAAATAATACTGTCAGTAAGTAAAAGCTAAAGGAGCACTGAGGGCAGGCAGAATCCATTCATATATTTAAGCATGAGTTCGGATGTTCCAAACACCTATGCAGAGCTGATAAATGCATGACATCCTGTAAACCCAAGATTTAGCAGAAGACACATTCCAAGGAAGAAATATAATAAAAAAATACAGCGTCAGCTACAAAATTAATGAAGGAAACTTTAATCTTGGTTCACAAATAAGGTAGTTCAGCAGACCAAATTTAGGCAGCTTCTGAAATCTTTGTTACTGTAAGAAAAATAAAGTGTGATTGCCATGCAGTCACTCGGTAAGCAGCTTAACATTATTCAACCTAGAACCTGAAGAGCCCTGACTTATGGTGCAGCTAAATACCAATATAAAACACCTAGAGTTCATATGTCATGATTAATCAGAAAGCTTTATTTATCACCAGAGATATCATTTTTGGATTTTTTTATCTAAAAAATTATGTAATACCATCTTAACACCAACATCTACATGCTGTAAGATAAGAAAACAAGTAAGGTGCAAGATTTCTGGAATTCTATAGCATTTTCTGTACATTGCCCTCTTGTGTGGCAGGGGGAGGGGGATAGAGAAGGGGGGAAAAAGCACATTCTGATTGCTTTTATTTCTTCCACAAAGATTCAATTTACAAAATTATTATATAATACGACTTCACAAATACAGCTCGTTTTAGCTCATTTACATGTTGGATCACTCTAAAGGTCAGCACGTGCTCATTCGTTTTCTTTAGCATATTTTCAGAGATACATTTTATTAGACTCAAACGAAAATAGCATCTCATGGAAAGATCAACTTAAAGATACACGTATGACTTCATTGTAGCTCAGATCTGTTACCAACATGACCCAGTTTCAGCCAAGGGAGCAGGCAGTAAGGGATTCTCACTTCCAAGAGGGAGAGGAGGGGCCTGGCTTGGGATCAGGAAGAAAAGGGTCTGCTGACCATTCTGCTCATTCCCTCAGGGGTTGCGCCACGTCAGTGAGCATTCTGCATGTAAACCCCCCTCTCTTTTATACACTGCTGTTATTGGGATTGTTGCCGTCACTGTTCAGTTTTCTTATGTCATTGCTGTTTCCAGTAACTTGTTCTTATCTCAGCCCATAATCCCTGGCTTTTTATCTCCCACTGAAGGGCGGAGGGGAGCGAGCATGGGAGGGTGGAAATAAATTATGGAGTACCATTCCTAAACCATGACACAACAGAATAGATATTATCAATTCTATCTTTTCACACTTTGGACTTCAGTGTTTGGGAATAATGCAAGTGAACAGTAACTTTTCTAGTATAGATGGAGTGGATGAGTTCAGCTTTTCTCTTAAATGGCATTATTAATACATAACATTTCCACAGGGAAGTATCATTTAACTTCCTGAAGGTATTTACATTCAATTGCAATTCATTTTTGTCTCAAGAATACACAGCCCTCTCCAATGAGGCTTCCACAGTACTTTATTTCATTAAAATATGTTCTGAAGTGCAGCAGTTAACAGTTCAGTGTTACAATGGAGAAAAAAAGGTTTTCTGACCCTGCTCTCACCTCTTCCAGAACTGTTCAGCTTGTGTGCCCACTCAAACTACTAAAACAGCAGCAACAAAAAACAAAGTGCAGTGTTTTCTGCTGTTTTAGTGAGCTGTGTTAGTTCTGTAAAGGAACATGAGAGATGGACAGCAACAGGCACAAGAAGAGGCAGACGCAGCAGAGAAAAGAACTCACTGGCTCAGGGAGCATAAGAGTAATAACTTCTATTTTGGAAGAATTAAAACACATGCACACTATTAGCAAGCACCAGTGCTTAGTCCTTCAAGACAAAACTGCTTGGGTTGACCTTGAATTATTCCATTTTTATCCCTTCTGTATTACAAAAATCATAAACCTCTACTACCTTTGGTTGTCCCAAGTTTTCAAACCTTAACATTTTGAAATCTATTTTCCTTATTGAATACTCTAATCAAAATCATCTGAATTCTAAACCACTAATTTTTCAGCAGCTGTTCTTGATTCCCTCAAATAATTCCAACTTATCAGAATGTTCTGTTAGTACAGAGTACTTAGATTGATGCTTTTGTAATTTATAGATTTTCTGCACTATCTCTGTGCCACCGAAGACAGTAAATCCAGAGCTGTCACCTTCACAACTAACATCCTGAATGGAAAGCTGCACACAGCTCTTGTTAATCCCCAATACCAGATCAGCTTGGCCTCTTATTCGAGACTAGGAGCAATATAACCGTAACAATTCCAGAATGAAAGATGCCCACAGTCCACAAGTTTCAGATTCAAATCCTAATATATCTCATTTTTACAAGAACAACCCTTATTCAGGCATTCATCTAGCTATCATTTTAAATGGTATAACCCACAGCAGAAAAATTCAATGCAGCAGCATTGCTGCAGTCACAGTAACAAAAGGAGATAGACACGGGATAGTTTATAGGGAGAGGTTGAACACTATTGCCAGCATTATTCAAACACATACATACGCAGCTCTAAGGATAAAACTTGTTCTTAAGTACCAGTCCTTGATGTAATTATTTAAATATTCAAAAGCCTCACTTAAATACAGGAATGATGGTCCAAATTTTCACTGTTAATAGTAAAAAGACTCAAGAATCAATAATAAAAATGCCATCCAAAGCATCTATGAGGTCCAAGACTATCAGCTCTTATCCAGAATGAGCTACTCTTCTTTTGATATTTAATATTAAAATATGCTGCTTCTGTTATTTGCATAGTTTAATATTAATGGTTAGTAACGGCTACTCAAGTGCTAAACACTTGAGTAGCACTTTTTAACTTCAAAAATGGTGCAAAATTAAATCAATGCAACT
>JAWWLV010000088.1:18107611-18141955 GCA_035041135.1 Platyrinchus mystaceus
AACGGCTACTCAAGTGCTAAACACTTGAGTAGCACTTTTTAACTTCAAAAATGGTGCAAAATTAAATCAATGCAACTGTTTATTGTCAAAGTTCAGCTTCATTTCTTCCTATAAAAACTTCAAGTATTACAGGCTGTGAAATGCTCCACTGTCTGCAAGGTAACTTAAAGATACCTGACAAATTTATGTTAAAAAATAGGCAAATAGAATGGCAAACAAATTCAATTCTCCTGGCTCAGTCAGCTTAACACTGCAGATCATCTTTAACTCCATACAGTCTATCAGCATACAGAACACTGTACCTGGTGAACAGCATATATATATAAAATACTATACATATATATATGCAGCTTCATAAAAAAGTATGCAAATTACCTTCTAGAAACCAATACAAAGTCAAAGTACTAATAATCTTGTATTAATCTAGGATTCAAAGCAAAGAAAAAGAGTATCTTAAAGCACCTTTTCCTTCTACATCTCTCCCAGTTACAGGATTGAAACTGTGCTGATTTTGAATGGGATATAGTTAATTTACTTCACAGTAGTTGGTATGGAGCTGTGCTTTGGATTTGTGCTGGAAACAGTGTCGATACCATGGGGATGTTTCCATTTCTGCTGAGCAGAGCTTACACAGAGCCAAAGTCGCCTTCTGCTCCTCACCCCACCCCACCAGCTAGTGGGCTGCAGAGGCACAAGAACCTGGGAGAAGACAAAACCAGGAAAGCTGACCCCAACTGACCAAAAATATCCCATGCCATGTGGTGTCATGCCCAGTATATAAAACTCAGTGAAGAAGAAGGAAGGGGGGATGTTCGGAGTGATGGCATTTGTTTCATGAGTAACAGTCGTATGTGATGGAGCCCTTCATTCCTGGAGATACCTGAACACTTGCCTGCCCGTGGGAAGCAGTGAATGTTTTGCTTTGCTTGCATGCACAATTTCTTCTTTACCTACTAATCTTTGTCTCAATCAAGAGGTTTTTTCCACTTTTACACTTCTGATTCTCTCCACCATCCCACTGGGGGAGAATGAGCGTGAGGCTGTGCCGGGCTGAGCTACCAGCTGGGGTTAAACCACGCCCAAAGTGTAGGAAGAAACATTGCTCAAATATGAACAAAATCAAGCAGCAACTTTAATGACCTATTTTTAATTTTCAGGTATCACTTAATTTTCAAAAAAAGACAAACAACCTTTTGTAATTTTCTCAAGCAAGTAATGTTCATGTTTCTTCAAGGTACAGCTTATCTTCGACCTCAGTTATTCAAAAGTTACTCTCCTCTGTCTTACAACATGGTGGAGTACAAACAGTGAGGAGCAAATGATGCTACAATACACTGAACTCGTAAAAAACTTAAAATCATCATCAGACAAAAAGTATTTTCCTAAAATTCTGTGAAGATAGTGATGAAACTGAAGTAATATATACTAATAGGATAAGAAAACAAAATAAGTAGAAGTAACACCTAATAATACCTCAAGTGTATCATAGCAATTTTTCAACAAAATGAGTATTTTGGTTGGTCCCTCCGGGGAATCCCTAAGGAAGACATCTGGACTAACAATGTGATTTTTCTTAAAAAAAATACACCTCTTGTTTAATGAGCACAGTAAGAACTTATTTACGGTTCAGATCTACTCAAAATTCTGCATCTCCTGGTATTGTTCTAGAGATGCCTCATTTCTTCCGATAAAAGTTTGAGGATTCTGCCACCCATGGATTTTCAGTTTTACAATCTACAGAAACAATTATCATTTACTATTAGTTCGTGCACAGTTTTGAATTTATTTTCTTTCACAATGAAAAGTAAAAGACTAAAATGTGTACTTTCAAGGGGAAAAGGACACTTGCAACGTGGGCAGCCTTACAAAATTCTACACCTTACAGAGTAGTTTTTAGGTAAATCTAAGGTGGTGTGTTTGTCATTTTGATTTTACAATAATTAACAAATCCCAAGTGACAATCTCAATACTATTGAGGTGTTTGCTGTGCTAATGTACACAAAAAGCACTGCTCTTTTTTAAATAATATATATGATGTGTTACTGTAAGGTTAAAAAAATGAGGTAATAAAATCAGTAATTCCACAATAGGCATAAGAATTGACACAAACAGTTTCTACTTCTCTTACTAAAAAATAATGTAAATAAAAATGTCCTTATCTGCTTATAGAGTTCTTACTGACCTCCACAAGAGATCATTTTGCTGTGCCATCTCTATATACACCAACCGGTGCCAGTTCCAGTAAATTACAAGCAGCTGATTATCAGGATGACAAATGAATACACAGAAAACAGCACAAGTTTTTTTGAGAATTTTAACAGGCAAGAAGATGTCACCTTTCCTCTTAATCCTGCAGATAAAGATATATATTACTGAATATACTCAGAGTAGTTTTCTAATGAAATTTTGTTTACACAGTCACACTCCGTTGGTCTTCCCAAAGAGTTAGACTTTCAACAGAATTTTACATTAAGAGATTTATTAAGGAAGAATAAACTACACTCCTACAAAAGTTAGTACAGAACAGGTGCCCAGAAAGAGAAATACTACTTGTTGGCAACAATAGTAAAGACTGAAGCATGAAGTCATCCCCTTTTTGAACCCACGGAACTCACACAAAATTCCAGTCTAAGGAAACAAAAACTGGGTTCTGTATGTTAGATCTATATTAAAGACCATCTATACAGTGAGATACATATGATGTATATTTATTGACCATATGTATATTTACTGTTTTAGAGGCATTGTTCTTTCCCTCTGATTTAACAGTAAGTAAGTTAACATAGTTAAGCATCAGCATTAGCATCCATGCCACACAGTTCTCATTTGAATAATATTTATCTAGTATTACTTCAATTACTTAAATTGAAGTAATTTCAAAGTGGCTGCAAACCACTTTTCTTCTAGTTATCTTCAGCATTCTTACAGTTTTGCTTCATACACCGAAATCAGTTGGAAGGAGTAAAGAGTCAAATCTATTAAACTGATTAACAAAAACTTTAAAAACTAAGAAAAATGAAATGGGATCCTGCATTACTGAGATGAGTCAGGAGCTTTTCACCCTGAAAGTTACACAAAACCCCCAATGCTCAAGTAACATCATTTAGTTTATGCAATGGGGTAATTAGTAGAGGAATGGCACAATTAGAATCTCCTTTGAAACACTCTATACAGCACTGTAAGTTGACTCTTCAGGACAAAATCAGATTTTTATTTTTTTTTAAAGTAAAAAAGAAACCATTGCTTATGTAGCTGAATGTTAACTCAAAAAACTCCAATCTGTTCCTATTTTTGCCACAGAATCTTATGTGATGTATGGCAGGTCAATTTTACCTTTCCACGGTCGGTTGTTGAGTGAGGAACACCCCATGAACACCTGATCTGAGTGTTCACAACTTGATTTGTAACAGCTCACACAGAGCATTAAAATACATTAGAAAGCATGAAGCACCTTTCTCCCAAATGAAGTTCATTGTCCTGACACATGAACATTGGCTTCTTCACAACATACTGGAAAGTCTGGGCAGTTCAGAACACAGCTACAAACCAACACAGAGCTTGACTGTGGAAACCTCCAGTGTGTAGAAATGCTTCATATTTCCCTTCCCCTGGACCCAACAACCAAACTCGAGTTACACTGGAACACGCTGAGTGTGACACACAGCCTCGAGCTCTTCTTAGGTGTTCAAGTTTCTACCCACAAAATCAGAAAAGCTGTAATGTTCCTTGAAGAAAAGGACAAGCGGCAAAAACATGTCCATACTGAATCAGTAGCTCAGTGTTTGGAACACTTATCCTGGCTCCTGCATTTTAGGTTCTCCTCTGACACTCTCCAACTTCTGTAATAGTGGCCTGAGGCTCCTTGTCACTATTTTGTTCTTTGTGCCTCTCCACAACTTCTTACACATCTGCAGTCTTCAGTCACAAGCCCAGTTTTGTTTAATTTAAATCATATGAGCCATCATAGCAAGAGTTTTAAATTTCCCCTTCCTGCTCAGCCCAGAGCAAAGCACTTCAATAGTAGAAAAGAAATTTGGGTAATTCACCTGCTATAAAGTAGTTACTTACTATGTAATATAGTCACATTTTTCAGATGCCACAAACATATAAAGCTAGTTATCTTGCCTAATTTTCATACAAGTGGCTAAAAAGACTTCCTTTATACAAAGGTCAATTCCAGATATATTTAGTTCTTTCTTCAGTCCTTCCAGACATAAGACTGCCAGGAACATTAAAGCAAGCTGTTCTTCCACAGCCTCATACTGGCTTAAATTTTTCCCAAGAAAGCTTGAGGTAAATACCTCGGCCCTGAAAAACTGGGATATTATAATGGAATGTCAAGCAACATATTACTAACCCTATGTATGAGGGATGCAGGCTCATCACTAATCATTTCTAAAGAGCATCTCTGCCATAGAAACTAACAATACTTAGGCAGAGGTAATCAGAATATAATGAAGCTATTTATTCTGTAGCTTCAAATTCATCATTACAATTAAATCATATTAAAGGTTTGGTTGAATTTGTTCAGGGTTTTTTTTTATTATTATACCCTTATATATTTGTTATCAATTTTGTTATCAGAGTGCCCAGAAGAGACTAACACATACTATGAAGGAAAACACAGCCTTTCAGCAGTGTCTGTTTGTAAAAATGACAGTTATTTACATCAGTGTTTTCAGACCAACCTTTTCTTACTCCCATCTAGTATTCCACATGCACAAATGGATAGCTTTTGAGGTCTGAGAAATAAAAATGGTTCCAATCCACAACTCATACAGCTACTGCTTGGCAAAAGGAAAAGCTTTAACGATGCCTGCCAAATTTCCAAAGACCAAAAATGAAAGATAAAGAAGAAATTGCAGTGGCCACAGGGGAGGGGGGGGTGCCACACACAGAGACACTACTGTATCTGTGAAGAAATATATATTTTCTGTAATATGAGAACAATCTAGATTCCAAACAGATTTACAGAAGAGGAAATAAGGAAAGTCACCGTAAAAAATGACCATACTCCTCCAAGATACTTGATATAGTATATCAAACATACAAGTGTAAGACATCACATGCAGAAGGCAATCAAATTTACCAAGAGAATGAGCCTCCACAGCACCTACAGTTTACTGACTGAAGATTAGGATTTTGAAGTACAGGTTGTGTACTCTTACACAATGTGTAAGATTAAAAATGCCAAAAAATCTGCAGCCACAAAAAGTTACACAATTAACAGCTTTAGGAAACTGCAACTTTTTTCACCGCTGGGTGGTTTTAACTCGGATACTGTTTTGTTTTTACAAGTGCCATGAGAAACACTGAATGTCAAATAACAGGTTAGTGCTTCAAACTGCATTGCTTCACGTGGTACTGCAGATCATGAGTTATTACCATGTTTCACTTCACAAAAGGTAGAACAAACTTCAATATCCTACTTCTAGCAAGTTTCAAGTCACCAAAAAAGGCCAGGATTCCAAAGGCAAGCGACAACATTTACTATTTCCAGAAGGTCTACACCAAAACACTTCCAGAGCAGGAGAAGCTCAGCAGCCAGCTGAAAACACCAGCTGATATACTGTCTGAACACACTGTTAAAAAGTCCCTCCAAGTATACCCTGAAGACTTCACAGGCATTGTGTAGTCAAAGTATTTTCAGTCAAAGTCATTTTAAAAAACAAACAAAACAAAACAAGCCACCCAAAAAACATCAGCCCACCAGCTTACAAGTTTTGTCAATGTGAGTAAAAATCCACATGTTATTTTGACAAAACATGACCTGAAATATCACTGTGGTGAAAAACTAAGAAAAATATATGGCAAATATTAGTAAGAGTTCACCTTGCAGCTAATTCCATAGTCTGTAATTCAAGATTGGTTTTTTCTACCCATGTGTCAATAAGAGAAAAAAAAAAAGGTCTGCCAAAACCCCATACTTTTATTATTTTAGCCATAAATTTTGATTTAGAGGTACAACTGCATCGCAGTGCATGGTCTTTTCTGCATTACCAGATGAAGATGGAACTATTCACCTACACCATTAATAAAATCTATAAAGATACTTTTTAGAAGATAATCCAAGAACAACTGGAGATCAACATCCATCCAAAATGGAAGCGATCTTAAAATCCAAATAAAATATTAAGGAGACTAAGAGTCTGAAGTCTGACGTTTGTTATTCGATTTCCTTTTATTATAAATATAGCTCCTTTGTATAATACACATTTGGTCAAAAGATTCTTTGATTTCAATTTTTATGCAATGATTTTTAATAACGCAGAACTAAGTTTACTCACATCCACACAAAATTCTATTAAGCTATTAGGATGTACAGGATGTGTGCAAGTGAGCAGTTTTGCATGCATTCTTAGAGGGCTAAAAAAGAGCCAAAGCTTATTTGTATTATTGTGCCATGGTTTGTAATCACCCCCTACTGAATTCAGATGACAAATTTTTTCTAGAAAACTGTTAATCCAGCAGTAATAAAACCATAATGTAGTAATCATCATAAATTTAAAACTCCTTTTTTTAAAAATACGAGACGTCAGATTGTTAAATGGAATACACCAACATTAGAAATCCACGGTCAGTTACGTTCTTTGTACCCTCACAGGCAGATTCACAGGTGAGTAACAAGGTCTTTTGCCATCACAGTGGGCTTGACAACCAGTACCAGTAGTGTGTCAAGAACAGATGTCAGTTCTTTGATGAGAGAAAAAGATACAGCAAGTCAAAACATAAAAACTGGATGCAGCTGTTTAACTGCACAAGTTACTAAAATGTCTACTGCTGGTTTTCTTTCCTACACAGTCATAAAGGGTATACAAGAAAAACTCTAGTGGAAAACTAAAGCAAAGGAAGTTGCAAGGAAACAGCCTTTCTAGTGGATATGTTTCAGTGCATATCCCAAAACCAATGCTAAACAGTAATAGGAAGGTGCAAGTACAAATGCACCTGAAAATCTTTCTTCCTTGGATGCTCGTACCTCTATTATAATATTCTGTGCTTCAGGAACAGGATTTCCTTCAGGCTTTTCAGCAAAAATTAAATTTATCAGAAAGCGCTACTATTAAGTAGATGTGCCACATAATTAGCAACGACAAATCCACTTACTTTTTTCTCCTTCTCATGATGTTTATCCTGAGAGTGAGAGGAAGAATCACTTAAACTTTGATCATATGACCTATTAGATCCCCGTTTGCTCTTTTTCTAAAAAGAGAAAATATATTTATGGACAGAGAAAAGGAACCATTTGAATAAATAAAAAGTATAAAGCATTTCAACTGATAAGATGCCTTATTGCTTGAGAAGAAAAAATTCAGTACTTCAGTTATTGAAAAACTGACACGAATATAATTCACAAGACCACCTAATGCACACCAGGAAAAAAGCCTAACCCTGTATCAACTTTTACAGCTCTCACAAATTTGCAAGATATGCTTTCCACAAAGAAATGAAATATGCCACTTTTTAAAGGTTAAAAAATGCTAGACACATTTTCAGGTTTTCATAACATAAACCAAAAAAGATGCTGCTGAAGTGAATATCACATGAAGCCACAGTGAAGCCCTGACACATGCCTGAAACGCATTGTGAGGTGGCTTCACGACTTCTTTATTATTCAAGTGATCTGTAATAATTTCCTTGAAATGGATTAAGAACCAGGATACAGAATGCTGTAGTCAGGTATGGGTTTACAAGCAGCACATGTAATTGCCTGTATTTCTGTAACGTCTGAGAGCCCAGTGCGGGACTGCAAATACTTTACGCTAGGCCAGTGTTCTAAATGTTTGTTATTCCATCATAACTGAGGCAGCTTTATAAAGACACTTCAGGTTGGTGTTTTGTCAACCAATTTTCAGTGGAATAGTAGATATACACCACCCACCACCTTCAGCAGTAAATACTAAGCACTTGTATTTACCAGGCATTAACAGTCACAATAATCCTAAAGAAACACTGACACTTAAAACAATCCTGCCAGTTTTTCCTGTTCTTACCACTACAGCTTCATAATGGAAAGCTAACTAGTCATATGACAAACATGGAGTTATGTTTTTATCATTAAACTTGCTTTTTAAACACACATAAATGTTCTTAATCATAGCAACACTGCAACATTCAAATCAAATGCATAACAGTGTAAGGGCTTGCCTTCACCTCTAAGTAATAGACCATTTTTACTCTTTTTGAATGTATTTACCTCAAGATAGTAAAAAATACCAAAAAACTTAGTTTAATAAGGCCCTGAAAGCCATGACTTATCTTAATTATGGAGCGAATTCATCAGTATTCACTAGAGCAGACAGCTAAACTCACCAAGTTTAACTTCTAGAAAGCTAAAAGGGTTGACTGGCCCCCTGTTACCTCATTGCAACATATTCAGAAGTCACACTAAGTATTCACCTTTTTTAGCAGTGAAAACAAGTAATCTGCAAGTTTAACTATACTTACAGCAGTATCTGAACATAAGTCTATATAATTTAATATTCATAAATAACATTTTTTAAACATCAGTAAGTCCTTCAAGTCCACACCCTCACACATGTACTAAGAAACAGTTATCTGGATCTGTCAAACTGGTAAGAAGTGATATGAAAGACTCCAGAAGTCTGATCCAAAACCTAATGAAATATCTGAGAAATTTCAACAGGTTTTGTTTGTTTGTGTTTTAAAAATCAAACCTCAAGTCACTTCCTTAAGATCATGTATAAGAGAACTTTAGGCAGGGAATATCTGCTGGCTATCCAACGAGAGACAGAACAGAAGAGGTGGGGAGAAGAGTAACAGAAGCAGAAAAAAAATGGATGGCTTCTTTACTCCAAAATAGACTACATTCCTAGAAGGCACCTAAACAAATAGCAAAAGAAAACATTACAGGAGCTCAATTAAAAAAAAAAACCCCAACACTAAATGTGCACACTATTTCTGGCAGAGGGGGAAAAAACCCACACATCTAGAAAGTAACCACTTATGAAAACATTTTCAGCTAGTACTTCTGTAACTGTGATTAAAACATTGTTTTAATGAAATACAATCTACTTTTTGAGCTACACGAAAATATTATTTCTAGGGTTAATGGCAATGCAGAGTGAAAAAATAAGTCAGTGACATTTATTTATAGAATTTAACAAATACATACCAGTTTATTAAAATGGTATTTACAGTAGCCACAGTATTGGACGTTATCTGCACCATTGCCTTCCTCTTCACAAAGAAGTCCTGCAAACTGTGCACTAAAAATAAACCAAACAACATTCAAGGAAAGTAAATTCACACCAGCTCGTACCACAGTATCACAGTTCATAATGTATGGATGCTTCTATCTGCAACTAATAAGAGATTTCCACACAAGCAACTTCCAATGGCACATGAGCACAAAACTGACCTTTGTGGTCCAGGGACAAAGATGTCTGGTTCACACTTTGGCCTGATGCCTTTTTCAGAGTCTTTAAGCCACTCACACAAGCTTATAGCTTGCAAATCTATACTTACTATGCAGCCACTCCCACAAATATAAACCAAGCAATGATTCTAAATACTACACAATAATACAATAAAACTATAATGATTCTCAGCTCAAATTCAAGCTGAAAATTACCTATGGAAATAACAGTTTTTAAACAAAACTATACTGCAGATTCAAAGATTTTTTTTTCAGAAGTTGCATACATCCTTATGTGATTTGCCAGGAATATCACTTTTTTTTCCCCTTCAACTAAAACTTGAATTACATAATAAATCAACCTGTATTTATTAGTTTAAAATACTATGGCAGGTTGATCTCTTTTAAAAAGAAAAAGACTTAAAGTTGCTTTACCTGAACTAATTATTACCTTATTCTACATTTTTTTCAAATCAATTTTGCTTTTCACCATTTGTAATGATTTATTTTCTTTATCAAAACCAACTTAGATACTGAAAAAACAAATATTCAGTTTCGTTTTCTATATCATTTTCATTACCATAATATTGCAATGTTACAGTCAAAATTATGCACTGGAGTATGAAAATGAAAAAAACAATATATAAGGTGTTTTATTTTCATTGCTTTTTAAAAATATGTTCTTGGGAAATTCAGAAATACCACTTCCTAAATACATGCACATCTACAAGAGATACCAACTACAGAAAACATTTAAAAGGGTCTCTTTAAGCAAAGATTTATTGTTCTAAGCTTGGCATACAAAAACTGAATGGACTCAACTCATTTTTCATTAGACAGTTTTGTTAATCCCAAATTGATATGCCTTGCCCTGAGTTTTTGCCTTCTGTAGTTTTCACATTTTTCTTCCATTTTTTTTAAAATATCACAGAAGCCTCTCAATATCCCCAGTCATAGCACTCTCCTGCTAGATATCGCTTTATAGTAAAGACCAAGGTTTTGAATCAAAACATTCTAAATATTGGCAAGATAAATGTTTTAATTTTTAATGTAAGCCTCATGTTCTTCACAGCATTCACTGAAAACAGGGTTTTGGGAGAAAATGAAAAGATGAAAAGAACTCTTGTATGCATCCAAGTGTTTGAGAGGAAAGAGACCTTGTCATACAAGCACTTGGATGTATACATTTTTTCACATCTGTAAGTAATCCCTTTACATGCTTTGAGGAACACAATCCATTTTCACCACAAAAAGAAACTTGACATTGATCACATCCAATGAAAAATTAGATGTTTATGAAAGAATAAAACCTGTAAAATAGTCAAGTGATTAAGAGAAAAAAAATAAAGAATTGCCAAGAAATCAGCACCAAAACATAGAATTAAATCCTTTAAGAGCAGGACAAGACATACGAATTATCACTTAGTTACACTGAAGCAAATACCATCAAGTAATTTAAGTAGATGTGCAAATACCATTTCCCTGACTGAACTGGTCATGAAGCAGCATACTGGGGCAGCTCATAAAGCAGACAGGTAAAGCCACATCTTATGTAGCCAGACAGCCTATATAAATCTGCTAAATACCTACTGCAAAACAACTTCAGCTGAAATCAAAAGAACACGTAATGTTATGTAAATGCCTGCACATTTTGGGGTGGAATTCTTTTTGCCTCCTTTTAAGTTTAAACATGCGGTTTAATATAATTATCCAGCCTCTTTTAGAAGTCTATAAAGTGAGACAAGCATCTCCTGAATGCAAGCAAACCTAAATATCTTAAAGTGTAATGAATCAGATGGTGGAGGACACAGCTGTTTTTCTCCCAACAGTAATACATGAAATCTGAATATTTCAGGATAGATCTGTACCATTTAGAAAACACCAGTAAGGTGAGTTACCCTCAAATGTTTGGAAATCTGTACTGGAATGGGTGAATCTAGTGCATTTTTACATATAGTTCAGTAATTTTCCCACTGATTTACTAGAAGTAAGCATCAAAATCAGTTAGCAGGTAAATAATATCTTCACACTCCCATATCCTAATAAATATCATCTAAGAAAAATAATGTAAGACCAAAAAAAAAAAACCAATCCCCGCTAAACCTTACTCAAAGGAGCACACACCATTTCATACAACCCAAGGGAGTATTACCAGACAGCTTCTGCAGCACAGCAATATCTCTGCTGCCATTGCCATATTGTTAGTAAACCCTATTATAATAAAAGCAAATCACTTTACTATATTTCTTTACTCAAAAATGTACTAAATAAATGATGTTTATTCATCACAGTGTGTGCATTCTGGAATATCAGAGAGATTAAATAATAAAATACACTTACCATGTTACGTGAAAAGCTTGTCGACATCCATGTTTATTACATGTCATACAAGCACCAGTGGCTGCTTTACTTTCTCTGCCTTGTTCGTCACAAATATAGCACGTCTATCAAAGAGAAAATACTTAACATGATAAGAACAATACAAGTAAGTTCTGTGTTACAGGAGATTCTAGGCTGAGAACTACTGGATTCTGCAGCTAAGCCTATATAAGAGCTTCTTTATGAAAGCCTAATTATGCTTGTTTGCAAAAGGAGATCACTTGGTAGACTCTTGGGTTCTGTGTAACACTTCACAATGCTAAGGCAGTGCAAATTCTAATTTGCTTACATTCCATACCACTATTCAACTACCCAAATGGTTAAACAGACAAGGGTTAATAGCATTAGGCTTCAAGACTGTCCTTGCCTTCAAGTTTGTGTTAATATCCTTTTAGGTCTCAATCATTTTCACATTCATTTAACAGAACCTGTATTGGTGGCATTTAAAAACATTAAATTAGACTGAGTGCCTACTGGTACAATATACCATATGGTATACATGAGTGTGTCTACGCAATTACACACAGAAAAACCACAAACTTGAAATTTTTTTGTAGGTTGGGTGCAAAGAATTTTCAGAAGTGTCATAGCATGCCTCAGTACACATATGATGCTCAGTTACTTTTAATAAAATTGGTGTTTAAAAGAACTCTGCTTTAATTTCAGCATGACTTGGACAGCCCCATAAACATCTTGGAAACTAATTAAGCAAGAAGCTTCTGCAAACAAAGCTTAAATCAGTATATCAAACCCATTTCAACCTCGAAAAAAAACCTAAAATGAAACCAACCTACCTCGTACCTGAAAATCTTTTAATAGAATTTTTGTCAATTTATTTGTTTTACTGGGATGCTATGGCAATTTTTAGTATTTTCAAAAACATTCTCAGTAAAACAGAAGAAAAAAATTAAGACAAAAAAGCTCCAAATTCTTTCTCATTATTCAATACTTTTTCTTTTTTTTTTAACATGTGGCCAATAGACATGATGTACAGAAGTTCGCTACTATCCCAGGCATCGCTACAGTCTCTCACCAGAGACAAATATCAGGCAAAACTAAATCTGTTTTCATTTTTTCCTGTCCTAATTACAGAAGTACCATTTAGAGAGGTTCTATATCACGTGACATTTATGTGCAAAATATAACAATTTAAGAATAGATTCTTAATGAAAGTATCATTCAGCACTGTGGCAAATAAGTGTTTGTTTTCAAATGAGAGAGAACCTTACTGAGTAATAAACATAAATGACACACTGCTACCTCTCTAGAAATCCCATTACAAGAATTCAGATGAGAAAAGATAAACTTTTTATGTAAAAAAAAAAAATTGTCTATATTTTAACTTATTGCAATTCTATCACAACCTCCCTTCAGAGAAGCAGAGAATGAGTAGAATAATAAATAATAAATAACATCAACCAGAGCAGTAGAAAACACACTTGAAAAAAAATGGACCAAGATACCACTGAAATAAATAAATACATATACACACATATATATATAATGCAAAACCAGCATTACTTAGACATGAAAATGAGTAAAATTCTGGAGTTCAGAACAGCCTTTTACAGAGATTTTTAGAATACTTAACATGAGATGTCAGCTAACTAAAGCATTTTTGTTAATATGCAAGGCTTGAAGGTAGGCAAGTCATTCTTGTACAGTTTCCACAAGGCTTTAAAGAAGTGTTCAACCCAATAGCTAATATATCCTGAAATCATACTTTATATCCTAACATTTGAAAGATCAGAAAGGGGATAATCCTGCTTAATTCTTTGCCTGGCTTCTTTTGTACATCAAGGTGGTATATACTGATAATTCAGTTGTTTGACAGGGTCTGAGACTGGCTGCTTTTTAGCTTTCCATACCATGACCCGACACATTTAGGTTTTAGGGACAAACAAGGTCATGGTCTATCAACCTCATCCGAGTCATTACATTAATTGTAAGTAACTTCAAAGTAAGATACCTCTATAAACAGAGAGTTCAACAGACCCCATGAAACTCAATTTTCAGTTACTGTCTTGGGTTTTTTTAGAATTCTGCTTTAAGTTCTTTATTTTTTTCCACACCAAAGCACAGAAAGAAAAGCAATATAAGCATTCCACTTAGTAGGGATGTAGGTCCCATTTTTTCAGCATTTACCCTACATGTAGGGTCTGCATTTCAGGACTTCTTAAACCAATTTACAGTAAAATGACTGAAAAATCACAACAACCAACCAGCTACATTATGAACAAGTTTAAACACAACATGGTAGACTGCTTACCAGCGTTAGTAAGCTCAAAGAACTATATTTCCTACAACAGTCATGAGAAATATAAAACGTGTTTCCTAGTCTTTCACATGAAACAGGGCCAAAGAAGGTTCATCCTCCAGTTCCATGAGGAACAGTAAGTTCTCTGTCCTGAGCTTCTCAACTTATACCTTCTCTTGGACACACAAACAATTCCCGAAGCCTGAGAGCCTTTGTCTTTCTTTCACAAGGAAGACTTTCATGCATTTGCAAATCAATGCAAATGCTACACCTCTGAAACCTCTGGAATGTGGAAGTTTAAAACTCTCAGTGTCCCACTACCTACAGTGGCACTGCTCTTCCAAGCTCTTAAAGGAAGAGAGTACTCTGACTTCTCCCAAATTCATTGCAAAAGAAGCTTTTGACTCAGCAAGAAAACTTTACTCAAAAAACCACAACAAATATCTTAGTTTCTTTAAAGGCAAAATATACATTTTTGCAAAGATGCCTTTATGTTTCTGCCAGTACTTTCCCTTCAAAGATTCAAAATGTAAACCTTCTTTGCAAAAGCAAAGACAGTAGGAAAGATAAAGCAAAAAAAAAACCCGAACTTATAAAGAAAAAAAAGTAATTTGAGAAATAGTTTATTCTAACAGCTACTCAATGGCATTGCCTGATCACAGAATCAAACCTAGGAATTGTAAGGAAATTTCTCATTGTTGCAGCAAGTGCTGAAAGAGAAGTCTGCCAGCTGCCTTCACTACCAAGGCAAATCAAATGCACTTATTTTTTTATCAGTTCTTAGAAGAAATTCCTAAAATCCATAATTATATTCAATTATCACATAGTTTCAAATGAACCTGAAAGAGACAAATAAAGCTGACATAAAATAGAAAGATATTATCCATGCATAACCATCCAATAACAAACATCTACTAAATAGAAGAGCAACTAATAGTCCATTTCTTTCTGGAAGCAACTGTGTAAGAAGAGATAGCTAACACACTAAATAAATCACTCAGTGGATTCATTCTGTAATGTGATGGTTTTTACCCAGAAGCAGGCAAACTTCAGGAAAATAGCAGCCAAATATCTCTGTATTGACAAGCCTCATGCTTTAGTGTCTGCTGTGTTTCTTCTTGCATTTAACATTACTGTACTTGGTAATTATGTGTATTTTGGAGTGTTTAGTAAAGAAAAAACTGCATAGAAAAAAAACATGGTAAATTAAGCACTATCTCCTGGCAAAACTCCAATTATGTTTATTTTAAAGACTACAATATAAATTTTCCCTCATGGCAATTTTCTTTGGCCTCTATTTTCCCCCAATTCTATGTGCTAATGCACTGTTTCATTGCTTTGCCTTTTGGATTTTTTATTTAAAGTCTCATCACACTTTATAAAACATTCCATCTCACTGACACTTATTTAGGAGAAGTTCTTTTATAAGCAAATAATCCCACTAAAGTGAGTATTGTTTACAAAGGCAAAAGTCTTTTCCAAATGTCCTCTGCAAACTTTAGTCTTCATATATTAGCATACCTTTTCTTCCTAAAAGGAATGTTTGTGAACATATTTATGTTCATATCAATACTTAAAACAGTAGGACTTTGTGGTAATTAATAATAACATTTCAAATAAGCTGTAACAGTGTTTAACCTAGAGGAAATATTTCACATTCCTTTCAAAATAAACTGTTATTCAAAGATCATGATATTTTTAATTAACAAAATAGTCCCTAATCTGTAAAAGACTAATGAGACATGGCAGATAACCTTACAGCTTAACTTAATAATATAGCTTTATTAATTCTTCAATTTACCATAAAGTCATAGCAGAAAACATAGAGCAGTATGGCACACATACATTAATTTTATATAAAGTGCATTCTAAGAAGTGTAGTTTTATATTCCTGAAGTTCACAAATTTTAAAATAAATACATTAGATATAAAAAGACATATAATTATACCTTATTATAACGATCATGAGGAACAGACTGCAACACGATAGGTTCCATTGTAGAAACATTTGCAAACTGCACCTCGGGAATGTACAGAGCACAAACCACATGAGCCCAACCTACAAAAAGTTATAATTGTATTTAATTTTAAAGTTTTATAGACGCTCAAAGGACATTTCAATTATAACACAAAGAATCTTTTACAACACTTTTTTTTCCATGGACTATTTTAACTGTTCAGAATATTACAGGCATTATGTTTACATTTCATTTTTGTTATCCAAAGTTTAGATGAGGTGTAATACATTTTTTAATTTAGTCAGGGGAGAATTTATACAAGTAGTACTCCATGAAATTCAAATACTAATGATTTATACAAACAGTGACACACAAACGGAAAAACAGATCAGACTTAAAATTTCTTGGATTAACATAATCACTGCATAAAAGCTATGCAAATTCCTGCAAAAGGGAAATATCATCTGACCAAGCTAATATTCATGCAAGCCTTACCATTATAGAAAACTTCTGTGTAAATTTTTATTTAAACAATGTCATTCTGATTAGAATAGACTCCTGTTTTCTTTCTGTTGAAGGAAATCCTAACACATACACACACCCCCACACCCCCCTCTCTGAAATACTTTCTTTTCCTTCTATAAAGGTGTTGTGGCCAGCTCATTTTTTCATAGGAATACAAACTCCTATATCCAGTCCTATTCTAACTCATTAATTTGGGGTCATCAATAAATGGTTAGTTACTTATCATATTGTGCTTTAACAACATTTTGAGAAGCCAAGATTCCTAACTGCATAACATTTGGCTGGATGGGGCTGGGGGGAAACAACAATTCTACTAATTGGAAGCCTTTTTTCAATACTAAGATCCTGAGAGTTATTGGTTTGTTCCAGTGGACGACTGTTTGCTGTAACTGTAAATTTAGCAGAAGCTGCTATACAGCTAACTCAACACATTGCTATACTGACACTAATAATAGGATTACTAAGACTAATAACACCTCATCTGAAAGTGAATTTGGTGTGGTTAATCATTTGGTGTGAATTCTGCTCTTTCCCAAGAGGAAAACTAAAGTCTCTCATCACAAGACCTTCAGTATGCTTTAAAAATAACTGTGCTTTCCTCCTACCCAGGCTTACTTGTATGCAAACATTAAGGACATAAAATGACAGATAATTAGATAATCTAGCAGATTATGAGATTAGACAAGCAAAGTAAATTATCACTGTGCAAATGCATGCTATAATGAAAGAAGAAAACAACAGTAATAAAAAACCCCACACAAAAACCCCACCATACTGCCTCACTACAGGTCTTTTTGAGATTTGTTTTCGTCTTATATTTTCTCTTCTCAACTACTCTAATGAATCTAAAGGTTTTTTTATTTCTTCACCTAACTGTACTTTGACTTAAACTGAGCTAAACACAAAACTGTATTTGCTTACAGTAGTGTTGTTGACACTCTGGAATGATATTTAGAATAAAAAGCACATATGCAATTCCAGAGGCTTTTTTTAAAGCACAATCTTCTCCAGTTGCTTCCAATGGATCTGTGTTCCCCCTTCCTGTTTACTGAATTGGCAGTTATAATTTCTATAGCAAATTAAAAGTGCACACACACAACAGTTATAGTCAACATCACACGTATCATTCTAGTATTTCAACTGCAACTAAATACAGTATCTCTGCTGCTTCATTATTTTATTCACAAATAGTTTCATTAGATAGTAAGTGCTTTAAGGGCTTTCCTGAGACTTGCAAACTGCCCTATGCCAGAGTCATTTTACTGAAGACAAATAAATGTTAACATGGTGTTAATGGGAATATTTATCTTTAAATATCTTCTCAAAAATTAACTCAAATAGAAACACTATTAATCTAACAAAGCTATTAAGCCAACAGAAAAGTGACACAGATTTGGGGGAAAAAACCCTTCTTCAGTTAGCTACATGTAATCAGATGGCAAAAGCTTTTATTTCAGATGTAATTAAACCCATACTACAGTTACCCTTACATATAATGAAAAATTATTATGCAAATATACAAAATATACCAGACATTAAAAAAAAAAAATCACTTACTAACACAACTGAAATTTAGGTAAAGCATTTTCTCTTAGGTAAAGAAACCAGTTTCAGAAGTAACTTTACCTGAATACTGCTCCATCACTATCCAAAAAACCTGAAAATCCAAACCCTACAAGCTTAACATATTGCTATTTCCAAAATACAAAGAGGCACCTGTGGGCAGTAGCCCCCTTTCATCTTTCATGGGAACAAACCCAGTATCTAGACAATGAAACAAATGAAGTACCACAGCAGTAATGTACCTTTTGTACAAGGGGTCAGTAAGAACCCAGAGAACTGAGAACAAGGGACATTTTCCACTGGTTTCCATCTGGCACCTTCAGATTCCAGATAATGTGACCTTGCTGAAAAATCACAGTCTGTTCAACAATAATTTAACCACAAGGGTGGTTGCAGCACTCCTATATTACCAGCCTCAAATGGCTCCATCAAAAAGAGGCCTAACTCCAGGACCAGCTCCCACTAGGATTCAGACACCCTGTACACAACTTCCTAAATATTCTTCTGTTCAAAGTTTAATTGTTGAAGAAATATAGAATTCTTAGAGAGCAACACCCAACTCACCTGGAAAAGGTGAAAGAGACAAAGGAGCAGCAGCTGTCAATGAAGAAAGAGTAAGGAAGGTATTTTTCCATAACAAGTGTAGTTACAGACTGGTTGTCTAAAGTTGTTGTGGAATCTCCATCTCTGGAGAACTCAAGGTGTCTAGACTCCTCCACAAAACTTTTGAACTTAAGGGAGGTCAAGAAGATTCAGTTTTGCCATATAAGGACCAAACAACAGTGAAGAAAAATGGAAAAGGAAGCAAACAACCACCCTTTTCTTAAGCATCAAAAGACTAGTTGCTATTGTTACAAAGGATAAGCACTGGAAGTCAGGACACCTACAGCCAAACAAAGTGAGTGTGAGAGCTCTCCTCTGTCTCTGATGAAAGAACAAGCTAATAGCATGGAAACAGACTTTACTTCTTATGTTTTGTCCAAAAAGAGTGCTCTTGAACAAATAACACAGCACAGGAGCACCTTCCCGATCCTCTGCTGACACGTCTGTCTCTGGCAGACAACTACTCTCCAGCTGAGCACAGAACTCAGAATCCCAAGAGAGGAAAGGACCTATTGCCACATCCAGAGTTGAGTGCTTCTGTCTACTCTTTCCTACTGGGTGACAATTGCCTATTTTGTCTGCAGGGATAATGAAACATTCTAAAGAGACACCCATTCAAACTGTACATAAAGGCCCACAAATGAGGAAAGCTGTAAAGATTGAACTATAAACTTCATATTCAAATCACTTGTTACGTTATTCTTGGGCAACTATAATTTCATCAGCAACTATACATCTTTCACCTCCTTCCCACCCAGGAATTAAAAAAATCATCATTAAATCCAGTCCTTTAGAGCTTTACGAATGTTTAAGCGTGAAAAATACTGTTGTACATTCATGTTTTACATTTTAAAATAAAAACCTCCAATAGCACTGCTCTACACATTCAATAACATTCAAAACATTCTCACTACTTTCTGTTGCAACTGGAATCATTTTATCAGCACTCCTCTTCAGCCAAACACCCCACAGAAATAACAGCAGGATACTCTTATTTTTTCCTAATTTTTCTCCAAATTTAGCCAGGAACTCGTGCCATTTTTGAGATCACTTTTGTTCCAAATGAGTTTATTAAATCCATTTCTATAAACCATATCAATTACTGTTTAAATCAATTATAAGCTTCCATTCATTTAAGTTGTGCATAGTTTGAATCCAAACAAATGGCCACAGACTTTAATTTTACTTATGAAACTTGCCATAATTGCTAACAAACTCTTACTATTCCCACTAAATACTTCAATTCTTTTGGGACTTCAATTTACTTTTGGACTTCTGGTTATATCTCCCTTTCAGGACAACTTTAACTGGAATGGAGGGACATACATTTTTGCAAATCCAGGTATTGGCAGCTTCCAAGATGTTCTTAAAATTTTCCCTATACTCAAGGCTATTTTGTTTTATTTTGGTTTTGTTATTTGCCTTACTATTTTTCAATCTTTGAGAAAGTAGCCATTTGACATATGTGCCTTCTCAATAATAGTATTTTTACCAGATAATAATGCCTGGCTTGCTTACATTAAAATAAGCTTATTTTTTTTTAACTAAAGCCTAAGAAATGTATTATAAGGATTCAAATCAGCCATTGAGTTTGCTTGTTTCTGTGCATTCTTATCAGAACTGCTTTCCCTGAAACTGCTGAAAAAAAACCCCTCAGGCTACCACGGACTGACAGACTCACTGCCTCTTTTGCTTCAAACAATCCAACATTCTACAATAATCAATGTCTCCATCCAGAAACTGTAAAACATCATCGCTTTTTAGTTTTTACTTACTGGTGATAGACAAAGTTAGAAATATTTACTTCAACAGTGCTCTCAAGTTCAGTAACTTCAGGAAATGCTGCTTACATTTAAAAAAACCCCAACAGTGTGCTTTCTAACATCACATAAATACAACTAATACATTTTCTTTTGAAGAGATTTGAGAAGCAATTTCTACCCATGTAAAACAACATCAAAACCCACACATAAACAATTCCAAGAATATTTTGATAACAATCATTTTTTCCAATATCGGAAATTCGAAATTCTTATTGAAAAGTCTTCAAAGTTTAAATACACCTTATGAAACTTCCAGCATTTCACTTGAGTCCTTTTTCATTTTGATTATCCCACAGAAGGACACACTATTGAATTTTGTCAATTTTTAAGTTTCGTTCTAGGTCACAAAATGTTTAATTACCAGCACAGAATTATCCAAATTTTACCAGTCTTCCACTGAGATTTTTACTTCCAATGCCTGATTTTTAACTCAGTGAAAACCTACCAGTGCATACTTAGCAGGTATAATTTTATTGTCCATTGTTCATTAACATTCAGAGCAACAAAGCTCAGACCCCAGACCCCTAGCTGATCTATCCCAATGTGACAGAGCACAAGGAACTCCTAACAATTTCACTACCAGCAGACACAAGCCTGTTGCCAACAAAGAACCCTATAAGTCAAAGCAAACTCTACCAAAGTAAGCTAAAATTACAAAGAAAACTCAGGAAGATAAATAATACAGAGTATGTTAGCCATCTAACTAAATTTTTGCCTTTACAACTACCACTTAATTGCCCGAAACTTAATTCACGAGCACTTTCACCATAAATAAACGCATAATACTTTCAAATCATCTTTCAGTGCAAATTTTGCTTTTATAGTCTTTTAAGTCATATTCACAAAATAACAGCAACTGACTCACAATCCATCCTACCATACAGACCAAGGGAAGGACATGTCTAGCTTGTGAATTAAGAGGCAGAGAAGGGACTACACCAGAGCTGTGCAGACCCAGAGCAGGGACTGCACTGCGTCCCACGCTCAGTGCTGAAGCTGTGCTGCAAAGCACTAATGCACTGCACACAGCAGAATCATGAAGTCACACCCTGAGCTCCAGCCACAGTGCCAGTCTGGTCCCACAAGAGAGCTCTGGGATATGATGATCATCTCCTAACAACACGTCAATTCCAGAGCAAAATTTGTTTATGCATTCTAAGTTCCTAAAGAGTTTGTTATATCTCATTAAGGAAGTTTTACTTTATTTCTGACTACAGCTCACTTCCAAACCAAGTGAATGTATTTATTATTGCAGCATGTACCTGTTGAAATGTTAGTTTCTTATTAGAGTTCCTTCAGGTTGTTATTTAAGGATAGGCCTCAATCCATTTCAACTATGGACTGTCAATAAAAAGTAGGGTCTCACTTTACTCTTCACTTTCAACTGTACATTCTTGCCCTCTCCCTGCAGTAGGAGTTTGCCATGTGGCAGGGTAAACAATTTCTTTTTCATCTGATTACTAAAGTTGGGAGAAACTGAAAAGTTTACCTTCCAGCAAGATCAGTAAATAGGTTGATGCAATCCACACTGAGGTCATATGATTACCATACACAAAACCACCACTGCAGAAGCACCCAGTCATGGGACAACCACAGTCCACTCCTTTCAGCAGAGGTCAGCAGCTGTCCTAGATTACACGAAAATTGCACCTTCCCTTTCCACAACTATCACACCTGCTGGCTGACCCCAAGACTGAACTCTATCCAACTCTGCTAGATTCACCTTTCAGAGGTGTACCTAAAACCATTACTGCTACTATTTGCCAACAGGAAAGATTTAAGTACTATTTCAAACCTTTAGTAAAGTGTCTCCTCATTAAGGCATTCCATACACTTCAGTTTTGACCCTACTCTTCTGCAAAAACAAGAAAATCTGCAGAACTGTCAGCTTAAGTTACTGTCTTTTCCTTTATTAAATACAGATTTAGAGTTTGCTATTGTTAATATAGCATTATTCACTATATTGTTTGATCCACTCTTCGAAAAGATGGGTAAAAAGAAGGTGCTCGCACTAACTGCTAGAGCTCTCATCCCTGGGGTTGGTAGTCAGCCTTATCACTGGTATAGAATGGACAACTTCTGCCAAGAAAGTAAAAAAATACTATTTGTCTATGAAGAAAAGGCTTCGTCCTACAGAGTCCTACTACTGAATTTCACCAAACTCTCCATTTAGAAAAATCTGCTCCTGAACTAAAGAATTGATTCACTTTGAATCATCACTCAGCAGCACAACAAATAGTTTGTTTTTAAAGCAGCTACAGATAAAGTTCCATTGGTCCACTGAGTAAGCTAATAGCCTTAATAATTTTAGCTGGCATGTTGTGGAATTAACGAGTTTCTCCCATTTCCCTTAAGAAATCCTTTCACACAACAACAGGAAGAAATGTCAAAAATAAGCATCTATGATTATTACCAATATAAATCATAAATATACAATATATTATATGGTAATACATGTATTTATATTACTGAAATATTTTAAGTTTATTATCAATTTTTACTGTCTTTCCCAGTAAAAAAAATAAATACACACATAAGCTCCTGCAAATCTGCTCACAAGGACGAGAACATCTGCAGCTAAGCATCTGCAAAATGCATATACCTCGGTGTATACATATGACATTACACCATCCACATTCTTAGACATTAACACCAAGAAAACTCATCAGAATAGTAAACCTGACAGTGAGAGCTGCTGACTCTAATAATAACAACAGCAACGGGAAAACCTAGCATATAATGTTTTTATAGACTTGGGAGATCCCTATGCTAACCCACGGAGTGGGAAGAGGGCCTGGACATTACATAAAACCACCACATTGTTATCTGGCCTTTCCCCAAGCAGCTGCATGAAAGAAGTCTTGGTGAAAAGTCACACAAAGAATGCTGTTACACAGCATTCCTGATCATCATCCACTGGAATCAGATTTCAAAGTAACAACTTATACAGAAAAATCAAGCCTTTTAGGCTTACAGAAAATTGTGGACAAAGGTTACTGCAAGAAAACTATTTAATTGGGAGATGCACAGTATTAGATACAAGTGAACAATCTGCTTAAAAAACAGACTGCACATTCAGTATTATGAGAAGATAAAAGAACTGGGATTCAAAAAACTATAATCACTTCAGATGGTCATGATTTTATTTCCTCCTCACTGAGTGTCAAAAATCCAAAGGAAATTACTGCAACAGTTAAAGAAACATTACTGAACTGAAAGGCCCAAAACTGCCAAATGCCAACAATTCTCAAGTATCTTTAAACAAATGCTCACTTGTCACTCTTCTGTTTTTCAAAAGAATGTGTTTATATTTTATGCAACTACTAATCCACACACAAGAGTACCAAGCTAAAGAAAAATTAATCTTTCAATAGCCTTCTTACACATGATAGCAAATCAATAAGCAACTCATAGACATATCAAGTTTTGTCATTTTAAAAAACTTGTATATTCAGTTGTGTGTTTAAAACCACAATGGTGCCCCTAAATGAACATGAATACCAAATTTATCACACAATTCTGTCAATAAATGTACTCAAAGAGAAAAGCTCCTTTGTCAATTAAATCTTACTTTTCTACTTTTTATCAATAGGAAACTAATAAATAAAAAAATGTAAAAAGATCCAGTAAACAGCTTAATATAATTTATAGAACTCCAATCTCTGAACACAGAAGATGTCCTAATGTTTATACAAAAACAAAGACCACAAAATCTACATATAGGGAAGAATATTTTTGTTCACAAAATGTAACTATAGCTGTAAGACACTCACAGATATTAGGCAGACAAAATAATAAAACTTATTCAAAGCTTCTTCCTGAAATTTCTGGCAAATACCCCACTCATAACTGTGCAATATCCCACTACTTTTAACAAATTAATTAAATAAAATGTGCAGCTAAATACAGTTAACTCCTAATAATCCTTAGGATAGATAAACTCATTGGCAGACAAGCCACATCACAGATACCAATTCAGGTTACACTCTGCTAAATCCAAGTGTACTGGTTCCAAGATCTGTGCAAGTGCAGGAGCAGAATGACCATTTTTACACAGTGAGCAGAGACCAAACAAATGTGCAAACAGACCTTAGGTGCCTCTGTTCAGGGTCAGTTCATGTCTCGACAATGGAAAGCACAGCAGGGACACTGAAGCAGACTAAAACATGTTCCGCTCAAATCCAGGCAGAATTCTCTCCTTGGGCTCACTACAGGTTCTGATTACAGCACCAGCAGCTGCTGTCACGAAGCCAAGAACAGGCAGGGACCTGCTTACTCTCCAGTGTACCCAGAAAGGTTATAGGAAGAGGTACTGGAAAGGCCAGCACAGAATAACTGATCCTTGCCACTTCTGTCACTTCACAAGTGCCAAGTGGCATCAAATAAAACCATGAGGTAACAGGTTCAAAACAAACCGGTGTACACCTTGACACATCGTGCAGCTCAACTGCAAAATGCCCTTCCACACAACATTATGGACACTAAACCTTTAACTCTAATAGTGTGATGGAACTCTTCTTTTATTAAACACACAAAATACCATCTCCAGTTCAAGAAGAACCAAAGCATAAATATTTGTAGGCTGGGAAAGTATTCAGAGAAGGCACATGAGAACCTTCCTAAGAACGTAGTCCATAGTGATAAAAAGAGCGGGCCAAATGTTATTCAGCATCCACAACATGCTCCTCTCCTCTTACTATCTCAGGTTGTCACTTTTAAGTTCTCTCTAAGATCCATGACAATACTGCTCCAAGAATACTGTATTTAATGTATCACTGAAATCTGTAATTCTGTATTTGCCACAGATGATACTACAGAACCCAACATTAACCCTTGGCAACTGTACTGATAAGCACGAGCAAGGCAGAGTAGATGGCTCCAACCAGAAATATAGAACCTAAAAAGCAAATCTAAAGAAAAAGTGATCTCCAGAAGGTCAGATAAGCAGCAACATGTCAGTATAAGGAGAGGGAGCTGGAGGAAAAATGCACACAAAGGAACCTCACATCATCTGCGGGTAGGAGAGAGGGACAAAAACCCTCACATAATACCAACACAACCACACCATACATCACCATAATGTATAGTCCATTATTAATACTTATAGTCAGTTTAAAATACTTGTAAAAAACAGGAGTTTAATTCCCAAACTACTTTGTCACACATTACAGTGCCCTAGTGTTCTTAAAGGCAAGATAACACCTTTATAGAAGGGCTGTGAGATTAGGCTGCTTTCAGCTACAGTTGTGTGACTGTGAATGAAGACAGCCAATGGAGAGGCTGCTGCTCAAAGAACAGGCCTGGCTATTCCCTTACCTCAGCAGTAGCACGGGCAGCTGGGTCAGGGAAATGATTCCATGCACTAACAGCATCTCACCATAGCTTAAGAAAATCATGGAACCCTATAGTAAAAGCTCACTAGACCATTAAGATTCCTGACGTAACAGAAAATACAGTACCTTCAAGGCCCAAACCACATTTCTTCACCTTATTAAAAAGCAAATATCCAAAAGACTATTAAAAAAAATCTACAAGAGCAGCAGACCATGTGTGAGCTCAGCTATCTGCGTACTCAAAAACTGCCTTGGTTTTCTGGCTACAAAATGAAGTTACTTGTTGCCAGAAGACAGAAGGAAGCATAACTTTTTATCACTGACATAAAATCAGCAATTTCTTCACTTGTCCTGAAAACCTAATACCATTTATTTCTATACTTAGAGGAGACTCCATAATTACAAGTTTATAAAGCTAGATCCTTACAAGATTTTATCAGAAATCTTTGTTACAAAGTTTCTTCAGGAATACCTGCATCGTTTTATCATTTCACTTGGCAGCAAATGGTGTAACAGCATTAAAAAAACTTAAGTATTAACATACTGTAAATGCCATTTTCAACTGGAAAGCCCAGTACGTGATCTTCAACCTTTTTTCTTTAAGTTGGAAAATCTTCTGACACAACATCTTGTTAGACAACTCTTTGACAGGAAAGTTCAGGTTAAGAATGTAGATTCCTGAAATGCAACACCAGTCAGAGTTTGTTTTTTCCAAGATTAGTATCTTTCTGTAAATCTGTTATTTAAAGGACATTTGGTCCATTGCTGTGTTCAACACCATGGACATGGTCTGTTACTACTAAGGCTGGATGTTTTAAGAAGGAAATATAAATTCTTAAGCCGCTCATCCTATGAAATTTTCACTATGAACCTTTCACTGATGAAAATACTTGGGCGTTAAAATTATAGTACACTGTAACATCTTTGCTATTTAAACTTAAATAATTTCAATCTTATACAGTAACTCACTTTCAGACAAGAATTTATAATTATGATAGAGCCATAAGAGAGATAACTAATAGGATGCTCAGATCTTCAGTGCACACCATCAAAATAAGTTCTCAAGACTTTATGCAAAGAAAGTTCCAAAACCAACACAGACAACAGCAAAGCATTCCCAAATGCTACTTGAATACTACCTGAAAACACTTCACAAATTTTACTGTGTATTTCAATTGATTTGAGGCTTTCTTATTAGTTATTTCCTAAAAAAGGAAGTGTTCAGCGGCCATTTCTGAAGAAACGAATTCAACACTGCCATGTATCAACCTCTCAAGAGGAATACTGAGGAAAATAAGACTAAAGTACTGAGCTGATGATAGTTTCACTGACACATGACAACACAGCCTCAATACAATCTCCCAACATACACACACAGCACCAAGTTCACTAAGGTGTGTTACAGAGCAGACACTAGAAGAGTAAACCTGGAGCATATACTGAATGAAGCAGTCCAAGAGTAGACAAGGGTAGATCAGCTCAAAAATGAGCAGGCTCTGTGTTCCTGCAACTCAACTGCAACAGAAATATCAAACTGCATCGACACTAAGCTAAGGTATCATTAGCCTGGATATTATGTATGCAGCATAAAAGCTGCAGAATACAATTTACACAGACATAGACTATGCAGACTACATAGACTGTCCAAATGAAATCCATAATCCGTATCAACACTTTCTCATCTCACAAGAGAAAGGGCTCAGTATCAAACTGACCAAGGCTATTTACAGATGGGAATTCAGAAGTATCTAGTAAAGAGAGAAGAAGGGATTCCAGAAGTGATTGAAAAGTTCATTGCAATTTTTCACTCGTATCACCCAGCTGTTAGTATAAACATAATCAAGACAGGCTACTCAGTGGATACCTTCTCTAGCAGTTCTACTCAGCAGGAGCAGAACTGATGATAACCTGAATGGTGAAATTAGAAAGATGCAAAGGAGGGGTAATCACTACTGCAGCTTTCCAGCTCTAACTTCTTTGTTACAGAACCTATTAGTAAATCAGGCATGAAAGAGCCATCCTTTCAAAATGCACTGGTGCATTTAGTCTGGGCTTTAGAAATAAAGATTCCACTTTCCTCCGTGAATGGTGCACTTTCAACAGCTTTCCATAAATGCTCAGGCTCCAACTAAATACACTTAAAATTTATCCATTTTACACATTAAAATCTTATGTTAAAATGCCATTCTTCTGTTCTTTTTTCCTAAAAATGCAACTAAGAATAATGGTAGATGTTCTCAAACTAAATTCAACCTAAATTGGACAAATAAAGGTTACTGTAAAACAGTTATTTCTTTCCAAACCAGCCAGTGTTTTTGCTTATGTTTAGGTTCCCTATAATTTTTTTCCCACAGATTTATTTCCCTCATACAAAATAAGAGAGTTCACAAAAAGTAAGAATAAAACTTACCCCCATTATCTGTTCTCTTTAAAGCACCATCCTTATGAGGGCATAATTCACATCTCTAGGAAAAAAAGCAAAAATAAAATAAAAAAATGGAATGATCACAGAAGCATTGAAAAAGAAACCACACACATCAAAGCTAATATCTGACATTAAGGAAGCTACCATTCTTTAAAAGTGAATGGGTGTGTTTCCCCTTAACCTTTACTTGAATATTGATGTTAGTTTGTGACAAATGAAGCCTTCTCCTCCAGATCTTGAAAATATGACATACATTAAAGCTACTCGCAGCTCTACCTCCAAGATTTTATTCCTGGATTCCACACCCTGGAATTTTGGAGACAAGCCTCCAAAAACTATAGCAAGGGGTAGACTTACATGCTGAGAAACTTGGACACGGTCCAAAAACTCCCTACCATTATTTCCTTCTCCTAGGGATGTCTGTATTGACCAAGGTGTTCAATCACAAAGGTGTGCCATGGACGTAATCAGCACACGTGCACTGCTGACTGCACAGTCTCTGCTGACCCTCACTTATTCTGAGAGCCAAAAAAACCCCTTATTTTCTGCCTCAGAAAAAGGAGGTCAGAAGTTGACTCATCCCTAAAATTCTTCAAGACTGCATGTCTGGAAATAAGCATTTTGACATAACATTCTTCCAACATACTTCAAGATCACAACAGAACAGTCAGTCTTTCTGCTACCACTGCCTCCTATCAAGTTTATCTCTAAGTATCCTATGGCAGTGTGAACCAATTCCAAACCAGAGATCACAGAAAGGGAACAGGTTTGACACACATTCCACTTCAACTGCTCCAAATGACATGCAAAGGAACATCATTATAGGACATCCTATACTTGGGAATCACCTTATTGCAAACTTCAGGTATTCCCAGATTAGGAACAACTCAAAGCATACCACCCTAACGAGCTATTTAAGCAAAAGAAAAATAGTCTGATGATCACATGCAAACTTAACACCACATCCTCCAAACGGAGAGGGGCACCTGGCATCAGGACAGATTTTTCCCTGTGCTCCCTGAACAGTGCTATTCTCCACTACCAGCTAACTGACAAGACAGCACATATAGGGGCCTATGATGCTACAAGTGCCTCAGAAACAGATTGTGCAAACTTATGTAAGGACCTAGAAATTCCATTCCTGAAATTCAAATAGCTGAAGTACATCCTGGTGATTATCTTAACCTTTAGGACTAACTCTTAACCTGTAAAAAAAAATTCATATTAGCAGCAAAGAGGCTTTCACAACAAGTAGAAGAGTAAAATAATTAAATTATTTTTGTTCAGTGTATTGGCATAGAGAGCTGCACACAGAAAGAAGAATATTTAGGATTGTAGCCTTTTGTCTTCTGCTTCGCTTATCTCTCCCTTACATTCACTTGCTAAAATGAGCAGCAATCTACTGAAAGGCAGCATTAAGTCTATGGTGAAATTAAGATGTAAAAGTGGTTGAAAACTTCTGAATCATTCTCTAAGATGCCTGTAGACTGGGAGCATTGCACCTTTTTCTTTTTTTAAAGGCAAGACACTAAAATGAACTGATCCGTTCATTTTGAACAAAATCCTACAAATGCAGTATATATGTGAGCTAAGCTGTATCTTAACACTTCAGCTCTCCAAACATTAAATACTAAGTGCTGCAAGACACACAGTAGTGGTAGTTTCATTTCAGTGAATGTATCATACACTGAACCAGATTCCCAAAGCGAAAGCCTGGTATATATTGACAGTAACAATGCATTAAAGTTTGTTCCCACCCCAAAGCTGCAAGCTGGCAGCTTAAAGCCATTGAGAACAGATGATATATCTGAGACAGGGAAACTGCTAGCATAGTCTACCGTGCCCCACCTCTGCAAGCCTGTGGAAATTTGACATACATTTTCACCAGTGGTAAAACCAGTCTAGGAGGTTCTCTTCTTCCCTCCACCACTCCCTCAGCTGCTGACACAACTATCTGTATAGGTCTGCCCCTTAAACCAGATCAGTGAAATGGAGTGAAATGAACTGAACTTTTTAACATTTTTATTTCAGGCTACATCACTGATGCAATTTAAGCATAAACTCACAATCAGTTGCACCAGCAAAACTGAAGACAGGGAGCCACAGCACTGCAGCATTAGTAATCAAAAAATTAGCAAGCTTCTTGAGCAAACTTCACCACAAAATAAATCAAAATGACTCCAGGACACTAAGCTGCAGGGAACTGAACCAGTCCTTTATGCAGAGGAGTTAAGCATGCTCCGTTCAGCCTCATCAGAGCTCAGCTTCACCTGATTTATTTTTGTCTCCTATTTCCAAAAGGACTCAGGTTCATTAGGCCTTCCCCAATTAGTTCTCTGCAGTCCTGGCTACAATCAGAGAAGATGCAAGACAGAAAACTGAAGTGGAGGAGGGAACTTTGACAGCAGGAGGAAACTTCAGTGCAGAGAGCTCTGCAGAGTATCCTCCTACTGGCAGGGAGCAGGATGCCTGCACTTGGCTCTCACCCTGCTGAAGATGGGCAACTCTGCAGTGACATCTGCACTCTAATGACACAGAGCACTTCTGGTACCATGAATTCTGGGTAAAATCTGAAATAAAGTAGCACCCTAGTAAACGAACACACCAGACAGTGATCCCTTCTACTCCTTTCTCTGGTTATGAATCTAATTCCTTCCCAGCCTCCACACTCTCAGATTCTAATCTGTCACCCAATTCTGCTCTGCCAAGTTTCAATATACACCACATAGTAACACCAGTAGCTTTGCCAGGTGGGAACAGCAAACCTTATCCCTTAGCAAATTATTCTTTTATTTTACACTTTATTAATAATTCTGAAATGGATGGAATAAAGTTTTAACCTATTTGTCACGTATGTTGATGATGAAACACAGTACATGAGATAATGTGACCATCTGTATGGACCATCCATACAGATGGTCTCTTAATATTTGAGCACACAGAGCATGGCAGGGCTCTTCTCTCCAGTTGTGTGTTTTAAGTCTTATTTCTGGCAAAGGATTTCTGACACAGATTTATTGTCTGAGCATTCAAAAACACTGTGGGGAACTACTAAACTAGCTGTGGGGGGCGGAGGGGGCGGGTAGCACACACAACATTCACAAGATACCACAGCATAAATACAGCAAGCTGCTATGACTGCTCAGCAATTCAGATAAACATCAGCAGGTTAAGCTGTGCAAATGTGAACACTACAGAGGCTGACTGTGATCCAAGAGAACAACCACATCCTTTGGTGTGCTGAAGGGCACCAGCCCTATAGTATGGAGGTGCAGCAGGTACAGTCAGCTGAAGTAGATCTGAAGAGGAGTGAAAAAGACACAAATACTGGCTGAAGAAACGCTGAATGAAATTGTAGAACATCTCATCATCTCGTTCCTTCCTGTCCTTACAGAGCTTAACATGGACATGTCACTTTTGCAGCTCTTTGGTGGAAGAGCCTAGTTCGTGGATCTAGCTTCTGTTCAAGAAGAACTTGGGTGAACTCTCAGCAGGAATTGCTTTGGATTATGAGGTCTCCTGTAGAGGACTCAAGTAAAACCACTCTCAGAGCTGTGCAGCTGGAACACTCTGACAGTGTGACTGTCATAACTCACTTCTGAGCTACATAAACAGCAACTTAATTAAGCAAATGAAGACTGATCCTATAACCTTGGTGTTCAGGAGAATTGAGACTGCCCAGGCCTGATGAAAAACCCACTGCTTCCCAAGGAGTCCAATCTTTAAAACGTCACCCAGCAGAGAACTAAAGTGGTCAGAAGCATAAGAGACCCATGCAAATGGTAAGAGAAACGTTTATTCGCCTGACATTAAAAAGTAAAAATAACCAAGAAGAAATAAACAACCGTAAAAAAAAAAAAAAGACGTGAGGCCCATCAGAAAAATGTTCCAAGACTGCAAGGTGAAAATAAGAGAAGAATAAGCTAAATAGTTCCAATTTCCTATATTGGATCAGTTACAGTCAAACTTCGCTCCACTGCATTGTGGCATGAAGTGTTCTCCCTCTATTTTAGACAAAAATGCCTTTCCATTTTAACCAGGACTAAGAGCTACCTTAACCAGCAGTGGATAATATTAGACAAATCTAATTACTCACATCTTTTTGGTTAACCTAACTCTACCAATTTTTCAACTGGAAAGGCATAGAGAAGCTGATTTAATCCAAGAGACTACCTGATTCATATTGAATGAAGAGCAAAAGGCACATGGCAGATAGAAAAGACAGAGACAGGAACAAGACTATACAAATAGGAAAGAAGAAAGAAAATAATAATAGGTATATAACATTGTTCTTCCCTCAGGGTTCTGTAAATTTGGAGCACATTCATAAAGCATCATCTGCAGACATCCATTATATGCTGTCTCTTGTTATAAGAAAACAAAGGACAAAGAATTCTTGTGCAAGTAATTTACTGAATTCCGGTCCAAGCTAGGCCAGTGGAACCATTCACCTGAATAATGACTGTCAACCAAGTAAAGTCCTGCAGGACTGAATTCCCAGCATTGCAATGAGGCAATAAAACGTGTCTCTCAATATGACCTGTTAACCTAAATAACACAAGAAGATCTACAACAGATTAAACAGACCACAGTTCCTTAAAGTTAGCCTAGAAATCAGGCTGCAGTTCCAGCTGACTTTATTCAGGCTCTCTTTAAGGTAACATAATTGAACACTGCTGCCAGAAGATCACTGGCCATCCCCTGCTGTGTACTTCCTTCTGCCTTCCCTGCTCTGGGAAAAGCATTCAATTGACTATATGAAAATCCTAATCAGCAACCTAAAAATAATTTTTTTTTCAGCCAGATCACTTCTTTGAGCCACCTTTCCATAAGGCCATATGCAACCATGTCAGGTAACAAATGTAAAAGGAACACAGATAGGGAGGTGGGAAAAAATGTGAAGGATATAACTACCCTGGTTCAGGAGGTGGCATCACCTACACTGGCTATAAATGAGAGTGGAAGTCCAATCAAAGGCTTTATTTTAAACAATAAATAAATTTTAAGAAAATATACACCACACCTGAAACAGATTAATTTAATGCTGGTAGTAATACAGACAGATTTCTTGGGCCCAGAACCAGACATATTTATTAGGTCGATTTTGTTTTGATATTTCCCTGATATTCATATATTCCAAGTTTTTTAATAGGCATCAGCCATATACACAAACTGTTTAGTTTAGAAGCTTATTTTCCTTGCCAAGGTGTACTGTACCCAGCATAACATACTTCCAGAACAGTTTTTATTCTCCAAAGTACGTTCTGATCACAGAATTACTGTTTCATATTGCTTGACAACAGGGGAAAAAAAAACACAAAACCCCAAACTCCAACAGTATTTAACTGAAAGAAACAACTTCAAGATACGGCAATACATGATCCATAAAGTTACAAATAACAAAATAGTAAGTTACATAAATCAGCATCGCAGTTCTTGAAACCTGACACAACCTCTTCCAATTCTTTCATCAACAGGAGTTAAAAGTTGTCAGACAAAATATTTTATTCTGCTGCTCCTGTTCATTATTTAAACAGAAGAATGGTTAAATCCATTTGTTGTTGCAAATTTCAGTTCACATTTTAGTGAAAACATGAATTGGAAGACAAAGATGAGGAACAGAATCAAGATCCCGTAATCCAGGAGGAAATGGTCAGCGACCTGCTATGCCACTTAGGCATCCACAAGTCCATGGGGCTGGATGGGATCCACATGAGGTTACTGAGGGAGCTGGGGGAGGAGCTTGCAACTTTCAACCACTTCCCAGAAGTCCTGGCTAACCAGGGAGGCCACAGTGGACTGGAGGTTAGCAACTGTTATACCTATCTACAAGAAAGGATGGAAGGAAAATCCAGAAAATTGCACACCTATCAGCCTGACCTCAGTGCTGGGGAGGTCACAAAGCAGATCACCTTGAGTGCCATCACACACCATGTGCAGGACAACCAGGGAAATCAAGTCCAGCCAGCATGGGCAGGTCCTGCTTGACCAACCTAATCTCCTTCTGTGACAAGGTGACCTGCTTAGTGGATGAGGAAAAGGCTGTGGATGTGTCTACCCAGACTTTAGTAAAGCCTTTGGCACCCTTTCCCACAGCATCTC
>JAWWLV010000088.1:18142902-18155509 GCA_035041135.1 Platyrinchus mystaceus
TGGAGCGTGTCCAGAGAGGGGCAACAAAGCTGGTGAAGGGTCTGGAGCACAAGTCTGATGAGCAGCTGAGGGAGCTGGGGGTGTTCAGCCTGGAGAAAAGGAGGATCAGGGCAGACCTTATCACTTTCTACAATTACCTGAAAGGAGGACAGAGGGGGATGGGGGTTGGTCTCTTCTCCCAGGTAACAAGCGATAGGACAAGAGGAAACGACCTCAAGTTGCGCCAGAGGAGGTTTAGATTTTAGGAAAAATTTCTTTACTGAAAGGGTGGTCAGGCAGTGGAACATGCTACCCAGGGAAGTGGCAGAATCACCATCCCTGGAAGTGTTCAAAAGACATGTGGATGTGGTACTTGGGGACATGGTTTAGCAGTGAACACAATGGTGCTGGGTTAACAGCTGGATTCAATGAACTTCGTTTTTTTCCAACCTTAACCATTGTTTAATTCTATGAATCCATCAAACTCTTATGACTTTTTTTAAATTAACCTAGGAGGAAGGAGTTGATTGTCAAGCAGAAGTCCTTTGAATTACTTCTGAATTTGCTTTCAAATATATCTATTTTACAACATGCCATGCCACTGGTTGTTTCTATATATATATATATATATATATATATCTAAATGCACTAACTCAACATACTTCACCAAAGCACATGGACAGATTTCCAAAGGTAAGCAAAGCAAAGCAAAGCAGCCGATCAGAGAGTTAGTTTCTAATCAGTGGCTTTCCAACTGGCAGCCCCTGATGCTCTGAGCCCTGACTCCCACTTATCAGTAGCTGCAAAAGCCTTGCAGCACAACTGACTGTGTCTAGGTACTCATCTCCCAAGTTCTGTGCTACAGCTTCACCTGCCCTTATCAGTATTCCATACAATTTTGTTTCATCCTTGGGTGTTACCAGAAAGAAATATATATACATCTAAAAATCCCAACCCTATAGACTTCAAATATGCTATGTATGTACATATAGTACTACTTATATAGTACTACTTCAGATAATACCTTAATAACACCTTATTTAATACCTTAATAATATCTTAATACAGGTTTAAAACATGGTTTAGAAGCGTAAAGATCTTGATACAGGTAGTTATTTTAGTTAATGTAAAACAATTTAATGCTGACAGACACATACTCTTTGCTGTCAAAACCACAAAAGTTCTGGAAAAAGAAAGATATCCAGAAAACAGCTCTAACAGCTCTGGATACGAAGTTTAGTACAACTCATGTCTAGAGATTCAGTTATACCAATGTTGCACATACGTCATCCTACTTATACATAAATATTTGAAGCTCTTCATTCACTTTTTTGATGAAAAACTATCTTTTAAGCTCAAAACATTTTTGTTATTTATTTTCCTTCTCCGCTACAGGATGCGAAATGAGTATTCCATTTTCTCCAGAGGAAAGAGTCTTATATTTTTTAATTTCCTTTTATACTTTCCACATTCCTCTTACCCTAATGTGTTTTCTTTGATAGGAAAAAAAAATTTAAAAATAACACATGTACATTGCGATGTAAAACACTGAAAACAGGAAAAATTCTGTTCTCCCCCAATAAACCCAGAAAAATTTGGGATAATTTTAGTGATTAATTTGTGTTAGATTCAGGCAAATAGGGTACTAACAACCAATGCAAACATAGCTCCGTCTATAACAAGACACCATATTCTAAAGACACTTCAATAAAAGTGTGCCAATTGAAATTAAGAACAGAGACAATGAAATACTTAAAAAAAAACTAACTCAAATTCAGCTAATCAGAGGGTATCTACAGTAGAACTAATACCTTAAAGCCTACAAAGGAACAGTTTTTGAGAGACCTGACAACAAAAAGAAAAACCCACAGATAATATGCAGAGCAATGCAAACCAGTATGCTGGTGCCAAGACATTTTTATCTGGAAATTTAGATCTTGGCATAAATTCTATCAATAGATGAGAATTCACAGGCAGTTTGCACAAGAACAGACCCAGCAACAGGATGTGCACCAGACTGACCATGTCTACATCTGCTGGCAATAACTTACCCCAGCCCTCAGAACGCAGTGACATCTCATCCTTCCATTCACTCCTTCAAACCATCATCTCAGAACCAAAATCACTGCTGCCAACGTACAAAGACTAACCAGAGCAGATTGACCTCTCGGCCCTTGAAGTCTTTTTTTTGAAGTGTATTTTTTCCTTAAAACCAGTTAGGTATTCTGAAAATTCCCATTAGTTTATTTCTATTTTAACACCCATGGTTTGTAATACCTGCCAGAGTCAGAAGTTCATTTTTCACTTGCTCAGTACAGCAAAAAGGATGAACTGCATACCCCTTTTCCAAAAGCTTCTTTAGGAATACATGATCCAGCCAGAAACTGCTGTCTACAAAACCAAATCCACATTTTCTTTAGTTTCTAAACTACAATGGGATAGCAATATACCTTATCAATTGTCTTAACCTGCAGTATCTTAAGGCCTTACCCATAAACCCACAAAACACCCACCTCACTATTTTGATCTAAATGGCTCTATAAATGATAGCTTGCAACAATGCAACAATTTGAAGCAGAAGTCAACAAGTAGCTAACTACAGAATTTTTCAAAGTATCCAAAGAGAAGCAAACAAAAGTTCTAATGATTCCAACCTATGATTTACACCAGACTCCAGCATTTATAAACCACAATGAAGAACCAACAGGAATCAAAAGATCTGCTGCCACATCCAAGAATCCCCAACTGGCTGACACCACTAATAGAGCAAACGAACGCATGCTGTCAGTTATTCCCTTCCGAAGTGCTATGTTCTGCAACTTGACAACTTAGGAAATTAAGTCATCTCCATCTTCAAATAACCATTTCTTGATGCTGACAAATTTGCCAAATCTCTGCCCCATGTCTATTCAGTCATCTGTCCCAGGAGAAGGAAAGAACTTTTTTTTAAAGCAGACAGTTGACAAGTAAAAGAAAAACAGACTGACTACCTGAAGCATTTTGGGGTTTATACCTGGATAAATTAAAGAGACTCAACCCAGTTCTTTTTATCAAGGCATCAGATAAAAATATATGCAGATTCAGTTAGCTCTGTCAAAAACATCTACTATAGATAATAAATTTGCAGACTATGACAAGAAGATTAGAGGCACTCAACATGCAAATCAGCATTCTTCCAAGACTGTAAGGTGATAGATAAGGCCATACAAAAGAAGAAAAAAACCCTCTCCTGATGGCTTCCTGGAAAAACCCAGCACCTGGGGAGACATTCCCAGAAACTCATAAAGGATTAAACCGAAGAAAGGAGTGATATGGATATAACACAGCCTTTTTCTGCAAACATCCTGGCTGCTGGGAACTCATGAGTGGACCCTTGGGTATATTTCATCTGACTATCACCCCAAAATTAGGTTACTGACTATAGCCACTCAAACTGCCTAAAGAAAAAGGTATAAAAAGAGAGTGGACATAAGCAAAAATCAGGGAGAAGTTCCATCAACTCTGTGGAGGTAACCAATAGGCTACCTTTTCTTCTTCCACCTTCTCAGGAAACCTTGAGGTGAACGACTGCTTTACACATATACACCAATTTTACTTTCGCTCCATAGTACTTTAAAATTTTTACTTATTACTTCATTGTAAGTTGATTTTGCTTTATAGTGTGCACTTAAGTTTTTTGCTTTACTTATTCTTTGTAAATTGTCTTACTTATTTGTAAGTTGCTTTTTCTTTAGGATGTGTGCCTATGCTTTGCATTATTATTATTATTACTACATAGTTTGTGTTGTTGCAGTTAGACCCTATTCCAGACACAACAAACCCCATCAACTGTCACAAATTTTTATTAATAAACATGTTATTTAGTGAACTGTTAGAGTGAGTCCATTTTTAGGTGCTGACAGTTTTGTTGATGGCAAAATAACTCATAGGAGAAACCTGAAGGGTTTTTCTACTGCTATTAAGAGCAGTCCTTATATAAAAAGGACTCCACTTAAGAGTATCAAAAGTCCGTCTCAGCAAACCTGTCAAGCGAAGCGTCTCATTAGGTGAGATGCTAAGAGACTGGTTTGGACATTAAAAGGCTTTGATCTCCTGGGCCTGGGACACTGATAGACAAAAAAGACATTAATACACAAGATCATCCAGTCAGTACGTACTACAGGTGATATTTAAACATACTTTTACTCCATATATGTGAGATAACTAGAAGAGAGAGAACGTCGAGTACAGTGTAACATGGTGATGACACACAGCCTGCATCATGATCTGGCTACTCCAACTTCAGAAGTCCAAAACCATAAATCTCCCACTACATATGAAAGACTAGTAATCCCTGCTAGGTGCTGTAAGAATCCAGAATACAAACATACACAAAGTTTTTAAGATTCACACATTAATCTTTAGTGGAAAGCATCAGAGGGCTATGAGAAATGCCTGTCACATTTGACTGCATTTCCAATCAAACATCCAAGTTTTTCTTACTGGCCTGAATGTACGCTACTGACCCAATTCAATCTACATGAAGAAAATACAGTATGTAATAGTTCACTTCAGTGTTCTTCTGCAACATATCACAGTTTTATCCTCAAGATTCCTAGCATGCATTTTAAGTAAGGTTTCTCACAGCTGAGGAACTCCTTGTTTCTTTTAGACACTACTTCTGCCAGTGAATACAATGGAACAAACAGTCATAAAACATTTCCACATAAGAATTAAGCGATTCCTGTAAGGGAAAAAGTTTTGCTGTAGTCTCACTTTAGTAAGTAAATTTTGCCACAGAACCTTTAGACCATTTACTAAAGTACCTGCTGTAATGACATCTATGTTAGAATATTTTTGATCAAGTAGTACTTGAGTGGTGGAACACTGTTTTAAAGCCTGAATACTCTATGTATCCATAATTAGCATAATGTAATTATAAATTACTGCACAAATTACATGTACATTTAACTAAACTGTAGCTAATCAAAACTTGAAAAAAAGGCAGTAGACCTTTTGTGCTGTAATGAAGTGCTTCAAGTAAGTTTCTGAACTCAGCTGTGTACTTAGAAACCAAGTAACAAATATGCACACAAGAAGGGAAAAATGCAGCACACTCAAAAAAACCCCATGAAGGACGTACAATCAGAAATGGCTTTAATACTCCCACTCTGATATGCAGGTGAAAGCACACAGAAACTACAACGCATTTCTGCGGCACCTTCTGCACTTGTTGCGCTCCTAACCTTGATGACCAGACACTGTGCAATGCTAAGCAAGTCTGTCATCTTTTGAACTGCAGTACAATAAGGTTATGGGTCTGTATTCACTACATACAACAACAAATACTGCACGGGAAAAAGTATTTTCTTGTACTCATGAAATGCAAAGCAACACCACTCACCTACTATGTAATGGACCAGAAACACACATCGCTCGATCAACAGTATTTCAAAATATGAATTTTCACCTTTACCCCAATCAGAACAACACACATTCTCCACAATCATTCCGCTTCTCTAGTTCTGTTTTTCTCTCTCTAGCTCAGTTCAGTCCAAATTTTGCTCACTACCTCTCCCAATTACTATCGTTATCTTGACTTCCTCATGCCCCATCTGTGGTACCAAGACAGTCTGTAGTGAATTGATCCTGGCTGGATGCCAAATGCCCATCAAAGCTGCTCTGTCACTCCCCTCCTCAGCTGGACAGGAGAGAGAAATTGAACAAAAGGCTCTTGGGTCAACATAAGGACAGGGAGAGATCACTCACCGGTTACAGTTATGGGTAAAGCAGACTCAACTTGGAGGAAAATTAATTTATTACCTATCAAATCAAAGTACAGTCATGAGAAAATAAAAACTACATCTTAAAACACCTTCTCCCTACTCTTCACTTCTTCCCAGGCTCAACCTCAATCCCCATTTCACCACCTCCTCCCCCCCAGCAGCACAGGGGGACGGGTAATGGCAACTGTGATCAGTTCATCACACACTGCTGTCCCTTCCTCCTCAGGAGGAGAACTCACACTCTTCCCCTGCTCCAGCGTGGGGTCCCTCCCACAGGAGACATTCCTCCATCAACTTCCCCAACATGAGTCCTTCCCACGGACTGCAGTTCTTCACAAACTGCTCCAGCGTGAGCCCCTCCAACAGGAAGCAGTCCTGTAGAAGACTGCTCCAGTGTGAAATCCCCACAGGGACGCAAGTCCTGCCAGCAAACCTCCTCCAGCATGGGCCTCTCTACACGGGTCCACAATTCCTGCCAGAAGCCTGTTCCACTGCAGGCTTCCCATGAGGTCACAGCCTTCTTCAGGCATCTACCTGTTCTGGTGTGGGGTCCTCCACGGGCTGCAGGTGGATCTCTGCTCTGCTGTTGGCCTCCATGGACCGCAGGGGAACCTCAGCCTGCCTTCCCAGAGTCTTCACCACCGGCTGCAAGGGAATCTCAGCTCCAGCTCCTGAAGCACCTCCTCCCCCTCCCCTCCTTCTCCACTGACCTTGGTGTCTGCAGAGTTGTTTCTCTCACATATTCTCACTCCTCTCTCCGGCTGCAGTTTCTGTTGCTCAGGGGTTTTTTATCTGTTCTTAAATGTGTTATCTCAGAGGCACTGCCACAGTTGCTGACTGGCTCGGCCTTGGCCAGCAGTGGGTCCGTCCTGCAGCCAACTGGCTTTGGCTCTGTCAGACACGGGAAGCTTCTGCAGCTTCTCAGAGAAATCACTCCTGTAGCCCCCTTGCTAACAAAATTTTGTCATACAAACCCAATACAACATGTTCTGCATAAGTACCTTTAGCGAGACTTTTTATTCAAGATATCCAGTTACAAACTAACATTCACTGCCTTCTAGACTGCACAGTCATTCATAAAAGGTAAGACTGTGTTTCTGTAAAAGCCATACAAATAACAAAAGCACACAGATCGATTTTTCTGTTGTACACTCAAAACTAAAGCAATTTTTTACTAATATTTGTTACAGTATTCTCAAAAGTAGGTGTAGTAATATTGTTATATAAAGTGTCCTTCATGAAAAATTATGGACCCACATTAAAGAAACATTCATTTCAAAATTTCTTGAAGAATTATTTCAAGAGATATTTTCAAAGAGACTGCATAGTATACTAGTCCTTATTGGTGGACAGTATTTCAATTGAAGAAAAAAAAAGAAAACAGCAAGTTTTCTTCTAAAAGTTTCATTCACCTGTATTGTGACCATATTTATCAGCATTCATTCTAGTTTACAGATAATGAGTGTAATAATCACAGAGATTCCACTCCCCTGCAGGCAGCCTGTTGAGCCAGAGCTGTCAGAGCTCTAATCACAAACCTGTCTGCATACTGAAAGGCTACATTCCTAGCTCCTCCTTTTTGCTTCTTTCTGTTTAGGCAAAAGGCAAGTAATACTACACCCATGGTTGTTTTATACTACGTAAGGCTGGGGGGTGAGGTGTTAAACTATGGATACATCAAACAACTCTTATAAGCAACTCCACATAAAAAAAATTTGTAGATGCATGTGATGAAAGATTTTTTTTAAAAAGAAGATTTGGAGAGAGCTACAACCGTTGTTATATTAATGATTTTAAAAAAAAATTAAAACAAGCATTCAGAATGTGGGTCATCTGTGCAGCAGATGCAGGAACAGCTCAGGTTTGGCAGGACAACAAGCAGGAACTTATCACTATGAGTGCACAATGTTCGTGAACTGGGTGTGGGGGTAAACAGTGTAAGCTGCACTTCTACTGCCCTGAATCCCTCAGTACTAAGTACTGTATGATCTAAACTTACTCTGCAATGACAGTCTTTCTGTCTCCACACCAAGTTCCAAGAAACACATGTGCAAGCACAGAGTCTCCAGTTATGCCAGACTGTGCTGAGATCCAGATGGATACTATCTCAAGCCTTATGTGGCTAGCTCCACAGGGAGTCACAGCCCCCTCAACACATTCCCCAGGACTAAAATCCAGGTGGCTTATTAGACAAGCTGTAGTATCACACAAATGTGCTGACTCAGTTCTGGGCCAGGACGGCATTCAACTTCATAACCCACTTCATCCAAAAAAAAAACCAAAACCACAGAAATGTCAAGTGAAAAAAACACCATGTTTATGACATTTGAGTAACAGTAATTCACCTGCAATGTAAGCAGTCTGACCTCACATGTAGCACCTGAGCTCCTCACATGAAGCACCTGAGCTGCACTTCAAGGTAGTAAAACTTTCTGGAATTCATAACTCTAAAGTTCAGTACTGAGACCTCCTGGTGTCTCTGAATCAAGCTGGATTCACAAGGAACACACCTACACACAGCTAAAAAGCCTGACCAAGCTAATCTTACAAACACTGAACACCCCTGTGCTGCCCAGTATCTCTACCACGCAGATTACCGCAGCTCCTTCACGATGAGTATGAACAGGGGTAGCTTGTAGTAAACCATAAACACATGGTCTATTTATATGCCCGATCATCAAGGAAGACGTCTGACACATAATAGGACTATGGGGGAAAAAAGGTCTTTCTGAACAACAGTTGTGCTACAATTCCTAAGCTTAGTTTCTCCAGTCTCTCTTTGGATACTCTTTGGACAACATATATATGCACCATCCTGTTTCTCAAGCCAAGACTCAAAGTTCCTTACCTACTACTCCATATAGATCCTCACACAGACCCCAATATTAGCTTTTCCTACATCAACATGTATCTGCCCTGGTTTTTGACTCAGAAGTTCAGGACATCTGAAGACACTAAAAGGGCCCACTATGCAGGGCAATGAGAGCTAGTGCTGACACAGACAAAGCTGGGAGCAGTTGCCAGCCGTCTTGCAGAGATTCACCTTCCAAGCTCACCACAGGCCAGCTAAGATAAATTAGCTGATTTAGAGAAAACTAAGACTTTTTAAGCAATAGCTAAAAACTTATACAGTCACCTCAACATGTCCGTTATCCAACCAGTTCAGGTTTATGAAAAATCAGTGATTCTCTCAAACACAGAAAAACATGACCCTGCTGGAGCCAAAACTCAGTATGACTTGTCCAGCACAGAACAGCACTTTCCAACTAGTGACTAACCATTCAAAACCCAAGACGTTGGCTACCACCTCACCAACAAAAATGCAGAACTCAACCAGGCAGGAGGCTTGTGTGTCTGAAAAAAAAAATCAGCCATCACTTTTACTCACACTCAGTATGTCCCTTAGCAGCAGCACACAGAAGAAAGGGAACACAGTACATATCAGTGTATAATAGGTGAAAGTACATGGGAAGCCAACTGCCCTAATCTGCAGTTAAGTGAGCTTCTCTGGGGACCCACCAACTCGGGTTATGTGCTCCCAAGTCAGTCTAGATCTTTTCATCATTAAAGCAAGCCTAACTTAAGTGTGAGCAATTAACCACTGTTTCTTATCAGAATGAATTTATCTGCCCAGTAACTGCAGCTTAACAAAATAAAAATAAAAATAAAAAAATAAAAATAAAAATAAAATAAAATAAAATAAATAAAAAAAAAAACCCACACACACCCCAAAAACACACAACACAGGGAGCATCAGCATGGAAAAATATGCCTTAGTTGCAGGACTGAGATCTTTTTAAGATTAAAAGTAAGCAGAAGCATATTAAATGTAATGTGCTAAGTTTAATTCTGGTTTTGTTTAGAGACAAAAACGCCAAGAGGAAAACTAAGTTTCAGTCTCATACAGTGATGATGACCATGTTTGCTTTTGCAAGCAAGTGCACTAAAACTTCTGTGTCTGACAAACTGGTTACAGCGAAGTTCCACATTCCATACTGAAGTCAGGGCTTCAGTTTAGTTTCTGAATGTTAAGATCTTCTCCAAGACGCACCTCATATACAGTCTCCATGTTTTTAACTAACATGCTAAAACTTCAGCTGTTATTAATCTACCTCACATGCAATTAGTTTGACCTGAGAACCACTTAAATCTACACTACATTACAAATGGGATTTGTTTTTTCAAAACAAAATCAGTAATCAACCTGTTGAACTAAACAGACCCTGTTCAGTGGAAACAAGAACAGAATATACCAGGCAGAGAATTCAGTTAAGTACAAGCAATCTCTCTATCAAAGCAATTCTCATTGGTAAACTCAAGAAATTATCAGAATACAATAAGATATAATTTACTGTAGAACTCACGTAATTTACTGGAGAACTCGGTACAGTTCTTCATATCTTGTGCCACAAGAAGCCAGGAATAACTAAATTCTAAATGCTGATGAGGATTCCCTATCATGCACCTGAAAAATCCTCTTTACAGCCACCAGCTCTCTTTCCCCCTCCTTTACATTTTTAACTTTGCCATTAACGTGTAGATATCAAACTCAGCAACACTAAGAAATGCCACTCTTAAAACTTTACACTGCCCATGGTCTTCCCAGGAAAAGAAAGAAACAGCTTTTCTTTAGAAAAGGTTTTCTTTTCTGTTGACAAATATTTGAAGAGCACAGAGAAATCAATCCCTTCTTTCTCCCACCAACAGGTCTGCTTCGCAAGAAGTAACCAAGTCTCAGTTACCAGGGCATTATGAAAACATTAGTGGCAAGTTGGGAAAAAGAAGAACGAGATTCTTTAGACCTGTGCCAAAAATTCATGCAGGATTAGGTCTTCCCACCATTTCTATAGTATTTTAAAAAAGAAAAGGAAATAGGTACAGCAAGCAGCTGGTGTAAACACTCCAACATACACTGACAGTAACTGAAAATTCGGTGTCTGACTCTTCACTTGTTTTTAGATATGAAAAGTCAGAAAGAGTTTACACACTGCCCTAAGATGCTACACCACCTTCTCATCCAATTAAACCTTTTTTCAGAGGCAAAGGAACAGCTTTCCAAAGGAACAGTCTTTCCAAATACTCTCACTTCTCCCACTTTATCTTCTACTGGAATACAAACTAAAAAGTGCCAATTAGGGAGGAACGTGATTCTCCTTTTTTAAGAATGCCTGATATCATGCAGTTTGATCTAACAACATACAAGTCTGACCAAAAGAAAACCTCATATAATCAAGGGGAAAAAAAAGAAAAAAGCATTATCTGAATTCCCAATATTTACCATAAAAAATTTTGAAAATCAGAGAAAGAAAATGCTTCTTCAATTGCAAGTATCATATTGTAAGTAAGCATTAGATTTTGAAATTAACAACACTACTTATTGGTCAAGTGTTCCTAAACTGAAGCTTTCAACTGGCAATCTAAAACTGCTGTAAAAGAAAATTGGACAGAGATTTTATTTCCTTCCTGTACCTAACTATATAAGTGCTAAACTGATGAAATTAGCCAAAACCTACACCACAGACAAAAGCAAAATCCTTTAAATGGTTGGAAAACCAAAAAAAAACAAACTAAAAAAAAAAACACCCACCACTTAAAAAATAAAAAACCACATAGACCCTGAAACTGTCAGAACATTTAAAAGACAATTATGTATTTCCACTTTAAAAATAAGAAGAAAAACGGTCTTTCTGAACAGCATCTAGCTGGAATTACAATAGAAAGCTAAGCTCGTTTCTACTATTACTGTAACACTTGGGTAAATATTATCCACACAAGCATTATAACCAGCATTACTTAATAAACAAAACACATACCACTCTGGCTGCTCTTTCCTGAGATTCACACTTCCTGCAAAACCATGGTCCAGTGGGTACTTGAACAATTCCATAGCAAGCTGTTTTGAACAAGACAAAATATTTCAGCAAACATAAGCAGCACTACAATACTACTGATATGAATGATATAAAAAAAGCTTAGTATAGTTGATCTCACATCATTTTAATGGTCAAGAAACTCAAATTGACATCTACACATTGCACTTGAAATCCTATCACAGTGGTACGAGAAATGAAATACAAAAAGCTTCCACTTAAAAAAATTATGCAGAATTTGCTAAATTAATAAAAAACCCCAAACCATTAGCTTGAAAAGTAATATATCCATTCAAAAGCAGCAATGTTTCATATGTGATTTGTTTTGCTATTTATTTACCTGCAAAACAGGTGAGACACTTTAAATGATGGATACTTGTTATTGTGAGGTCCTTTTTTAAGAGAAAACTAAAAGCAAATAACAAATCTGAGTTTTTGATAAGACATTCATTCATACACTTACTTACTATCCAGTTCTCTTACTCTTTATAAGTAAAATAACTGGTCTTAGTAGGAAATCCATAATAAACTGAAAAAAGATACAAAGTTTGCTGGTTTTCCCCTGCAAATTCACATAGAGCTGCAAATACAAACTTAACTGAGCATCAGGGCTAGAATTACTCACAACTACAACCAGGATACAACATAAATCCTTAGGAAAGAGATTTTGACACAGATTTATCTGCAAGACCATCATCTATATTTTCATAGTATATAAAAGCAACCCCAGGAGTTTGGTAAGAAATTCCACAGCAAAAGAGTTTAGTAATTTGGCAGTATTATTTATGTTTGAAATGCACACATCAAGCAACTTTAGGAACTACTGAGGGAATTGAAATACAAGAACACAAGTGTTCTGAGTATATTCTAATATTTGAATGAGTGTAACAAATAACAAAAAAATGAAAAACCCAAACATTTTCCTCAAAAAGATAATCCTGAGATTTTAAAAATATGTCAGACTCAATTCCCAACAATCCTATGTTACTTAAA
>JAWWLV010000088.1:18159158-18176310 GCA_035041135.1 Platyrinchus mystaceus
CGCGGGACATGGCGGGGCCCGCCCGGCCCCTCCGCCCGCCCCGCACCGCGGCCCGCCCGGCCCAGCGACACCGGGCTGGCCGCGGCCCCCCTCGCAACCCTCCCCTCCCCTCGGCGCGGGGGGGCGGGGAGGCGGCGGACATGCGCCCGGCTCCCACCCGCGATGTCACTCTGCTTATGCCCCCTTCAGGAAGGCTGGAGGACTCGCCCCATTCCCGCCCCCTTCCCACTCTCCCATCCCCCCCCCCCCGAAATCATTTTTACTATCTTGTTTATTTTCCCCCTGATGTGACTGCAGGACTAATGCATTCCCGCTCCCAACTTTTATTATCCTGTTTATATCCCCTCGGTGTGCCTGCAGGACTAATGCGTTCTCGCTATTACGCCACTTGCCCGCCCTCACCGCAACTTTTACTATTCTGTTTATTTTCCCGGCGATGGGGCTGCACAGCTAATGCATTATTAATCCCGCGCTTTCCTCTCCCCCCAAACTCCTGGCGTGGTTGCAGCGCTGCCCGGCTATTCCTGCCACAGCAGCGAAAGTGATGCTGAACAGGAGATGTGACAAACGCAGAAACTAAGGGAGGCCGCAGACACAAAACCAAACGCGTTCCTCAACACAGCTGCTCTGGGCGTTTGGGGTTTCTTTTTTCTTAGTGAAACAATTCTGTAATTCTGTTGTCTCTCTTAATTAAAGGGGGGGGGGAAGAAGGAAAAAAAAACGAGGGGAGAGAGCTGAGGTGGTCAGCAGAGAGGAAAATCTCAAGCTATTGAATTCACCATTGTAAGCAGGTATGCCTATGGCAGAAGGAACTAATTGTGGTGATTGTTAGAAGCACAGAGAAATTAAATGCAGCCTTGCAAAAGTCTGCTCACTCATTTGCCCCAGGCCTAGCATTTATTTATTTAGTATTGGACAAGGAAGATATCATTGATTCATCTTCATTATCATGCTAAAAAACGGAGAAGCAGAATTTGTGTGTGTACTGTATTTTTCATTATGATCTTGCAAGGGCAGCTCAGCTGCTTTCCCTACAAATCGCTACTGAATTATGTACATCCCTGGACACATCACTACCTACACCGATACATATGCAGATTATATTTTATACATTGTTAACTAATAAAACATCTGCACTTGTGCACAGGAGTATCAGGAACTGCTACGTGGAAGGGAGAGATGGGATGTGTACAACTCTACCCCCTACAGATATTTGAGTCTGCAGTTTGGATGCAGGATATCTTAGGTCAAGGTCTTTACTCTCCTTGAAAGTTTTAAGTGAAATTATTTGATAGAGAAAGAATGATGGAAGGCAAAAAGGAGTCACAGAGGTAGCTTCCTACACGCAGGGCCCAATCAAACGTGAGATTAATGCAGCCATTTGGGGCACATTCTAAGGGCTTCTCTGTAAATATATGCTCCAAATATCCGTAAGAGTTTAAAAAAATGTTTAAGACCCTTGTAAAAAATTGAGGGGGAGGAGACTGGAACATACTATGTTTCAGTTTGTGTAAAATCAAAGATTGCTCTCAAAAAAAATGCCACCCTGCACCAAATGTCCTATCAACACTGAAGAACACAAATTTGAACATAAAACTATTTATGTTATAAAACATCCTTAAAACACCATTTTTATTACTTTAAAAGCTCGTAAAAAAATAAATACCCTGAAAATTGCAGGTGCAAGCAATTACTTTGTAAGAAAATAAAGCAATTAATATATCCTGGTGTTTTTAAAAAAACACAAATTATTTGAAGCTGATAGCTACAGTGTCCCAGCCCTTCTTCATTCTTGTCAAGAAAATGACATCTAATTTAAAAAGCATCCTCAATGATTTTGCCCAGCCTAACCAAGAAAAAAAAATAAAAATCACAGTACAGCAGCAAATCTATCCTTTATTTCCCTGACAGGTAAATTAAAATAAATATACTTTTAAAATGAAAATCTAGTCAATATATTTCGTTGGATTAATTCATACAATTAGTAAAACTTGCAACAAAAAATGGAAAATTTTTCTCACCGCTTTTTTTTTTTTTTGTTCACTGAGGTCTTCCTGCAATTTCTTCTTTGAAAAGCAACTAGTACAATTCCCGAGCCTTTCTGGTTTTCTTTTATTTTTTTTAATGTTAGCTATTTTAAAGCTCAATCTTTAGTCTTATAAAGAAGCATCACCAAAGAAAAAACTAATTACTTTGTAACAACTTGATTAAAGCTGCACCATGGCAACATGTGTATATTCATGAAAAATCTACTGTATAGTTTTCAAATAAAAATATTGCAATCTCACACCATGTAACACACTAGTTCAGTATTGAACAGCCTGAAATTCTGCTTTGGTCAAAATTCAGTGAAGCCTAATACATTCAATTATTTAATGAAACATTTGTTGTCTTTTTATGGATTTCTGTTTAATTCCTTCTATAGAAGGAATATACATGGACTGGAAGAAACTCCACGGTATTGTGCAATATTGGATGGAAAAAATTAGATAACCTCTTGATAGTTCTGTAAAACAATCATTTAAAGAAGACTTTTGAAATGCAAAATAGGAAAAGAAATGCATTACCACTAAATAAATACTGCAAACACTAAGCCTATAACAGCTATGGAATCAGAACATAAAATCTTGTAGCATATATGTTCTTATGATTGTAGTATTTAATAAGCACTGACATGACACAGAAGACCAATTTTCTTTTTAAAAAAAGAAGCCTGTCCTTCTTATAGTGATATATAAGAGATTAAAATAATTAGAGAGGAATATAATCCAGTGAGTAAGAATGAATAATTTCATTGTTAATCTAAATGCAAGGAGAAAATCCAATTCTCTTAAAAGGAACCTACAAAACCTAGGAACTAAACAAGTTAGAAAATAAGAAACGTACAAAAAGACTCTGATTTTTTTTTTTTTAGGTGCTTTCACAGAGAGAATGTGTAATTGAAAGAAAATTACACTCTCCAAATGCAAATTGTTTCTAAAAGTTTAAGGCATTCCTCAAGAAAACATTAACGTATGTAAGTGAATAGCACTTCAGCTTCATAAACAAAAATAACGAGGCATTCACACATTTTTACTGGAAAATAATCAGTTCCAACAGTAAAGCTAAGATTTTTGAATGTTTCCTTTAAATGTCACCTTTTTTTCCTAAAACGTGCAAAATCATATTGTGATTTTAGTGAATAAAACAAAGCATTGAACAAGAAAAAAATCTTTAATTTACAAAACCACATTACCAGTTGTATATAATAATCAGAAGAGTCTTCCAAAAATAACAGAAAAAGCACAGACTTCATATAAAATGCATACTATATTAGAAAACATGTATTGATATTGGGACTTGGAGCTGTAGAGCAGGGAAACTCACTTCCTTCCAGAAAGCAAACTTCTCGCACCAATTTTTACTCCATTTTCAGATTGGGTCTTTGTTGAGAAAGCTGTGATCTTTACCTATGTGCAAAAGGACACACATGCTGCAGCTAAAGAGATGCAACTGAAAACAGAAAAATTGCAGTAACTTAGTGATATTCAATAGGTCGAATAATCTATCTCCCGATTATCAATTTAAAAGACATTGAAGCTTGTCTGCCTTTTGTTTCTGTGGGTTTAAATCATTAACAGTGTTCACCGAAATACCTTCTAATCATGGGTATTTGCTTCATTTCTGGGAAGGCAGCAGCAATCGTCACTTTACACAAAATAAAATGCGACTCTTACATGTTGACCCTTCCACACAGTGCATTTTAAATGGCAGTCTGACTAAGATCCAACAAATTCTTTCTATCCATGTTCAATTATGAAGGATATAGTGTGTCTACAGAACCCACACTAAAAATGTTAATGTATCTTTACATGCTTAAATTATACTGAGAAAGAGTAAAGTTTTATTTTTCCTCCTCCTGTTCTTTAATTTACTGCTAAAATTTGTATTTACCACCTATCCAAATGCAATGTACCGAATAATTTAGAAGTTTCAACATTTAACATGTAGTCACTTCGTGATCAGGAGTTTGCGTGTTCTGTGTATTTACGTGTTACGCAAGTCCAGGTAGCAGCATCAGAGGTCATGTCAGTGCATCTCCTGGACACTATGCCTCTTCATATGTTGTGCTATTTTCTTTTATGCAAACATAATTACAAATTTTGTAGTTCTTTAGACTACAAAGAAAGGGGAAAGTAATTCCACCAACTATTGTATTCATTTTTTTGCTTTTAATTGTAATATCACCTTTGGAGACTTTGGTAAATTCCACTTAACTAGCAGCAATGGATAAAATTGGTGGCTTTCAAGTACTGCTTCTGTTACTAGTGTTGGTATTTAAATGTTAATTTCAGACTGAGGTTTACAGTAAACAAGAAACAAGGGATTTTCTTTGAATGAACAATCTCAAACCAAAATTCTTCATAAAGGAATCCTAGCACAGGACGTTTACGAGTGCAGTGATTATTTCCTTTTACAGAATGAACATTCCCTAAGTGATAGAAGTTAAAAGATTTAAATGTGACAGTTAATTTATAATACTCTACATTAAAAAAGCATTTAAATGTTAACCACATTTTTATATGAGTCAAGTCAAAGTAATGATAATTACAGTATGATACAAAAGAACCTGAAATAAACTTCTAGCAAACCATATTGAATATTAATGCCGTATTAAGCCCTGAAAAGCTGGGTTAGTAAACTCTGGAATTTAGATTATATGCAACTTAAACATAATGCAGGGGTTTTCTTCAAACAAGAATGCTTCGTTTCAAAATTCGGATTTTTATGAGCTATGTATTAATTCATTGGATTTGTATTAAATACATTTATTAGCATCACTCCAAGAAGAAGCCTCAGATTACTTTTCTTCTATAGGCATATTTCTATGTAGGATTTGCTAAATTAACATTCCATATAAATTAATAGCCTTTTTTCATGTTTGTTGTGTTACAATCAGCAGTGTGATACTGTGTTGTCACAGGTCACATTTATTTGATTTCAATTTAAGAATGGTATCTGTACTACATATTAAATATGAGAAACAACATGCTGAATTTCCCATCAAATCTCTTAAATGCAGAGCTATTTTAGATGGGTTTGTATAAACAAAACACATACATTCTAATATAGGCGTGGGAAAGGAAAAGCTGGTTTGTTATATGCTAAAGCAAATTGGAGTAAATCAACCGCATCCGTGGGCTGGATAAGCAATACTACTCTGCTTTTCCCAGTACCATTTGGACAAGACAATGTTACTTTTTTATTTAAAGTGTTTTCTTCTCAACAAGGGGCCACCACTTCCCAATCTCAAAAACACGCCCCAGAATATGTTAATTGTATTGTGTCTCTGAAAGAAAGAGGTTGCCAAATGCAATAAAAAAAAAAAAGTCTTTCGATCAGTGAGCTGCATTCCCACTCCTAGTTACCATCTCATTTCAATTCCACGTATATAAACATAGATACATTTCCTCCAGGTACGACTTTGACCATTAAAAGCTGTCTAAGTGCAAAAGTCTAACTTGACCACATAGGGTGTATCTGGGAAGCTTAACATTCCTGGTGAATTAAGCGCACAAGCCTCGGATCATTTTTTGTCAATCTTACTATGGTACTTCAGAGTCGGGAATGTGGGTAATTTTTATAACGTGGTACTTCCCAATTAAAAGTAACAACAATGCTCCTTTGTGAAAAAAAATTAATATATAAAATATGTCAACACATTCCACACAAATACAAAATAAAGAGTAATGAAGAATGGCAACAAAAGGTCTCTCCCTATTTTTTTAATCTTCCCTTTCAATAAGATAGTTTTCAAATAGCAATATATTTTAGTAAATACAAGAGTATTAGATGGCCTTTTGAATGATGCTTTCTAAATTTGTAGTAACCTTCTGAAAATTCCCAAGCAGCAATCAAGAGCAAATGCATCTCCGGAATACCCAAGTAGGACAAGTAAAACAAAACAAAAATCTTTCTTTCCTCGATCTTACAGCTAATGCCTTTAGATATTACCAGGGTGGTGTTTTCCTATTAAATGGTACTTGCATCTTCAGCTTTCGAATAATATGGATGCTTTTTACCATCTAAACTGAACTGAGCTTTTATTTGGAGGAGTCCCACAAAAGCCTGCAAGTTTTCCAAGAGCGAAAGAGAAGTCCCAAACGGTATTATCTGAAACAATGACTGCGAGCATGCAACTTCCCAAGTGCGGGGGGGCTGGGTAGAAGAGTCACTTCAGAATTATTTTCAGCTAGATAATATCCATAAGCATCATCTTTTAACTTCTTCTACTTACTGCTCACGATCTATGCAAACCACTAATTTTTTGGCATATATTTAATTTTTTAAAAAATAAAAAAAAAAAATCTAGAAATCACTTCTAGTATTTTAAAATAAATTCCCAAGCACTCGGAAATAACTTGCTAAAAATAATCACAGTTCTCCTAGAAATAAATCTCTTGAAATAACCATTTTTCTAGAAAGTCTTTGCTCATCACATATACAAATCCCTACCCGGTTTAATTTAATCTTTCAGAAACAACATGCAAATACATATTTTTTCCCTTAGATGATCAAGGGCACTTGTTGGGAATTTTCTTGAACATAAAGTTAGTCAATTCTTCCTCTATCTAAATACATGAGAAAGTTCAGGTCTGAAATGGCGTACTGAAAAAAATTATTTCTAAATGTTTTCGGGGGAAAAAAATGCAACCAACACTTTTCCCATAAAACAAATCTTTAAAAATCTCAAACCAACATAAAACAATCACTTGGGGAAAAAAATCCATCATGGTGCTTATATGAAAAACAGGGTAAGATTAATCTTGGTTTTTATAGACAGGCTGTTAAGAACAGTTCCTTCCAAAATTCTCTTTGGCTACATTTATTAATCCAAATCCAGTGGGTCGGAGCAGTTTTTCCCAATTTCTTTAACAAGTCCTGTTCTAAAATCCACCCAGAAACAGATGTTACTTTATGTACAATTCCGCTGCGGTAGTGGGGAGGGGGGGGTGGTTTACCTTTCAAGTAACACGTGAGCTACAGCCTCACGGAGCTCCCTCAGCGGATGGCACTTCTAAAGGCTCCTCTCTACTCATGTGCCCGGTTTCTCTCCGGGTACCCCCGCGCCGCTGCCTGCGAGCACTCGGCGTGCGGGGCCGGGAGCTCTCCCTCCTCCCCGCCGGGCGGGAAGCGGCGCGAAAAGAGGCGGCCGGGGAACAATGGGGAACGCCGGGAGCACTGGAAGCCCCGGCCGCGCTTCCTCCGGCCCCGCTGCCGCTTCCTGCGGGCTCACTCACCGCTTCGCTCCCTGGGGCAGCCTGCCCGCAGCCCACCTCGCTGCCGGGAGACCCCCTCTCACCCTTAGAGTGCCCCGCGCCGCGCCGCCGAGGGCACCCACAAGTTTACTCTCCCGGCCGCTTGCTCGCCCCCGGGGCTCTCCCGCCCCCGCAGGGCGAGCGGGGCTGCCCGGCTGGCGCGGCGCCAGCCCCGCTCCCGAGCCTATCCGGAGGTCGGGCGGGTGGCCTATGGGAGCCGTGATCCCGCTGCCCCGGGCTCCTGCCCCGCATGCCGCGAGCACTGCCCGCAGGAGAGCGGCAGCACTACAGAGGCGCCGCGGCCCCGCTGCACCGCGCGCTCCCTCCCTTCAGGGGACGGTGCTGCGCACAAAGGGCGGCTCAGCATTGTTCTCCTCCCTGACCCCCAAATCCCCTCTTCCCCGCCGGGAGAGGCGAACTACAAGGGCCGGGACGGAGGGCAAGGATGGGGAAAGGCCAACTACCCGAGCCGCCGGCCACTTCCCAGGGTATCTTGCCATCTTCGCCTTCGCTGAACTCGTGCCACACTTGCCGTCGAAGCCCTCCTGCCCGCCATCCCCCGTGCCCTACTCGCAATTTAGTGGGTCTTGCATATGTCACTTTGCCTAAAAATCCCATCGTGGTTCCAAAGGCACCTCTCTCCACATCCCAGCCAACCAAGCCTCCTTCTTAAGCTTCCACACGGGATCACCCGCTTCACATAACCCAAGGAGGGAAAAAACCCAACTCTACCAATGCAAGGTATTATTTGAGGGTTTTGTCCTGAAATTCACAAAAAGCGTTCTGCTTTTTAACCTTGATGGGCTTGGTTAGGTGACCAGGCAATATTGAAGCTACAGCGCTGCCTCCTTTGACACCTGCGACTCACAGCCCAGTGCGTTCATGGCCCCAGGCTCGGAACATCATGGAGCAGACACCAAGACACCCGGGATCCAGCAGAAAACTCAAGGCATGCGAGGAAGGGAGCGGGAGCTACAACGCGACACTGAGGAAAAACCACGGCTCGATTTAAATAATTGCATAATATTAGGATTTAACTTATAAATGTTTACATTTGTGTGATTTGATTAATGTCACGTTTGATTTCCTTAAAGCCACTGACAAGGTACTTTAAAACACGAGATTAACGTCTACCAGCGATGAAATTCAACAGGCAAATCCTCTTCCCAGCGCCCCCACAACACCCCGGCAGGCAGGGACTTCAGACCCCCTTCCTGCCCCACCGCCCCCGCCGCAGCCAAGGAGGCTCCCCCCGCATCCTGTGGCCAGGGTCCTCCCCCCGGCAGCTGACGGGATTCCCGGCCGGTCCCTTCCCCGGCACCCGCCGCCGCGCGCGTGGCTTCGCCGGCGCTCCCGTTCGAAGGCGGCCAGGCCCGCCTCTGCCCCGCCCCCGGCCGGCCGTTACCGCCGCCGCCACAGGGACACCCCGATCCCGCCTCGGCGCTTCCCGAGGGAGGCGCCGCCGCTCCCGGGTTTTCCCGGGATGCCGAGAGAGGGGGAGTGGGGGGGAGGGGGGGCCGCAGGAGGCTCGAGCGCGGCACGAGCGCGGCCGGCGCGGGGCATTGTGGGAAGGAAGGTGTCGGGGCGGCAGAGGAAGCGGCGGGCGGGGGTGGGGGGGTGAAAGGTCAGCGGCCCAGAGTCCCCGCGCTAATGGCGGGCGGGCCGGGCCGGGCACTCGCGGCGGGTCGGGGCCGGGCCGCCCTCCGCAGCTGCGAACACCGAGCGCGTGTGTGTGCGTGCCCGTGTCTGTCTGTCCGTCCGCGTGTCCCGAGCCGCCGCCGCCGCCGCCCTTTGTAACGGTCCGCGCGGGGTTTGCTCGCCCCCAGCCCCTCCCCCACCGCGCTTCCACGCGATTTATGGGATTTTCAAATAATTCAAGGGTTTTTTTTCTTCCCCACACTGCCATCCCCTCCCCCCACCCCCAGCTCCTAACCTCTGCTTCCTCTCCCGCCGCCCCGGCAGTCACCGGGGAGCTCCGTGCTCGCCGGCAGCGCGGGGCCGGGCAGACCCCGCACACAAAGGTCCCGATCCCGATCCCGCCGGCCGCGGCTCGCGGGGGATCTCCGGCGAGTCCACAGCCATGAAATGTACAGCTCCCGGCCGCGGCGGGCTCCAGCGGCGAACGGGCGGTGACTCGAAGCGCCCCGTAACTTTCTTCCCGTGCCCGGCACCCCCGTCCCGCCGCCGAAGGTGAAGTTGGAGCCGGTCCCCCCCGCCTGCCCCTCGCAGCGAGGCTCAAACGGAGGAGGAAAATGTGAAATGTTCACACGGAGAAGTGGTTCCCTTTGTTCTTTCATTGTTTCTACCCGAACTGGCGGATACAAGGATAAACACTTACCTTCTCTCCTTTTTGCTCCAAAACACACACGTTCCCATCAGCCTTAAAATGTACGGTCCACTTTGGAAGCGACTACAAATGTCGGGAGAGTTTGTATTCCATTCTTTTACGCTCTCTGCTCTTTTTAGCGTAAGATTAAGTTGCCAAGCACGTTGTTGCAAGCCCCCCGCCTTAGTGAATGGTCACGTTTAGGACCCTCCAAGTCCATCCTAATTCTGCCAGTAGAATTGAGGGTATTGGAGGTCTAAACTTTCAAGAGGAAAAGGGCCTGCAACTATCGAGCAGACCTGAAAATCCACTCAGTTCCTCGATCACTTCCACAAAATGGATATAAACATCTCACCCCAGACAACTCAACGAAATATACATTTTAAAGCCTGAATGTAGAAAAGCCGTTCCCTCGGCTGAGATAAACTAAAAGCAAATTGCCATGAAGAAAATCTACCTCAGCATATTCCGCAGCAGAAATAGTCTCTGTCTGGAGTTTAAAACAAATAAGAGCATCATATAGAAATATTAAGCATAAAGTTTGAAGGCAAAAAACCTCTGAGAGGAACATGCTACCCAGAGTGGAATGGGGAGAATCACAGCTTTTTAAAGTGTCCTTTTCTCACAAAAATTACTGCTTTTAATTTTTCTCCTGTACAATCCAGGCAGGAGGAGATAAACCAGTTTTCTGCTTTCTTTGTAGTCCAGTCAGTGTTTCGCACCCAGAAACACAGGCAGTCCCCCCCTAAACCTTGCTTTAATCTGATTATGATGAGATTTGCTGATACAATGAATATTTGAAATGATCCTTGTGTCTTAGTGAGCAGGAAGCATTTCCAGGCTCCTGTTTCCAAGGCTCCCCACCACAGAGGGAAGAGGAGCGGTGGGGAGACCCCGCTCCCCGAGGCCCCAGCAGGGTGGCAGCCATGAGGGGGTGGACACAGCCCCTCGTCCAGGGCCCAGGGGCACAGGATTAATTCAGCCCAACTCCCTCAGTCAGTGGTTGGAGCAGGATCCTTAAGTGCCTTTTCCCCCTGCATCATCACGCCTTTTCCAATTGAAAAATAAACAAATAATAGTAAAATAAATTAAAAAAAAAAAAAAAGAATTTGCAGGCGACCCAAGTAATTGTGGGACCGGGACTGCGTGTTGTCTCACACCCCCTCTCCTTCTCCTCCTCCTTCTCCTCCTCCTCCTCCTCCCCCTCCTCCCGATGTGGCCTTAATGGCAAACTGGAAGGCCGGTTTATTTCATAGGGCCATATTACAACCAACAAGGTAAATAGGGAGTTGTGGGGAAGAAGGAGGGAGGGGAGAGGGAGGGAGAGGGGCTTTTCTTTGATAGCATTTAATTGGAATTGAAACATTCTGGGGCTGTAAACATTCTTTATTTATTCAGCACACATAAGTGGGCATTGTTTTATCACCATCATAATTACGGTGTCCTTTAAACTGACTGATAGCAAAGGAGATAAGGGAATGCGCCTGTAGCTCCAGATCAAATCACTGGCTCTCCCCTCTCCCCGAGTCTCCAGGATCCACACAGTCCTTGGAGATGAGGAGCGCCGGAAGATTGTGGCCTGGCCATCCCTTACGTCATGAAAGTGATTTGTACCACATTGCTAATTTGGTGCAATTCATAACCTCCTGATCGCCTTCATTTTCAACTGCTTTTCAGTTTGCAGGCTACGTTTTTTAAGATGTAGTTTCCCAGAGTAGAAATGAAGAGCGATCACCTATGTGCAGGAGAGGATCTTATTTCCCAATGTTTGTTGCTTTACCTTTGTGTAATTAAAAATGCAAACTTTTAGGATCCTTTCAGAACAAAGCCTCACCAAATCCCCTTTACGTCCAAGGATTTGCAAATTTATAAAGGCTGCATTGAATTCAGCGTGGGTCAAGGGGCAAAAAAAGGGTAGAAGGTCACTGCATTTTGATTATGGGTCAGTAAACAACATGGCATGTAGTATGTGTCCAGAAACTCCTCCTAAAAAGTATTTTAAAACTACCATGAGTATTAAACTCAAGAAATAGTCTTAGCTCGTGGTGATTATAAATCGCACAAAATTCTAGTGTGCAAGAAACATTCCAGCCCTCAAACAAAAAAAAAAAAAAAAAAAAACCAACCAAACAAAAAAACTTAAAAAGCACTTAGTATAACCCGGCATTGCATCTTTGTTTACCAAAAAAAAATAAAAAAAAAAAAATAAAAAAAAAAAGACAAGAAAGGAAAAAAAAAACCCTGAAACTCCTAGGTATAAGAGTGTTAGCCAGATTATGATTTTTTTTTCCTGGACCGGTGTCTGGTATTTCTTTGTGCCACACATTTAGGAGATTTAGTTATACGTTCTGATACATTGTCAGAGTAGAATTTACGGCAAATTTTAGGTACTACAGTCACATTTGGCTGACTTTAAAATAGCAGAAGGATCCTATTATATTGTTCTTTGACCCTATTATATTTACGTTACTGGACTCTTTGTGATAGCCTCTAGCTGCTCTCTATCTGTGTCCTCCTTGAGCAAAATACGCCCAGCAGTACCTAGAAGCAGGGTGTAGTGTTAGAAATCAAGTTCTCATGTGAAATATGTATTTCTGCCCAGCGTCATGAAAGCAAAAGGTTTATTCAATGCTTGTCAGTACCTGAAGACATGGTCCAGCATTAACAAATAATAATAAATAATAATAATAACCTAATAATGTGTCAATCTTAGTGTTCAAATGCATATGACCTCTTAGGTTTTCCTGAAGATTTTCAAAAGAATTCTTCCCATTAGTACAACTGATGGTGGACGTCACTGTTGCATTTCCCAATGAAACGTTTCAAAGACTGTAAAATGGTGTGTGCATTACTACACTGCAGAAGGAAGAGGTCAGACAGAATTGCACTGGTATTTAAACGTAATTATACTACGAAAATAAATCAAAACTTCACGTAAAAGGAGTATTTTAAATGTTGCACACATTTTCTTTCTGGAATGACATGGCTAAGCGCTTCCTTGTGAGCATGTAGATTTTAACACAAGTTTACAAAAAAACAAAGTATGTGATTTCCAACAAATGGGAATAGGTCTGCAGCGAAGTTTTATGAATATTATTTTGCTCTTTCTTTTCTAATGAGGTTTATCCTTCGGCCAGACAGTTTCAAGACAGAAATACTACTGGCTATAGAGTGTAGACTGCAGATTGCACGCTACTCAATGTGAAAAGGAGCACGTTTGATTGATCGCCTCTGTGTGTGTGTGCGCCCATACACACAACTCTCTGTAGTTGCATGTGTATGTATTTGGCAAAACCGGGCATCTCTGGGCCTCCTTATCTTAAGAAATGTGAGACAAACATCCATCCCTTTAATCATGTTCATCTTTGATCACCAGTGAGGGTGACACAGTCCACAGAATTAACAAAGAAGCTCCCTTGCTTTTGAGAAATAACTACATGTACATCTGGGTCTGCACACACATGCACATGGACACACAAACACACAGGCATACATCCCAGCAAGTAAATTATGGCATAACTTTTCATGTAATTGACACCAGACACCTTTAATTTTTCATTTTCATTCTTTTGACCAGCTTTCACATTAACAATCTAAACCATAAATGTTGGTGGCTATTGATTGCAATCCCTTGTGTGCGTGCAAATCCATTTTCAAGTCCCCTGCCTTTAATGTGCGTGTGCGTGTGCAAGAGGCCTCTGATGGCTCTTTATCAGGATCTCCCCCAGCCCGATTGAAGACGACCCCGGATACACAATGTGTGCTGATGGCCAAGGGAAAGAGCACACACACGCACACAAAAAGAACCAAAACAAAACAAACGATGGGGAAGTAAAGAAACAAAGCTCTCCGTGTGAGATGCAGAGAAAGACATGCAACCGAAAGTGTGTGTAAGTATACGGTGGGGATGTGTAGGTTGGGCGCCTGACATTTCCCAAGACTTCTGGTGTGTTTCTCCCTGCCGACATCTGGCGCTGCTTCGGCTCCGGTGCTCATGGCCGCACCTTTCGGGAGCCCGAGGTTTGCCGAAGAGCCTCCACTAGTTTTAAACGTTTGGTAGTGGCAGAATTAAAGAAAAAAAAAAAAGGCATTTTTAAAACAGTTGCCGAATCCCACTGCCTGGCTGTCACTGGCAGCGCGTGGGTGCAGGTCTGGGTGCCCGTGGCTTCCTGCGTGCGAATGCACGCGTGGATTTACACGGGAATCTGACACAGCTGAACTACCTGACAAATAAAGGAGTTTTCATCCCATCGGGGTTTTTGGTAATGTCTTCTGAACAGCTTTATCGGAGTTTACAGTCCCTTTACTGTTGACTCCATAGCCTTAACCTTAAAGCAGGGGGAGGAGAGCAGTGGGGAGGGGGTGGGGGTGTTGGCAGCATATAAGTACATCAGGAGGAATTTTTAAACGACCTTATTGTCTCTAGCTCTAGAAAGACCACGATGATTTCTTTTTAGCGCCAGCAGCTGTTTTCTCTCGAAACTTTGCTTTCAGCCTCAGCATATACGAGGGTGCCTCTCACACGACCGAGCAAGAGAAAGGCAAGGCTGGGGGATCCAGATGCGAGGAGAGGGAAGGCGAACTCCGCGGATGGTCTGAGCTGTGCCGAGGCATTGTTCACTGCTGCCTCTCGGTTACGTTTAAAGGCTGAAATATCACGAGATCCACTCAATGATCCTTTTCTAATTCGAGGGACAAAATGTAATTTGCTGTAGCTCTGCTTTCTCGGATGGGAATACTATCCCTAGGTTTCAAAGGGAAGAACTAGGCATCGCGGTTCGCACACACATGGATTAAGTTGAACAGCGGCGATTACATCTGCGCTGAGAGCAACAGTAGTCCAGGGCTGACTTTTCAAATCTCAGCCCTCCGAGTTAGAGGCTCTCTTGAATAGACTTCCTCCATTCCCGGATGCACTTCTCCAAATTCCCACTTCTCTCTTGAATTCCTGTGAAATTGGGGGCTCGTCTGCATTTTGCCTTGGCATGCAAAACTGCTTTTTCACAGAGTGATTATGCGCTTTCTTTTAGCTGTACCTGACGGGGTAACACGAACTCCACGCACCATATTGCCAACATGCGGAGTGGATATTGACGTTTGGGATTGAAGATTTTTAATTTTTTTTTTCTCCGTCGATTTTTTTGCCAAGTCACAGCAATATGAGATGTCTCATTAATCTCGCGGATGTGTCTAATTCTGGATGTGCAGTGATACATAAAAGTGCTGGTGTTTGTATCCAGTGGAACACTGGATGCACGGCAGAGATTGGTGATTTTTTTTTTTCGCAGCGCCTAACGTGCAAACCGCAAGCATCACGTTAACGTGACGAGAGAGGCATGCAGCTATCGCAACATTTGCGAAATCCCCGTTGCTGACACTCGAATAATTTAACGTTCCTGAGAAGAGGTTAAACATTCGTGCTTCTTCTTCCAATTGATTTTAAGGGGCTGCTATAAATGGAACATCAAAAAGCTTCGGCAGGACTACTCCGAGCGGAATACGCAAACTGCGAGCCAGAAGCATCCTAGCCCGATGCAATATCGTACATTGTGTGTGCCAGCACTTTTTTGTTATTACGTAAAGGCTCTTGGAAGCACCTTGGATATTTTACATTCTCCTTTCTCTGCTGGAAGCAATCAGCACGCAGGAATCCTGACGTGGGCTCTGGGACTATAGGACATTCCAGCTCGTGATCCAGTACGGTTAATCGTGAAAAGTGTATACATTTCTGGCTTATCTATGCTTTGTTATGGGTCTGACGTGAGCTCACGTCCTCCTCCCCCCTCTCGCAATATTACAGGCAGAATTTCAGTTAAAAGTGTTACAGTATCACGGTGCAGGAAGCCGTGATACTCACACAGCAAAAATAACCTTAGTCCCTGGCTGTAAAAAGCTAATTAAGCAGAAGAGGAAAATCAAGAGAAACTCGAAAATGTAAGTATTCCCTCTCGTTAGCAACCGAACATTTAACTTTGGAGCTTCAGAAGGGGAAATACCGGGCTGTTCTGCACGTTTTCTCTAAGCTTCATTTTCCACACAATGGAGAATAAAACGCTAGTTTAAAACGGCTACGTTACCGAAGGATTTTCCATCGTTACGATCAGACTTACGTCCTTTAAATTCACAGCATGCACAAAAGAGCAACGTTTGTCCAAAACAGGCTGAAAATATACGGAACGATAGGGGGGAAAAGCATACAAATCCTTCCTCGGAAGCTAGCGACGAGGAAGTCTGAGAGGGCTGAGTATGTTTGAGCTCGGATTGTTTAATAGAAAGATTTATATACTAACTGTATTATTTACTTTGGGAGGGGAGGTGGCAGTATAAGGGTATGCTAATTAGTGGGAGATTTTTTGGGGGAAGGGGTGGAATATCAATTTTTATTGCATCACCTGTCAGGAGTGTCCAATCAGCGTTGGCTTTAGGGGAATTAATTGATGAAGGTGTCTCCGGACGAGCTCACTTCACTCTGTCATTTTATTTGTAGCTAAAGCAGCGGCGGGAATAGCAGCTGCATTTCTTTTCTCTTCCTCCCTTCACATTCCATTATCATAGTTTCCAATGGAAAAGCAGGGAATGAAAGGGAACAGGTACTGATCTTCAGAAGCAACTTAGAGAAACACTTTGGCAAACCTGATTTTTAAGATTATATATTGATTGTAGCCTCACAGTATTTTTTAATTTATTTTTTTTTTAATTTTGTCTAAAGTTTGGCACTTCATTCACCAGGAATAACAGCCTTTGTTATATTTTATTAGCAGGATGCCTTGAGACAAATACAGCATCTGGCTGAGGATTGTGTGTGTGTGGCTTTTTCTTTTTTTTTTTTTTTTGTTTTTTTTTTTTTTTTCCCATTTCTCTCTCTCTCTGCAAATGCTGGGAATAATTTAATTCACGAAATGGGAGACCTGAAGTCGGGTTTTGAAGAGGTGGATGGCGTGAGGCTCGGCTACCTCATCATTAAAGGAAAGCAAATGTTTGCACTCTCCCAGGTTTTTACAGACCTGCTCAAAAACATCCCGCGAACTACCGTGCATAAGCGAATGGATCATTTAAAAGTAAAAAAGCATCACTGCGACTTGGAGGAGTTGAGGAAACTCAAAGCCATCAACTCCATCGCTTTCCACGCCGCCAAATGCACCCTGATCTCCAGAGAGGACGTGGAAGCCCTGTACACATCCTGCAAAACCGAACGGGTACTTAAGACGAAACGGAGGAAACTAAGCCGGGCTCTGTCTGCCGCCGACCTCCGGCCGGAGCTCGCTCCCGCCGACCCCTTCTCCGGCTTCTGGAAGGAGAACAAACTTTGGCTGGGTCTGAGCGACTCTCCCCGGCCGCTGCTGCCCGTCCGGAGGAAAGCTCTGCGCCCGGGGGACACAGCCTTGCTACCGGCCACTCATCTACCTCACATTTTTAGTAAATACACTGGCCACAGCTACCCAGAAATCGCTCGGGCGCCTTGCAAACCCCCCGTAAACTATGAAACGGCGCCGGCGGCGGGCGGCTGCGCGACCCTGCGCCCCCGCCG
>JAWWLV010000088.1:18176418-18205291 GCA_035041135.1 Platyrinchus mystaceus
GGGCCCCCCCGGCGGCGCCCGCCGGCCCCTGGCCCTGCCCCGGCCCTGCCGGCCCCGCGGCGCCCCGCGGCTGCCGCTGCCGCTGCCCCGCGGCTTCGGGCCGCCCGCCTTCGCCGAGAGCGCCAGCAGCGACTCGGAGTCCAGCTGCTGCTCGGGCCGCGCCGCCCACGACTCGGACTGCGGCTCCAGCCTCTCCAGCTCCAGCGAGGGCAGCTCGGAGGAGGAGGAGGAGGACGAGGAGGACGAGGAGGGCAGCGGCGCCTCGGACTCCAGCGAGGGCAGCTCGGAGGAGGAGGAGGAGGAGGAGGAAGAGGAGGAGGAAGAGGAGGAGGAGGAGGACAGCACCTCGGACTCCGACTCCAGCTCGGTCTCCAGCCAGGTTTCGGTGCAGAGCATCCGCTTCAGGCGCACCAGCTTTTGCAGCCCTCCCGGCGTGGTCCACGCCAACTTCTTGTACCATCTGGCGGCCGCCGCCGCCCCTCGGCCCCCGGCCCCGGCCCCGGCGGAGCCCGGCGGGCTGCCCGCCCTCCGCGGCGCTCCCGGCGGAGTCAAGCCGGAGCTGCCGGAGGAGTGGGGCCGCCCCGGCTGGGTTCCCGCCGCCCCGGCGCTGCGCTGCTCCGGCGGCCTAGGGAGCTGCTTCGCGGAGATAAGAGATGATAGGGTATCCGAGATCACATTCCCACACTCTGAATTTTCCAATAATGCCAAGAGTACTGACCTAACAATTAACTGTGTTGCAAAGGGGGCCTCTTCACCTAGCCCAAAGACAAACAATGCATTTCCACAACAAAGAATACTCAGAGAGGCAAGGAAATGCCTTCAAGCAACTACTACACACCGTGCAGATAACAATACAATAGCTGCTAGGTTCTTAAATAATGATTCTTCATCAACGGCAGCAAATTCAGAGAAAGATTCCAAAATCCCTCTTTGTACTGAATTTGCCACGGATTTGCCCTCTTTACAAACTGATCCTGCGGAGGATGCTGCTTCTCCAGGGGCAGCAGCAGCAGCTGAGCTCCAGTGCACTGATACAGGCAATAAGGCATTGCCATTCCTGCACAGCATTAAAATCAAAATAGAGGACAGCAGTGCGAACGACGAGTATGAGCCTGATCTTACAACACATAAGCTAAAGTGTGAGTGCAATGATACTAAGGATGAGTTTTACGGTGTGACTGAGAGTAATAACCAGGACGCTTTATTAACAGCCAAGGAAGATTCTGCATGCACTGAGAAAGAAACCACTTCCTTAAACCCGCTGACTCAGAGTCAGGTCCTCTCATGCACTTTAGGTACTCCAAAACCTGAGGATGGGGAGTATAAATTTGGAGCAAGGGTGAGAAAAAATTACAGGACACTGGTTTTGGGAAAGCGACCTGTACTGCAGACTCCTCCAGTCAAACCAAATTTGAAATCAGCTCGAAGCCCACGTCCTACAGGTAAAATCGAGACACATGAAGGAACACTGGATGATTTTACAGTTAACAATAGACGCAAAAGGGTAGCCAGCAATGTAGCATCAGCAGTGAAAAGGCCATTTAATTTCATGGCAAATTTTCCCTGTCCACCATCACTAATTATTGGCAATGATGGGGATTTGTTGCCAGCTTATTCCTTAAACACCACTAAGGATTCCCAACCACCTCACAAGGCCCATCCTGTATGGAAATGGCAGCTGGGCGGTTCTGCAATACCTCTTCCACCTAGCCACAAATTCAGGAAATTTAATTAATAAAATAGTTTGGAAAATATTTTCTTGAACCACCTTTAACTTTCTTTTTTTTTTTTCTTTTTTTTTTCTTTTTTTTTTTTTTAACTCTGCAGCATGGTTTGTACAAACCCATTAATGCTATACACACTTTTGGAATCCTGTTTTATCACAATGTGAAGACAGAAAACGGATTACTATTTTATTTACCATTACAACAGTGGTGGGATTTTTTTGTTATTTTGGGGTTTTGGTGATTTTTTTTTTTTGTTTTTTTGTTCTGTTGCATTGGGTTTTTTTATTTTATTTTATTTTGTTACATTCCACAGAGTACTTCAGGCTAAAGACTCAAGTTAAACTCAGTTATTACGGTAAAGCTGGAACACTTTACTGTTTAAATACTAATAATGCACCAGTACCTCAATTCAACTGCTGCAAATAAATGTCAAAAGGTTGAATAATAAATATTAGAATGAGCCATTAAATTTATGCACTAGATTTCAAAAATGGAAGTCTAACTGTTAATTCAGTTAAAGTTTGTTAAGTTCCATGGTTGCACAGTAAGGGTTCACTATAATTCAATGTGGCAGCAATCTACTTTTCGGGAGCTTTGTTTTCGGGTGCAGGGGTGTCTTTTTCGAAGAGCAGTTGCACTTACTCCTTTTTCTCTGGTTTGGAAAGCCTGGTGTCTGCCTGCGACCCCAGCGCTGGGAAAAGCTGCCTCATTTGAAACCAGTAAATAAATGTGGAATTCTATTTTTGGTAAAAGGGTGTCTTTCTGCTTGTACAGCCACTCTTTGCAATTGGGAAGCCTTTTTGTTTCACCCAGAGGTCTTAAATAAGGTTACTGTTACCCACTAATGTTATACGTAAGTTGTGGTCTGAACATGCCCCTTACAAACTTGCAAAGCAACTAAAATATTTGCCCGGCCAGCAGCACAATTTATGGTCCAGCCCCTCACGCTGGCTGGAGGAAATAGCAAAGCAGTAAATACAACACAGAAAGTGAAATGAAAGGCCGTAAGTGGAAAGATTACACAAAATGAGAAGACCATGTTATTCATAGCTTTTTGGCACCAAAACTCAAGCATTTCAACCGTGTTACACTTCCCGGTTCTACCCTCATCTCTTGAAATTTGCTGTCGTGGGTTTTATTTTGCCATGCCATCCTCTCTATGTAGCAGAAACATTTCTACTGCACGTGACAATCAGAGGCAATTATCTATATTTGCACTTAATATCGAAATAGTCGAACAGGCAGACTTCTAGAGTCTAGCCCTCGGTAAGTCATGCTGGTATAATATATTGTGATGATGGAAGCAGTAAATCAAAATTATGGAAATTTGCACTGTTGAAAAGCATGCTTTAGCTTTATTTTCAATTAAAAACACTGTTTAAAAAAATCCTGATTCCAAACACTTTGAATTATTGCAGAGTTATCCGTGGTTTCCTCTCCGTTTGTAAGTTCACTGTTTTTATTTGGAGGAAATACGCTTCAAGAGGTTAACTGTTTCCCTCCCTTCCCCCCCTCTCCCCCCCAGCCTCTCGAAAAGAAAGGGAAGGAAAAAAAAAAAAAGAGAGAGAAAGGCTGGAAGCCGAGGTGGAGGCAGAGCCGAGGACAGGGGAAGGTCTCTCTTGTGGGGGGAGGACGGGTACAGCAACTCTGAAAACGGCCTGAAAAGTTTGCAGCTTGAGAAAGGCAGTAATAATTGAGTTGCTGAATCAGCAGAGTTTAGGATGAATAATTGCTGGTTTCTTTCTTTGGATTAGCATTTTATTTATACTAGATCATTCACAAATTAAATTTTAAGGATTCCACTCATCGATCAATCCCTGGAGAATAATTTATCATAAATCAAAAAAGGAAAACAAAGCAACAATGTAATGTTTACTGTGTGACTCAAAGTCAACATTTCTGCTGGCAATCCACTGCCTGGGATTCAATTTTTTAATTCCTGCCTTTTGTGATGCCCTCTCCCAACCCCTCGTGTCTCCAAATATTTCAAGTAGTCACTAACTGATTTCAGCTCTGTTTACTATATCCACACCGGAGTTTTCCTCCCATTGTAAAAGGCCTAGTCTAAGAATACCTGCAGCCAAATATATTTAGAAAGAGTAAACAATTGCCTTTCAGTGGAGTTACCCTTCCCCCCTGCATGCACACGTACACACACACACACATCACTTTAAAGCTGCCAATTGCAAAAGGTGCATTGCATACTCAACCGCTCTGCTGAAATTATGATGGTCATGAAAAATCTGCTTACTGAAGTTGTTCTGAGATGAATGTTTACATTCGTGTGTTTAGAGCTGCACAGATTACAGCCTTATTTCCAGAGAACTGTAAGTATGTACAAAATGTACTGCTCAGGAAAGACCCCCGCTCTGTTAGAAACCGTTTCAGCTTGACAAAGGTCTTCACTTGACCAAAAAAAAAAAGGAAAAAAAAAAGGAAAGAGAAGGAAAGAAAATAAAAAACAAAAAGAGCCAAAAGCTACAAAAGTGCAATATGCAAACTTGAAACCTAAAATTTCGCCTTGTCAATTAAACAATGTATCACTTTCAAAGTAACTCTGTCCCCTGACCCTGTTTACTTCCAATTAGAGATATGCTGATTTGGCCAGGAATTGTAAATTACAGAGGTGCCTTTTCAGGTTCCCGAAATAATCCCGGGGGGGGGGGGTGGGGTGGGAGGGGGAGGAATAAGCATAAATTTATACCAAATAGGCTCTGCAGAGTTGAGGACGTGAAATATGGCGCCCAGCCCTGCCAGCGGCCCGGGAGCTCCAGGCACCCCCGGGCATCCCCGGCAGGCTGCTCTGCTTGGCTCCCCTCCGCCCAGGCAGCAGCAAACGGCAAGGAGTTAAACAGCCAAATAATTTTCACACGTGCACACCTCAGTTTAGTGCAAGCCACTAACAGGGACATTCGTGTTTTTACTGCCGCTGGAGAAATTAGCCAGGTACAATAACTCACTAGGGAAAAAAAAAAGGGGGGGGATTGAAAAATTGGTATTCTCTCCAATTCTGGTAGTTTGATAACTGTTTCTGATGACATTGTAATTATTATTGCGATCAGGGTTCACTATCTTTTCCGCCTTAATCATGTGAAGTCTTATCGCTGAGTTACGTAAAAATAACCAATTTTCTCCCATAAAGGTAAGTTCTAATAACGAGGAAAACCCAAGGTTTTCCAAGGGAGTTAGGCTACCATTTTGCTGCAATGTTTACAGGAGATAAAACTTAAAATATATTAGTAATGAATCGCCACTATTTCCCAATTCCTGGTGTACGCACAAATCAACAGAATTTTCTAGAGGAAAAAGCAATTGAGGGAAGTGCGTGTATTTTACGGACTATACTGCATAGGTATTTGCCACAGGTAGAGTTCACCAGTAAATTTATTGGGAAGATTTCTGTTTCCAGATGGATGTCAAACAAAGTTTTGGACTCTGTTTAATTTGCCAGAGCATTAAAAAGGGAACACGTATAATGCCTTCAGCAACGAGGTATATTGCCTTAAAAGATGTGACTTGCCGTTTTCAGCAATTTACTTTAGGAACCAATTGTTATATAAGCTACACTTACTTAATACAGTGGGATAATCTCTTCACTGACTGTTTATTTAAAATGCCACTACTAGCAATAATGCAAAATAGTGGTAGCTGTTTTATGACGTTTGCTGTTTAATCAATTCACATGGTGATTTTTTACATGGTCTCTGATCTCTTTACCTCTAACAGATTTAGTTGCCAATAAATTAAAGTTTCTGCAGAAATGAGAGCAATGCTATCATGTTTATGTTTGTCACTGTTCACACGTGTGAGTGATTGAGACAGAAAAGGGTAAAAAAAGTGGCATTTTTGACACACGGTGGTAATCTGCAGGAAAATATTCTACATATGCGGTATGTTGGGAGAACATGAAACACAGATAACCTTGTTAATTGTGGTTTTTATGGTTAAGAGGATTGCTGGGAAGAATATGTAATGGTTCATCCTGGAATCTATTTGGTCATCTTGGAGGTATAAAAGGAGGGCGAGTGCTTGAAAACGAAAAGCCCTGGCTAGCAAAATCAGGAGGGAAGCACTGGGATCTGTGTTGCTGAAGTCACGCTTGCAGACATTACCCATTGCCCTGGTACATGGCCTTGTAAATCGTGGTCTAACAGCTCCGGCCTGCCCGAAAACCTTTCGGGAAGGGACAGCGAACCGGGTTTAGGCCTTACACATTGCATTTTTTCACTGTGCTGATATAATTATTTCCCGTGCCCTAGGCCCCTCTCTCTCCCCCTCTCCCTTTCTCTCCGAGGCGGCCTCACAAGCCCCCGCTTTAAAAGGCCCGAGATGTTTTGCATGAGGCGCTCACAATAGGGGTTGAGGGAATTGACAGTTTCAAAAACAAGGCGCCCTGTCCTTTCCAGATGCCGAGGACCCCTCTCCCGCACCATCTCTCGTTTGCTCCTCGCTGCTGGTGGCTTTACCCTTAGCATTGCAAATACACGGCAACAGCTGTGTTTGTAAACAGGGGGGAGGACGGAGGGAGCGCCGCCGGCCCCGTTCCCGCTCCGTGCGGCGCGCTGCCGCTGCCTGGAAATTACAATTAAAAAAAAAAAAAAAAGAAAAAAAAGGAAAGGGGAGAGTGAAATAAAAAAAAACGGCCAAAAAAAAAAAAAAAAGCGGGAGCGCAGCCGGGGCCCCCGAGCGGCGGGGCGGCCCCTGCGCGGCGGGCCCGGGGCACACCGCGCCTCGGGCCGCCATCTTGCCCGGCACCGGAGCCTTCTCGGCTCCCTGGCCCGGCTCCCCCTCTCCCGGCCCGGCTCCCTGGCCCAGCTCCCGTGCTCCCGGCCAGGGTCCCGCGGGCGGCGGGGCGGGCGCGGCGGTCTCCGGGGGTTCCCGCACTTCAAAGCGGGGCCGTGGCTCCCACCCCGCACCCCCCTCCAGCTCCTCCGCCGGGGCGTCCATCTTCCCGGGCTCTCCCGTAGCGCGGCAGGCCCTGCCCGCTCCGAGCCGAAGACGAGCCAGGGGGGAAGCCCGCGGTGGTTGCGCGGGGCCCTCTGGGCAGATACCGGGCTCGGGGCCAGGCAGCGGCCGGGGGAGGCCCGGGGCTCCGGGCCCGGCCCTGCGCCCTCCGCCCCCGCGGAGCCGGCCCGGGAGGGGACGGGGAGCGAGGTCAGCGCAGAAAGTCCAATAGGGCTGTTTGCTCTTGCGTCTAAAATGCAGCCGGGGCTGTAAAGCGTGTGAAATTACGCACCGGTCTCTTAAAGAGTGGCTAATTTATAGTAAATAGCGAGGGCTTTGTAAATGGATTTATTATGTTGTTTCTTGTTAATTGTTGAGAAAATCCCCATTGTTGAGTGTGAATGGCTTTATGGGCTAACCCGGGCCGCGCTGCAATCCCGGGGCAGTAAATGGCCGCTCCGCTAATGTGGCCCGTAGCGAGAAGCCGGACCAGCCGCGGTGACCTTTGGGCAGCGGGGCCAGACACGGACGGCCCGCAGACAGGCCCTGCTGAAGCCTCGTCCCTCGGCGGGCGAAGCGCCGGGACCCCAGCCCGGGGTGACCCCCTGTCCCGGCCCGGGAGTCCGGCGAGCAGCGGTACGGCCGAGCCCGCCGGCCCCGCCGCGGCAGCGCCCACGTGAAAGAGCCGCTCCCCCGCTTTGTTCACGGCCGCGCTGCCCCGGGTGTCCCTGCCCGCCTGCCCCGCACCGCCCCGGCCGCAGCCCCGCTGCCCCTGCCCGCCGAATGGCACGTCCGCATGGCGAGGGGGGCTCCAGCGCGGCCCTGGGCCTCCCACGCCGACGTTTTCCCCTTAGACAAATAAACAGGAGCCAGCACCTTCAGCCCCTTCTCCCCTGTCCCGGAGGGGTGGGGGAGGGCATGGGAATAGGGGTGTCGCAATGAGCTTCCCTAAACTCCACACCGTGCCCCCTCTTTCCTGGCTGCAGGAAGAGCTCCGCTACTGCTCCCGGCGGTCAGAGGGACCAGGACGCGGGGACTTCCTCGCCGCTGGCACCCAAACCTCTCCCGCGTGCACGCGCCTGCATATTGTAAAATACAAATCACGATGAAATGTAAATTCTACTCTAGAAACTTATATTGGGCTATTCTCTTTCCTGAAATCTCTCCCCCTCTGATTTCGCTATTAGGAGAAATCCCCCTGGGTTTAGAGCACTTGTTCCACGGATTTCTGTACAGCCCACATCTGTTGCCTTCCCCTCTCCGACTCGGGGCTCTGCCCCTGCTGCAGGCAGAGGAGGGCGCGGGTAACCCGGCGGGACGGGCCGCGGAGGGGTCGCCGCAGCCCGGCCCTGCCCCTCGGAACTCAGCGATTTTCCAATCTGCCTTTCAGGATCGGGATTGAATTGCAATCGTGTCAGATGCACGGCTCCCTCTTCGCCGGGACTTGTGCTCGCAGCCCTCTTCCAGGCTGATAAGTAGTGTCGGAGCTGCTAGATAGGGCTGTACAGTCCATTTCCCTCAAAACAGGATGTTTCCGTCAACCTGCATTTGGTTTTCCCCAAAGAGCAGAGGAGAGTTTAGCTGGGAAACACGTCCCGGCTAAACCCTCGCCTTCAGCTGCCACTCGGGTCACTCCACATCTCGGTATTATATTTCATCCTGTCATTCTCCTTTCTCTACCTTCCCGGGCAAAAATAAATAAACTAACAAACAAACTGAGCCTTGGAAAAGCCTCTGGTGATGGTGAAGCGCGGGGCTGCCGCACCGGCAGCGCCCGGCGGAGCGGTGGGGCCGACCAGCATCCCCTCGCCTGCCGAGGCACGGCTCGGTCCCGGACACACCCTCCGCGACCTCCCGGTTGTTTGTTGTAGGTTGTTGTTGCTCCCGGAGCAAAACCCCCCGCTCTCCTGGACCACCTCCTGCCTGGCTGTCCCGGGAGCAGTGTGTTAGCTGGGATTTCCAGGGTCTTTGTGCGTTTGTGGAGATGCGTGTGAATGGGGCTGCGAGTGTTAAAGCTGCCACATAACCTGTGCGAACATATGTTTTATATTTACCCGCGATGCTTTTGTATTCCCGAGATTCAGGGGTAAGCTGCCCGAGACAATAACAAAGCTAGAATTATTATCTAGTAAAGTGCATGGGGAAAATAAATACGTAAATAAATAAATTTTTTAAAGGAAAGAAAGAAAAGGGTTTGTTCTCTTCTAGAAACGCTCATTTCTATTTCCGTGGACATGACATTTTGGTAGGAGTAAATAGCAATAACGTGCTATTCCGTGTACAGTTTTCCAAACCACTTGAAAAACTTTACTGTGTCTTCTGTGGATTTTTGAAGTAGCACATTATAAGCAGAAGGATTTTCAGATTGTTTCCCACTATGACATAATCGTCCCCATCAAAATCTGGCTAAGTTCGCCGGAGGGAAAAAGATGTTCATGCTAAATGATGTGGTAGGAGAAAAGAGAGAATGGCGTTTAATACGCCATATAAAATAATGTCAGATCTCCCCGGCTGTGATCTTACAGTCTCTCTTACATTTTAGAGGAAGTTTATAAATGGTTACCTGGGGTTTACAAATTTTGCTAGTAAAATCTCATTAATTCCATTATGATTTCTGTATCCTTCTCCCGTAAAGGGGCCTGTAAAATGTAGCCATTCTACACAAGCCCTGCCATCCATCAAGTCCGTGAACATTCGTATTTCCCTATCTAGCTGCGTAGAGGACGATAAATAGAAAGGCTCTCCAGATAATCGCTGATATCTCTTGCCCTCCACCCAGGGCACTTGGCAGTGTTTGTTCCGTCCCGGAAAACCGACCTTCTGAAACAGACTTGAAAGTAGGTGAACTTTTTAAAACACACCTGAAACTTGGAAATCTTTATGTACGTGTTTGCATTGCTCGTGGGGCAAAGAGGAGTATACTCGGCAGCAATTCCTCATCAGCGGACTTAAAAGAGTCTCCTGGCTTTCCCGAGGCCTTTCTGCCTCCCTCCCTCCCCTCTGTAAACACGCGCGCACAGATGCGGTGGGGCTTCCCGGGAATGCTCCAGCCCGGAGCACGGCTCCTCTGCCAGCTCCTGCCGTGCTGCTGCATTTGTTCCTCCCGTTTCCCGCAGAAGAAGGATGACATCGGGTTTAGAAAAAAGCTCCGGAGTGCGATTGAGAGTTCAGCGGCTCGCAGCCTCAACGCTGGCACAAAAGTGCAGGATGATTTTGCTGAGGCTTCGTGCGATCTGCTCCGGCTTCACAAAACCTGCGAGTCCGAGCCGCCCTCCATGCAGAATTTACTGCTTGTATTTGGTTTAGCAACGCCAATGGCGTCTGATCATTTAGAAAGACGAACTACATAAACATCTGATAGTTTGTATTAGAATCAAGCACAGTGACAATTGCACAGAACTGGTTTTAATTTTATTCCAAAGTGTTTACACATCGACATATGGTGAGTTTGTCTTCGCTGAGAAAGTTAAAAATCAGTAGCATTAATAGCTCTGCATAGGCATGATAGCGATTAACATTTCTGCCTCTCTATCAGCCCAAGGTTTCTGACGAGGAACTCTTGGGTGCTGAAAGAAAAAGGGGTTTCCAATAGGACTAACTGGCTCTGCCCGCAAAGGTGCACATGGTTTCCTCGCAGGCATCACCGAGTTCAGCAGGACTCGCTCTCTCTCCACTGACGGACGTGGAAAAGCAGCAGCGCCCTTGCTCCATGTTTATCTCTATTTTACAATGCCTTCGCTCTCTGGTACCTGCAAAGCTCAGCCTGAAAGAACAGCCTGAAAGAACCCGCTTGCTCCCGGCGAAAAGAGCTGTGCTATGATAAAGGGCTGGAGCCTGGTTCCGCCGAACTCCGGCTGGGATGACAGCATTTCCAGGAGCCTCTCTCGCTCCCAGGGAAGCGGGAAAAGCAAATCTCCCGAGCCCGCTCCCTATCCCACACTTCCTATCAAGGTGCCTCAAATCCTTTGGTGTACTCCCTGGTTTTCCCAAGGGCTGTCCAGCGACATCCAGTCGTAGCAAACTGGGGTGGCAAAAACTCGGTCATGCCGGAACATTTGCTATAAAGGAGGATGTGCTCCCAAAGAGATCATTAAACTATGTATTTCTGTGTGTTGAAAAAAAGAAAATCAATTCATACGCAAGAGTCATCGACATTTGCAAACGCTGCTAATGCAGCATTTCCCCCCAACGTCGAAGGACTATTATTTTTAATTTTCAGGTGGTGCTTTACGAAGATCATGAAATCACGTAGAAACGTTAAGCCTAACCCAATCCACAGATGTCTACGCACGTCTCTAAGTCAAATAGGTCAAATATTTTTTAAAGGCACATTTACCAAGAGAAAAAAAAAAGGCATCTAAGCTGGAAACCTGTGGGGGCATAACAAAAGGAAAGAGGCCACAAAGAAATATCCCACAGTGGATTACAAGGTTATGGGACAGGTCACTATAGGAAAGTTAAACAAAAAATGAAGGGTACATTATATAAACCTCACATAATTAAAAAATAGTTAGTTCCAATGTTTTAGTTATACCTTCAGATATTTGTTGAGTTTGTTGTCCAAGTGCCTGTAAATTTATTGGGAGATTATTCAGTTAATATGCCTTTATTTACCCCTCGTTTGCTTTTCCAGATAATTAGAAAACTGACCGCAGCCTTTAATGACTGTGTATTTAATGAAGACTATGATTATTTTACACGCAGACAGATGTACAGAATGAGCTATTATAGGAGGGGACGTAGTCAGACAAGAAATAAACCCAGCCTTACAGAGAGAGGACTCTAAGACAGTAATATATTAAATATTGCAGCGATCGATTTCAATACCCTGAGTGGAGACGGGAATAAAAATTCACCCCCAAGATGAAATGATTAGGAATTCTTTGTTGTGCGAAAAATAAAGCGATTTTTTTTCAGATCCTTTTTGTCCAGGTTAGAGAAGGGCCGGACAAGCATCTTTCAAGCTCTTGGGTCGCAGTTTGGGATATAACTCTAGAGGTTAGCCGCATCTCAATGGCGTTTCTCCGTGGTAAAAAGATGGGTCTTTGTCCGAAGAGAGCCGGATTAAATATCAAGCCCGGCTCCGGTGCGCGGGACAGGAGAGGCCACCCGGCAGCGGCTGCCACCCGCGGCAGGGCTGAGCACCGGGGCGCCGGGCGGGGGCTGGCGAGGGGGTCCCGCAGCCGGGACCGCGGGACGGGCAGGGGTAGGGCGGACGGCGGGAGGGGAGCGGTACTGGGCCGCCCCCCGGCAGCCCCTCCGTGGCCAGGCCGATTAAAGCGGCACACAAAGCTGCGTCCCCGCCACCCTCCGCTCCCACCGCTGCCCCCAGCTCTCTTCTCCCTTTCTTCCCGCATACCTTCCCCTCCGCCCCCAGCCACAGCCCTTCTCAGCTTTAATTAATAATTAAAAGGCGGAATGAAAATTAAAGAGGGGGCAGAGGAGGAGCGAAAGCCCGCGGGAGCCCGCCTGGGCGCTGGGGTCGGGAGACAAGGTGGCCGGGTGTCGTGCGGGGCTGCCGGTCGGGGGTCTTCCCGCACCCTCTGGGCCGCCTCCCTCCCCCTATTCCCCCGGGATGCCGGGGTGGCCGCCCGGCACAAGGCTGTTGGCGGTAGGCCGGGACTGAGGCTTGGCATAGCAGCGGCCGGGAGCTCGGGTTCGCTCCGCTCCCGCTTGGCTGCAGGGAAGAGGAATTACAGCCCAGAAAATGCGAACCTGTTGACTGCCACGTCCCTAGTGAAAGGGCCGGTAGTCTTTTACATTCCCAAACCTATGAAGTAGGGATGCCATCGCTGGGCCCCTGGATTCACCTGTCACTGCAATCACTGCCCCCGAGCACTGACAAATATTCACAATAAAAGAGTGAAAGGGTCTCTTAAGGTTCACTGATTTGTGTGTAGAACTTTGGAAAACTGCAAACAAGCGAGAAAAATTGTCCATTCTTGTGAAGGGAAATACAAGTTTGCACTTAACCGTTCAGCAACAAAACCCAAGGACTGGCCAAAGAGCCGGTGACATACACTGTAATCTCCATAACAATTTCATTTCCTCTCTTCCCTCTCTCCCTCTTTACTGGTTAGCAAAGAGGAAAATCTAAGGGTTTAATCCCGAGGAAGGCTTTCCATTTATTCCCACTGCAGGGAGAAGGGGATATTGAGAAAAGCCAACAGATCCTGAACAAGATGGAGAGGGAAGTCCTCAGGCTCCGCGCTGGGAGAGGCGGGTTGGGAGCATCCAGCCAGAGGACACATGCGAGTCAGAGTGAAATAGAAACTGGCGCTATTAGATTTCCTTTTAAGTGTGCCTTTGGATTAGTTGTACACGGAATCTAGTAATTAAGGCCCTTCTCTTTAGAGAAAACCTTTTCGGTTTCGTATTCCTGTGTCGGGCGTGATTGCTGCGTGCTCGAGAAAAAAAACATAAAGGACCAGTTTTTCTTTTGAGTGCAAAAAGTTGCTGCCACATAAGTGTTTTTTTTTTTCTAAAGACAACATTAAACTGTAGGGTATTAACAGTAATCACCGAGGGATCTGTTTTGTACCGTCTCAGGCCTCAGAATCTGCTGTTCCCATCTTGCTGGAACCAGGGAAAAGCGCTTCCCGATTAAATTCTGCATTAATAGAACTTGGCAACCGGCAACAAAAACCTTGCTTAAGTGAAATGAAGAGACAAAAGGCACTTTAAATGCTGAGGTTGGGGGCTGGGGAGCTTATGCCACTAATTTTGAATGAAGAGGACGTTCACGCCTTGCAGCCAGCGGCGAGCCCGTGCTTGGGCTGGGTGAGGGATAGCACTAATTCTCCTCCGTGGGCTCGCTGTGAGGCTCCGGGCAGGGCTCGCTGCCCTCCTCATCCCTCGCCTCCCGGGGACGCGCCGTAGGGATCGAGAACTGGGAGATCCGCAAAAGCAACCCTTTCGTCTCCCTTCTTAGGAGGGACCTCAGCTCCGCCGGCCGCGGGGGGCGCCGGGGGCTGACGGGAGGTGGCGTGGGGGATGTCGCCACGCACTGCCCGGAGAGTTCAAAACGGAGCATTTCCACGCCTTGCTCCGGGGGAAGGTTGTTTCACCCTCATTCGAGAGGCGGACGGCGTTCCCCGCGGGGACACGCGACCTCAGAAGTCCCTTCCCGATGTCCATGAGCTCTGTGCTGCCGTGCGGTGGGCTGGGGGGCAGCTCCCACGCGTGTCCGGCGCGGCAGGACGCCCGGCCCCGCGGCGGGGGTATGGAGCCTGCTCCGGCGGGGGATGCGCGGAGCGTGGAGTGCGGAGCGGGGCCGCAGCCCGTGCCGGGGCCGGCTCTGGGCGCGGAAATAGAAATGTAACATCTCCTCAGACAAATTAATTTTTGACGGATTTATGGCACGGTTTGCTTTCAGGATATTCATTGGCTTCTCCGAGCTGTAATAAAGTCCAGGGTGCAGAAGTATAAACACGCACCGTCTGCTCGGCGGAAACCCTCCAGCAGTATCTGCCAACCAAAGATCAAGACACTTTGTGCATTTTCCACAGATAATGCCCATATTCCGAATGAGTGATCAGAGAACTCCGGTATTGTTAAGTAAAATGAGAGGAAGGCGAGTGACGTGGGAGTCGAACAATGGCATTTCTGAATCAGTTTGGTTGATTGACATTTGGGGGCTTCATGACCCGAGGGAATAGGACTCATTACCGTGAATACACCAAAACATCAACCGAGATTAGAACTCTGGATCTTTTAAAAATCCCATTTCATTCTAAATTATAGTGGGAAAATACCAATTCTAAGAGAAAAGAAAGAGAGAGGGAAGAAATTACTCCTTTATGCCCCTTTAATTGCTCAAAGCCCCCAAATAGAGTAAGAAATAGCGTTAAGATTTTAGGCAGCATTTAAGAGGAGAAAATTAACTTTACAAGCTAAAAATCTCGCTGCTGACAGAACAGCGAATACGTGAAAATAGGTATTTCTGGGACCTGCAGATCTTGCGTTGAGCCAAGGTGAGAATAGGCGCATGGTGCAGGAATAACTTAATAAGGAGGATATTTGACAGATTGATATGAATAACTAATTAGATGTGATTCCATGCTCCTTTGCGTTTTGTATCTCAAATTCTCAGGAAAACTACAAACAAGCTTGAGGAAGAAAAAAAAAAGGGGGCAAGTAAAAGGGTGAGGGAAAATGTGTTCAAACCACTCTGGAGAGTCAGGAGAGGCAATCATGAGGAGTGCTGTGGGAGTCTGTTTGGAAGGGCGGCTGCCTCTGAACGGAGTCCATTTCTCACAAAATTGTGAGGGGAAAAAACAAGGTAGATAGGGTATGTGACAGAGTAGGGTGAAGTCCGTGAGAGACCGTGACCGACCTTCCCCGGCGGAGCAGCCCCAGCCGGAGTCGGTGGCCGTCGCGATTTGACCATCTTCAAACCCATCTACGTATCCTGACACCGACAAACACAGTTTCTGGGTCCAGCACAGGGCCAGCGTGCCTTACAAAGAGCCGGCTCCTTCCTATCCTTCGGAAGACAAATACTCACGGGGTTCCGAAACAGGATAAGGCAGTTAACCAATGCCATTCTGAACGTGGCTGCAAGGAGAGGTTGCCCTGTTATCAAATTTTCGATCACTTATCAAAGCTGAGGATTGCCGAGGAGTCATTGCTTTGCACAATAGGAACAAGGACGGGTTTATTTTTTCGGCGACCAGAAATACAAGTAATTAGGACCCTGGCAAGCCCGCCAAATGAATTTAGTGCTTTCAGGTTAAAACACAGACATAGAAGCAAACCCGATGATTATCTAAATGTTCAATTATACATTTACTAATACGGCCAGTGACTCGCAGCCGCCGCATATCCAGATATCATGTTTATACGGAGACATCTTGGCTTTAATTAATGACTGCTTTATTTTTATTATTCTTGGGAAAAATATAGGTGTCACGCCACATTAAAATTAAGATTATTTTAATTTATTTAGGTTCTTAAGCAAAAATCAGTCTAATTGCATTTCGAATTACGAGAGAGAGGCGATTGAACTGATCGGGAATTCCGAACAAAGCCAGGGCGCCGGTAACATGCAGCGCCGAGCCGGAGCAGGGGGAACCTCCACGCTTCTTCCGTGTCCTTCTGCGGTTCCCCCGGGAGGGAGGAGCGGAACGGAGCGCCCGGGGGGCACCGCGGACCCGCAGCCCGGGCCCGGCCGAGCCCCGCGTGTTGCCGCGGACCGGCCGGGAGATGCGAAACTCGCGGCGCTCCCGCCCGCCTGCGCATCCCCGGGCACGGCGGGGACACACCGGGGGCTGCGGGGGCGCGGCGGGCGCGCTCCGCTCCGCTCCGCTCGGCCGGGAGGTGGCCCCGCACCTGCGCGGGGGCCCCGCGGGAGCTGCCGGTGGAGCGCAGCGTCTCCGGCCGCCGAGGGAACAAAGGCGGCGGCGGGGGGCGGCCCAGGGGGCGCAGGGCGGGCCGGGCGGAGGGGCCGTGAGGGGCTGAGAGAGGCCGAGAAGGGCCGTGAGGGGCCGAGAAGGGCCGTGAGGGGCCGAGAAGGGCCGTGAGGAGCCGAGAGGCGCCGTGAGGAGCCCAGACGGGCCAGCCCGCCGCGGCCCGGCCTCGGCCCCGCCAAACACGGGCCGGCAGCGCCCCCTGCAGGGCGGCGGCGGCGCGGCGGCGCTTCGGCGGCGGCACCGCCCCTTAAAGGGGCCGGGGCTCTTAAGGTGGACCGGACGGGGCGGCGGCGGCGGCCCCTCCGCGCGGGGAGCCCCGTCCGCACCGACGGGGCGGCCGCCGGACGCGTCCTGAAATACTGGCGGGGCTGCCGCCGTCTCAGTCCTTGGTCCCTGTTCTCCCCTGGAGGCATCGCAGTGTTCGCAGCGCATGCGGGTGAAGCGTGCAGTGTTCTCGCGGCCGTGATTAGGCCCGTACCGCGTTATCAGGGGTTATCAGGGGCAGCGGTGCCGGGGCAGCCACCGCTACATCTGCGGCAGGGACATCCTCGGGGGAGGTGCCAGTGGAGCTGCCCGGGGCGAACTGGCCCCTCCGACGGCGGCGGCGCTGCTGACGGGCCGAACCTCGGCCCACACTGTCCGCGGCGCTTCGTGCTTTGCTTCCTGGCGGGAAGATCCCGCTCCTCCCGGGATACGGACAGACTCCACCGCCGCGCATCATCCTCCGGGACCGGCGGCTGCTCTGGGTTCCTTACCCGCCTTGGAGCACTGACCCCGAGTGGGGGTGAGAAAAAAAAAAAAGGGGGAAAGAAGGAAAAGAGTAGTAGAGCCCATTCAAGTGGTCCTGCCCCAGGCACCAAGCTCCTGGCAGCCCCAAGCAGTTTTAGCCAGGGGGCCCCAGCTGCCAAGGTAGATGCTCTCCCTCGGCCCCCTGTTCCCTCCGCGCTCACGGGCACGGCGGCAGCTCCATTTCGGGGCGCCGGGGCCGCGGGCCGAGCCCTCCGTGGATGCCGGACGGGACGTTCCCGCCAGGCTGTTGAAGCGGAGTATCCTCTCCCTGCCCTGAGACACCAAAGAATGTTAATTAAGAAAAAAAAAATTATAAAAAGTTTTAAAAAAGGCTAAGGGGGACAATTCTCCTACACAGTGTTTTGCAGCCCCCCAGAAAGGCCGTGCGATCCCTTCGCGCCATCCCGGGGAAAACAGGGGATGGAGGCGCCGCTGTGCGCGCTTCTCCGTGGTCCTCTCCCCACCCATCAGCCTCACGGAGCAACTATATTATTCTGGCTTTTGGTGTTACCGAGAAGGCGCAGAGACAGCCCGGACGGTCTTCCCATGGAAGTGCCGGCGTTGAGCCCCCGACGATCCGCGGGCGCGGTGCCCGCGGCGGGGCCGGACGGGCCGCGCAACTCCGCTCCGGCTTCGCGGACGCGGCAGCGGGACGAGAGACACCGGCAAACCTCGCAAGGGCCACCCCCTTCCGCACCTCTTCTACCGTCCGAAACGAAGCCGAAGAGGCAGGAGCGGTGCCCGGGGATGGCTCTCGACTGCGGGGAGATGCGGTCGTTACGCTGAAAATTCAGGGCTGAACTACTCAGGTTTCCTGACGGGGGATGGTTTTTTTGGGCGTCTGGTGGTGGTGGAAACTAATGAAGACAAATCTGCACTAGAGCTATTCCACACAGGCCATGAGGCACGACGAGGTTTTCCTCTCGTGTTTTTAGGTGGTGATTTGTGAGCTCCGCGCACGGCGGTAGCGGCGGGGCGGCCCCGCCGCGCAGCGGCCGCGCCCTCACGGTGCCTGGCGAGCCCGAGCCTACAGCGAGCTGGCCGGAATGGCAGCGAAATGTTTTCTAGATCAAACCGATTTCCCGAGCCTCCCGCCCCGCGCCCCGCGCAGAGGAGCTCAGGGAGGGCGGCTGGCGCTGCGCGGCGCGGCCACGACCTGCCCCGCCGGCTCTTCTGGGCGCTATAGCCCAGCCGAGCTCTGAAACAAGGCGAGGAAGGGAGTGACAAGTCCTCCGCGCTTCGCCGCCTGATTTTTTGTTTGTCTTTTTTTTTTTTTCGCTCGAAGTTTATGCGGATTAGCCAAGAAATTAGCGCTGGGGTTTTCCCGGCCAGAGATGATCCCCAAAATTTGACATTAATGTGTTTAGCTTGCTGGTAGGCTTTCACGGAGAAAAATAAACAAAAGTCTGCACCCCGAGAAATTACCTAAGAGACCCAAGTGCCGAAGGGGAGAAGTGATCTTTTGCCCCAGGGTTCATAAGCAAGTGAATAAAAAATAGTACACGTCTTTTTATTGATCAATCTAATGTTGGAGCGGGTGGCTGTAAAATCCTGAAGGGGCAAGCTGTGCCATGAGCAAGCAACAATCCCATAGACTTCAGCGGACCGTGTCACAATAACCCATAATAACCGCTATTAAAGCGGCAGCAGCAAATCAGGTACCTTATCTCCCCTTTTCATCTAACGCATAAGAATATTCTGTCTTCCCTTGACAAAGAAGCCCTCATCCAAAGCATTTTGTTCCCCTTGACAGAATGAAACACATTTTCCTCCCAAAGTAAACATAATGCATGTGACTAACACACTGGCAGGGCCAACAGCAGGGAATTTAACTTTTAAAGAAACCGATCTCTACCCGTGATTGATGCTGTGTCGCTCTGACAACAGAGAGTGTGTAGCTAATTGCCTCTATAAACGAAAAAGATATTGCCCTCATTTTATCAAACACATTCTTTGTCCGGGGCTAAAACAAGTGTCACAGTAAATGGACATGACTGTAGAGATTAATGGTTTCCCAACAGTGAAATCTGAATAAGAACCCCGTGTTGGCAACCAGTGTCTAGTTTAAACTGGGAAGGATGTTTAAATTAATTTTTCAGGAGCAATTTCCAAGGACTCCTCTACTGAGCTACAATCTCTTGGGGGCTGCTGGACAGGTTAAGCCACAGCTCCTGACACCAGGACCTTGAGGAACTCCTGGAGGCCCTTGGGACCCCTCCAGTCCTGGGGACCTTTCTGGCCCTTGGAACTTCCCTGGGCAGAGCTTTGGCCACGGCTGCCCAAACAGGCTGCTCTTCAGGCTTCAGCTCTCCAACCCACCATCCACAAGGCATCACAAAGAAGGGTCTGCAATAGGTTTCTTTTGGGTCTCACTAAAGGACAGGGCACTCCTGACTTTCTTGCAAAGGAACTTCGAATGTTTCCTCTGTTCTTTAAGAACATTTTGTTTTCTGTACAACTTGAAGGCCAACAGCCAGTATTAGGAAGAAAAAGAGAAAGCTTTACAGCAATATTTATACAAACAGGTATTTATACAAACAGGAAATTCTGTGTGAGCACTCAAGAAAATTAAACTTCATCTTCAGCCAACAGGCTTCTGTAATCTTTCTCTCCCAACAGCCCAGTTTATACTTTTACTCCTACCCTTTTCCTTACAAGCCATTCCCTCAATTTTATAGCCAGGCATGATAACAATGTCTGTTGTACTTCCCTTTTTTTAAAAGGGGTATCGAAATTTTGAAGAACATGGAAAAGAGACCCTGCCCTCCCACCCTTATGGTTTGATACCCAAAAGTGTTGTACAAGATGGTCTTGGAGCATTCCCTTTTTTAAGGGACTGGATTACAACAGGAAATATCCTCGAGCTGGAACTGTGAGGTGTAGAAGCTCTCTTTAACCTAGTGGGGAAAGAAATAACCTGAACAAATAGCAGGAAACTAGAGCAAGGCAAATTCATGTTTGAGGAAAGTACACATTCATAGGATGCTGCTAATTCACTGTTATTGCTGGTTTTAAGCCTTCCTGGAAATTATGATTTTGTCAGACATGAGTTAGTAGACACAACACTGGGTGAAGTGGGTGGAATCTAATGGCCAATCTTAAATAAAATGTATTTTTGTGGGTTCACAGAATTTAACACTGAGGACCAGAGTTTCTTCTTCTGCTTAGTCCAAACTTAGTGACAGGTCAAGAAGCATGTGAAGCAAGAAGCGCAGGTACCCTGAGGCTGCTGTTGAGCAGTTTTTTGTTTTCCTTCTGTCTATCTGTAGTTGTTACTGACAAAGTATCTCTGGAGTAAAGCATCTTTGCATAATTATTTATGCTTCAGGTTTAAACTCTCAAATCCATTCCCCTGTATTTTGTTGTTTGTTTGTTTGATTGTTTGTTTGTGTCTCTAAGAGTTTGCCTCTTACTCCATGGAATAGCAAGCACGTTCTCATTGCTGATATTTTCCCTGCTGAACCTGCCTTACAGATAGCATGAACAGTGCAGTTATGCCTATTAGTCACAGTGCTCGGCCCTGGTGTTAGACTAATTTGGAAAGACTTCCTGCATAGCAAGAAACAGCAGGATTTGATCATAGTCAGGGATCCATTACAACATGCAGCAAGGCTCTTTAAGTAGCCCTTATCACCTGGGACATTTAAAAACTGCACTCAAGAGGCATCAGTAAAAAAACCACGAAGAAACATTGCATTCAAAGGAAGACTGATTGCTCGATCTGCTGGATCTTGTTCGTCACTGAATACTAGGAGACTGAATAAATAATAATAATAAAGAAGTCTGGCAAAGCAGGGAGAGAATGGACAGCAAATATTGACTCTTTAACTGCACTGTTTTGCAGAATATTAAATTAACATTCCCGCATGATGTCCAGGCATCAATCCTGATCTCCCTGGAGTCAGTGGTGACATTTCTATTGTCTTCCATGGATGAGGACTATTTATCTGAGGGCATCTTGATCAAAATAAACACAATGAAACAGACTGTACTTGAAAATATTTTGAACTTCCTTTTGCTTGATTTGAACAGTTGCTTTGGTGCTAGGTTATTAAATCTTGACTTTACCCCAAGAGAGGTTGCTGTTGTATTACTATTCTCTTTCCTTTGCTGCAGGGATAATCAAACATTTCAATAGCTTTCTGTTGACTGTGAGACTATAGTTACTTTTAACCCTTTTTCAGCCTAGTCAAACAAAAATGTTAATGGAAACATCTCCAGACAGCTCTTGGTCAATCTAAGTATCAGTTAGACTTAAAAAAACTCTAGTGCTCTATAAACTATTAAACCCCAGGTATTTTACAGAGAGGGAAAATATCCTTATTTTGCTGCACTTTGTACTGAAAAGAAAACCACCTTGTGAAATTTGAGTGTCAGTACCTGGAAAATACACAGATGTTGATGGCATCTTCTGTTTTTAAATGCTACCCCAGAGCTCACAGCTCACCTCTTGGCCTGTGACATCTCTGCAAATGACATCTCCTTTTTTAACAAAATGAAACATTCTGATCTTTGAGCACTACAGGAAAAAAAAGTGCATCTCTTTTGGTTTACTTTGGACAGCCTTTTTTTTCTGTCTTCTTGTAACCCCTTTTTTTTCCCGATGAAAGCAGCCCCACAGTAAGATTCACAGCTGTTTACATGAATGCCTATTAGCTGCAAAGGGGGAGAGCTACACTTAACCAGTTATTCTTTGGTTTTAACTAATGTAGCTGCCACTGAATTTTTTCCTTGGTTCCCAGGACAAAAGTAAGTAGTACTGGGAAAATGAGGTTGGTTTTCCAAATGTCTTTTTGTAGGATCCTGTAAATAATAGTAATCAGAAGTGTGCAAAGTGTGAGTCCCGTTATATTATGAGACCTCTCAGATATTAATTATGTGCATTTATATAGTTATATAGTTTATATAGTCAAGTTACCAATAAATACAGACCAACACAACAAACTCAGAGCAAGAATTTGCCATCTGTGTCTCAGTATAAAACCCTTCCCCAATGAGTGGATAATTTACTTTCCTCATTCAGTGGTGTAACTCAGCTAGGCAATTAGAGGCCCTGGTATTTTAATAAAGTTTCCAGGGCGAAGGAGGCAGGGAAGGGTTAAGCTGCCTGCCTCCCAGCCCCTTCCGAGGGGGTGGGTGCAGGAAAAGGAGCGTGGCCTTTTTCTAAGCAGAGAGGGGTGAAAAGGGAAAGCCCACTGGCTGTGTCGACTTTTTGGTCAGAGGAAAAAGCTTTGTTTGGTGTTACTTTGTGTATTAATGAACCGTGCCTTGAGGGAAGGGCCTACAAGAGATTTGGGAGTTGCCCGGGCAGGCAGGGGTCTCCCCAGGCTGCAAGGGAGCCTCGCACTCCCAAGGGATGCTCCAGAGGGATGCTGAGACCCCCGTGTCCCGGCTTCCCGGAGTACACGGGCACAAAGCAGGCAGGGACACAGTCCCGTAGCCGTCCTTCGGGAGCACAGGTTATCCCATCAGGACCCCTCTCACACGTGTTCCCTCTCCAACCCAGGCTCCTTATGAGCTCGCCTGCTGTAGCAGCTCCTTCCTCGGCTCTCCCGGCCCCTGCGCAGCCCCTCGCGGGGCGGCGGCACCTCCTACCCCTGTTCCAGGGAGCCCAGCCCTGGCTTTTTCCCCGTCTCTAACAGGAGCATCGTGTCTTTAGGTCGCGGGTACCGTTTTCCGAGGATGGAGCGGCCCACGCGTGGGAGCCGGGGAGAAGCGGCGCTGGGCACGGGAGCGCTTGTCTTATTTCCTGCGGAAAACCGGGCTCGAACCGCAACCGTCGGGTTCAAAGGCCGGAGCGGCTGCGGCGGCTCAGGAGCGTCTCCTGCCTCTGCGGGGACCGCGCCGTCGGTTTGACCCAAGTGCTTAAAAACACACAGGAGGGAACTTTCTGCCCCATCCCCGCCTGCCCCCGAGCAGCCCGGGCTCCCGAAGGGCTGCTTGGGCGCAGTTGTTTGGCTCTCCTGCAGGAGTTGGTGCAGGTCAGCTGCCCTCTATTCGCTCTTCCCCTTGCTCTTTTCTGTGAACCCTCCCAAAACCCACCCTCCACTTTTCCACACGTCCAGTGTCGTGAATGCAGCGAATAACCAGTAATACCCGGGTTCTGGTATTCCCCAGGAGTTCAGAAAACTCCTTTTGGGAAACTAAGGATGACAGAAAATTGGGAGTTACCTATCCACAGAAAAAAATTAATGCGGAGTCTCTATGAGATAAATATTTCTCTAAAAGAATTAATTACACAAACCTGATTAATGCTTTATGTTGTAGCTGTTTATTGACTACAGATTCAAGCCTCGTGGAAAAAGAAAAAAAACAACCCAACAACCCAACAAATCCTAATTGTGAAACGTGATTATTCAATTAAAGACTGTCTTATAGTGTGCACACTAAATGAAAACCACAGAAGCAGCTGTATGACAGTATCCTAACTCTTCGGTACCTTTCGCTGTAGGCTGGGTTTTCTAAAGGTGAAAACAACCTCTCTCTCCACCCCCCTCAATGTGGAATTCCCAGCGACGGCAGCAGCATTCCTCGTTAGCAGGATCTGAAACCCGAACCTTCAGCCGGGCACCACAGTTTGAGTTACACGACTAACCGCGTGGGTCCCAGCCAGGACAACAGCGTTATCTTGGGTGTGGAGAAGGTTCCCGGTGTAAGGCTGAGGCTGCACAGCCCCACTGCTCCCCCGTGTCATCCTCTCGGATTTCCTTCAGCCTCCCGTGCAGGGGGTGCTACAGCTGCTCACATAAGGGTCTCTTGGCCTGGCCTTCAGTTGAAATGTGCATGCTCAGTTATTTTTGGTGTGTCACCACCATTTTTGTTGAGAATGTGACTGACTGGAATGTTCGTAGCTTTGTATCTTGGCCAAATTGTAGCACAAAGCCACGGGACTGAGAAAAGGCGCTTTTCTGGTTCTGAGTCTTTTCTTTCGCTAAAATTAAAAAATGTTTTGCAAGCAAGTTGAAGATATTGTAAATTCCCTAATATTCCAAAAGTATTTTATAAAGCAAAGTGTTTTGCAGCACAAGTATTAAGGTAACCACTTACTTAGTTTACCAATATTTTAATGTAATTGTATAAATTCCAAGGCACAATTGACGAGGTGTTTGCTGCTTGTGGGCTTCATAGTAATTTAAAAATCATTACCACTTCTGTCATGTCAAAGGACTGATTTTATTACTGTCTGTGTCTACATGTGAAAATTAACACTGGACTGATTTAGAGAAGCAAATAGGGAAGACTGTTGCTATGCTCTTTTTGCAAGGGGTCTACTTTTGCCTGTCAGATATCTGTAGGTAATTGCTAATTTTACTAAAACCGAAATGCTTACTTTGACTTTACACTGTGCATTATTTTAATGGCAGAAGATGGTATACAAACACCTTTTATCTACTTTCCCTCCTACTGGGCTTGCAACATCAAAGACAGTCCCATTCATCTTTGTTTCAAGGTGGGCTGTAAGTTTTCATCTGGCAGGGTTGAAAATCAAACTGACTGTACTTGATCACAGTGGGATCTGCATGAAAATCCATCTACATCTGAGCTGTAATACTTACCTGTCTAGGTCAATTTGAGAACAACAAGGATGATAAGCACATAAAGCTGAAATAGTGTTGTTTCACAGTAGGACTGTTCCATTGCCAGTACAGCAGATAAGGCTGATTTAAGGAACTGTGAAGCTGTGTGCAAAGCCACACGATTTTATCCCAGAGGTTATTAGACACAATTCCTTGTGATGATCTGTCTCTCCACTTGTCCTGACTCTGTATGCCATATTGCCTTGGAATTATCTCAGATGAGTAAGGAGGATTAAGGTATGTGAAGGAATGCAGTGGAAGTGTCAGTAGAGGTTTCCTGTTGAGCGAGGGAAGAGCAAAAAAATCCGTGCATATACCTTGGTGTCATGGGAAGAAAAAGTGCTGGTTTCCAGTGGGGCTCAAGTTGTCACTGGAAAGCTGATGCGTGCAGGCTACAGCCACGGCAGGCACAAGCTGGAGGTTCAGCTTTAGCCTATTGTGGGGGTGCTCTGTGTGAGTCCATGTCTTATTGCTGACTGCAGTTTTGGCATTGCTAACCGAAACAGACCCAGCAGCAAAGCATACATTTATTTACACCTTGCTATTCTGACAATTATATAATTTATATATGCAGAGCAGTGAAAAATGAGAAAAATCCCCTCCCCTTTCAAAATGAAATGATAGTATGCGATGATGTTCTGCCACTTTTGTGCAGTCTCATATATCAAATAACCTCACTGTATTAAACAGATAAGTAGGCACAACACTTCCTTTCCCCCTGAGAGTTAGCCTGCTTTAAAAGAATGTTTCTTTTGACTTAGATATACTGACTCTGCACAGATATGAGTAATACTACAGAAGCTACTCCCATGAGTAAGTCTTGGACATCATATATTTATTGGGAAATTCAGTCATTAACTGTGTATCTTCCTGTAATTTGAGAAAGTTTGCCAAATATATATGGGTGCTTTTATGTGTTTTAGTGCCTAGTCTTATTGCGTATAATTAAAGCTTTCTGACTCTTTCCATTATGTGGCCATGCTTATACCTCAGCCAAACTTTAACTACTGGGACTGAAATTTTCCAAAGAAATATTTAGCCTGAGGCAGATCTTGCAATGGAAAACTTTAGCTAAAAGACATCAGATTTCTCTGAAAAGAAGAGTGAGAAATTTGTTTGTTTGGCTCATGTTAACAAACAAACAAGCTAATTCCAAACCTTACAGAAAAAGCCCTAGTGTCTTCTGTAGCAGTGTCATGATCCAGCATTTGGGAGAACAAGTTTGGAAAGACACTTCTAACTGCTCCTGGGAAAATGTGTGGGCGTTTGTTTGAGCCATGATCCTCAGGGCAGTTACAGCTTGTGTGTGTTTGTGCTTTTGTGCTCCAGTCTCCCAAGGATTTGACCTGACTGGAGTCCTTGTTTTGCCCAGCCTTAGAGGCTGCCATGGGGCTGAGGTGTCTGGAGGGGCTGGGACAGCATCCCAGAGCATCCCGTGTTTTTGGGCCAGGTGGGCTGGGGGAAGAGGGGTTGTGGGATGCTGCCTGTCCTTTTTATGAAGGAAATTTCCATTAGGAAATTATGTACAAAAATAAGTGGAGGCTGTAAAGTCAAGTGCTCAGGAATTAGGAAATGCCAGAGTGACGTTTCCTGTACTGTCTTCCCTCTTTGTCCCCCTTCTGTGTTCCGTTATGATGCAACCTTTGGGGACTCAAGCTGTTTTTACAGATTTCTCATAAAAGTTCTGCTTAAATTCTTGTGATAATTAATAGCAATTTTTAAAAATTGTTTAGCAGCAATAGCCTGATGGCCATGCATTTTACAGAGTAAAAGTGGATTTTTTTTCTTGTGGAAAATGTTGGTTTCTTTTTACATCAAATTTTGATGCTGTTGAAACCGAGTGTCCTGTGACCCTAATGGAGATAGACATCAGTAAATGAACTGGATCTGTCAGAGCTGTTGTCTCTCTTCTTTGTCTTTTGTTTGTTGATGTCTTGTAATTTTTGATTCGTCCTGGTCCTTATCTTAATGTTGTATCAAGGAGATCAGCATTCAGCAAAACATAAAAAATGCCAGCTAAAATGGAGCAATTTATGTTGCCCTAAAGAGGAAGGAAGGATGCCTCTTCCTGCCTAACCGACGGCGTGCTCTGCAAGGCGTTACTTATTGCTCTGCTTTCCCCTGCCTGTTTCCTGGAGGAGGTAGAAAGCAAATGATAAACGTCCTTGGCTGAAGCTTGCACAAATTAGGTTACAGAGACAAATTACTCCCCAGATTTTCTTATTATACAACCTTGTCAGGTTTTGTCTAAAATTAAAAATAGATATTCTGTGTATTTCTGCTCCATTATTGCCTGCGAATACATAAATTAAACATATCAAAGCAGAATAGACCCTAATTGTGTCAGATACAAGTTGTGCTTTCTTCCAAAAAGAAAGACGCCTAAGTGGGAAAGATATAACAACAATGGTGAAGTTCCTTTCATACTGATCAGCACAGATGTGGCAGCATGGGCTGAACCACAGCATCATGGATTTCATCAGTGTGTCTGTAACGGTCTCAAGCTCCTTTTCGTGCTTCAGCAGCTTTGCTGTTACCTATTTTCAGATATGTCCTACACAAGAAAGTGGTGATTTCCAGACTTTTAAGTCCTTGAAATTAATCTGTATGAACTCCAGGTGGTTACTCTCTTGTACTATATTTGAACTGGGGTCTCATTTGATAGACATTGTTGTACATAAGAAGTAAATAGGATCCTCAGGTCAGTCTTGTCTAGTGTGGGGAGGCCAGAGGGAGCCCGTGCTCACTTGTGCCCTTCAAACAGCAGTCACAGTTTCCTTTTGTTTTCTCTTGAGCTGAGAATGTTTATCTGGCTGGTTTGTGAATCCATCTCCATGGATGTCTTGCTAGGCTGTGCTTGATAAGGAGTTGCTACAGGCTGTTGTGAGATACACTGAATTCCTTATTGAGTAAATGTAAATGAGAGGATTTCAGGACTTCCACAACAATTGAACTCTTCAGTTCTGTAGCAACTCTCATTTAATCTGTGTGAAACTCATCAAAGAGCACCTACCAGCCTCAACAGTTTTGGATCTCACCAGGAGATTTTGGGGCATTGCAAACTCCCGCAGATTGAGGGGTGGTTTTGAAAACCTAAACAAAACATGGCTCAGAAACCGTTCATTTGTTTTACTCACCAGCTTTTCTTCTTCCTTTGTCTAAAATATTGGTTTCTTAAATAACGAGACGATGCTGCCGGTTCTGCTAATGTGCTCAAAAGTTTTGTAGATGTGGTGTCTTCTGTGCAGATAGCCTCTGGTTTTGCTGGTATCTTTTTTGTTTTGTATGCTTTCTGGTGGTGCTCTGAAACTCAGCCTGTCCTCACTGACGTTATGCTCAGGATGCAGCTCCTTACAGGTTGCTATTTGTTTCTTGAGGTTTAAGTCCTTAAATGCTTAAAAAGTGTTGCCACTCTTAATGTGTCTAATGAAATATGTGAAGGCTTCTTCAGCACTCAGAAACAATACTTTGAACTGAACTAAAATCTCAGTAGTTCTTTAATTTAAAGAACTCTGTAGATCCTTCAGCACCTCTAAATTGTGCCTGATTTGTTCCAGGTTTAGAAGACACTCTGAAGGGCTGAAGTGATCCAAAGATGCAATTTATTTCCTTGGTCCTTTGATCCCATCCTCACCTGAGATTATCCAAATTAAAACTGCTGAAATGTCTGCTCCTAATATTTTATCCCTGTGTTTGACCTGCCTGTGCACTACGTTTCATGTAAAAATGTGATGTCATAAAAATAATAAAAACAACGAATGTTTTTATGTTTCTTTTCGGCTTTTGAGGTTGTGCAGGTAGGGATGTCCAGGGTTAGGCATGTTGTTCAGTCAGGCTAACCTCCAGAATGTTACTTAGCTTCACTGTTACCTGGTATTCAGGGAACTCAAAACTGGAAACTGCCCACCAGGAACACTCCTTGAAGTGCAATCTGATGTTGCACTTGATCATATCTTGACAAGCTCCCTTTTAGTCCTGGAGGATGCACTGGTATTGCCTTACTGAGGCTGTGCTAATTGCTTCCTTTCACTGTCTTCCACCAAGGCTTCTGTTAAGTCAATCCTTAGCTTGTACTGGCCAGGCTGCCTCACCACCTTTCACCTCTGTTGCTGTCAGAGGTTTTGAGATGCTGTCTCTCTCTGATTTTTCTCTAGCTGCACCTCCTGGGCACCCTTGTGATGGCTCCTGTGCGCAGCTCATTCCTTGCTTCAGCCTGTAACATTCTTTTCCTGAACAGTGATCTTGTTTTGGACAAGAACCCAGTTATCACCATCCTCAGAAAAAGCTGGACTTCCACTGTTGCCTGAAGCAGGTGCTCAGCAATAGCCATTATTTTAATTTGTGTAATTCACTCTTGCTTTCCTTCCAGCATGTCAGTTTATCTGAGAACTGGAGCAATTTCAGATGTCTGAGCCATCACTGTGGT
>JAWWLV010000088.1:18208345-18225343 GCA_035041135.1 Platyrinchus mystaceus
TCAAATGCTGCTATTCTGATTTAGTTACCCACGTGTTCACTTTGCATAGCTGTAACCAAGGAGTTATACCATAATGCTGGGAGGAGAACTGGGACCTTTGATTTCAGTAGTGTTGTTGTATCAGTAGTTCAGGCAGCTTTTCACCTTCCATTTCTGGGTAGATGTATAGTGGAATATTTTTATAGATGCTGGCAGCTCAGGGAAGAACAATTAGCATGATGATGACAACTAGCAATTTGCTATCAATTGCTTGCTTTATTTACAAAACATCTGTTCTCAATAAGTTCTCTTCTTTTCCTTTTTTGTCATGTGTATACCCATGACATTAAACTTTTAATTTTTTTTCTTAAAAAAGTAATGACGTGTAAGTTGCTCAAGTTTAAGCAAAATAAACTCTAGGAATCATTAAGTTATCAAATGTTTTCTATGCAAGTACCAATAATCATTCTCTAATTGTAGAGAAGTTTGTGGTTTAAATACTCTTCAGTTCTTGCTAGGATGAAGAGACAAGAAAAGCAGAAAAAATTCAAGTGAGCAAAAGATCTGAGAATAGCCAAGACCATGTCTTCTGATGTCTTGAGGATGTCTTGTTTCTCGTGGTCAAGTCTCAAGGAAAGGGACTTGCTGGATTTCTCTCCTCCTGTCTTCCTGCTAAAGCTCACACTGGTTTTTAGATTTCTTCAGTGCTTTGTGCAATAGCCTCAGGCATTAGTTAGATCTCCCAATTAGAAGCATAGCATAATGTTAAATGTTTTGACTGTTCAAAGCATCCCTGCCATGTACAATATACATGTATGTGTATATACACAACATACATGTATATGTGCTTGCAAATCAAAAGTACCTTTCTGTTTGGTTTTGGTACTGCAGTGCTTACAAGCATACAGATTTAGTGTGTTCAGTCATAGGGCTTTTTGTTCACTTTGTTAAGGAAAATGCCTCCCATTAGACTCAGGTGAGTGGTTAAAAAAAATAAATTCAGATTTCTGCAAACAGATTTCATCCACTTGAATCTGACTGTTCAAAACCCACTTATATCACTAAGATTTTCTTTACCTTATTTCTAATTTTGTGCCACATTTATAGATATTTTTGCATTGTATCCTTCCCTTTGGATGCTTCACCATCCTTTCCATCAGAATTACTGTGAATATTTCCTTAAGGGGTGGAAGGCAGGGAGAGGCTCAAGAGCAATGGTGAAATTCCCATTCATTGGTTCAGCAGCATTGAGGGAACTGAATGAAATCTTTCCACTCATCCAATTTCTATGGCCTAATATTCACCACCTTGTGACTCCTTGGCTTGTGCTCATGGCACACTGAATTCCCAGATGGTCTCCCCATGAAATGCTAGCCAGACCAGGGACTGTTCAGCTTCCAAGACTAGGCAAAACTGGGTGCATTGAGTCTAGCATGGCAGAAGGCCAACGTGCACCTAACCATGTAATAATTTACAGATACATATGAATCCTTCATATTCTGGAAGATATTTTTCTTTTGGTGTACACATATATGTCCCATTAAACTGAGTAGCAGTTATGTGTGTTCTCGGAGAGGAGAATAACTTCTGTGTTTTCCTTCTTACAAGGCATATGCTGTTATGATATATATTTTTAATTGATTAAGAGGTGGGAACAGTAACAGTGTATCTGATCCAAGTTTTTAGCAAAAGACTCTTTATTGGCCTCCATACTGTGAAACATTATTCTAGGCATGATCCCAAAGGCATTTTTAATCATCAGGCTAGATGAAAAGAATATACATTTCTAAGTATCCTGGAAGTACTAGTAATTTAAATTACAAGTTTATCTTGTTAATATTTTGTTTGGTGGGCAATGAGCCACAATTCAGAGAAGTTAAACAAAATCCCGTCTTTTTTACAAAAATATGTTTCAGAGCTTTGGAAGCTTCTCCCTTCTCAGTCCTTTGCCATTTGCAAGGCAAAATCTCAAACACTTGCCAGAAATAACCTCCTTGTCACTAGCAGAAAAAAGGGACATTGCGCGCCGAGTTTGGGGTGGCTGTAGCACCCCAGGTTATTGTCCCGCATGGACCCACACTTGGCCATAGCATGAGCATCCTGAGACCTATCAACCTATCCTAGTCATTATATGATCAAAAATGATGCCTCGTATCAAAAGCACACAGAAGGTGACCTTTCTATTATTTTCAAGGCAAGTGAGTGGCTGTGCCTGGAACCACAGCTCTGGCTCATGCTCGCAGGTAGCTGTGGGGTTGCCTTGTGCATGTGTAATTTCTCTGCTTGGGACTCTAGTACTCACTTCTCCTGTCCTCCACAGCTGCAGCATGCCCCTGGCAGTGCTTCCCTGAAAGGTGCCCTCTTGACTTCCCCCTATCATTGTATTTTTACTTTTAAATAATGCTCAAATATTTTAATACTGAAGGCCAATGTAAATATTTGTATATACTTAGATAACCTAAATGAGTATGCATGTCTACAGACTCTTTTCTTAAAAAAAACCCCCACAATAATCTTCCTTTCCTTTGCAAATGATTTATAATATGAGATTCTATCACTATTTTCATAAGCTCATACCATATGAAAGTGTAGCATGGACTATCTCAGAGCTATTGAAATAGGCGATGAAAACCATAAAGTTATGAAAGTACACAATTTTATGATAACTATTCATATGTCCACTTTGAAATAAGAATATGCCACGTAAAAGTTAAGTTTTATGAGCAGACATGTTAGCACGACCTCTTATTGAGGTCTCCTGTTGGTTTCTACTAAAAGACTTGGTTTTCAGTTGTTTATAACTCTGCCATCTGTTATCTGCTTAGACTGAAATTTCCCTTAGAGTGACCCTGGGTTGTGCTGTTTTAGTTTGGAAAACTTCAGGCAGAACCATTCATCTGTTAAGGGGAAATGGCTTTAGCCACATTGGAACTCCTTTTTTAATAGTAAATGAGCTTCTAGCTTTGAAACAGGCTTCTTGATAAGGGGGTGGGGAAGAAGAGTCTTAGAGTAGGATTTTTGTCTTATTCTGAAACTGAAAACCTGGTCAAATGTGGTTTATAAAACAAAGCCACAGTGTGCAGATGCTCTGTAGAAATGCTGTAGACTAGTCTCTCTACTTCCCGCTAACAAATCCTGTGCAGGGGGAACATCTCAAATGCCCTAAACTCATGTATGTGATTAGAAATCATATTTCTGATGGTAGAGGAGGGTGACAGGGAGCCTCAGCTTTTCAGGGTGTGTACCTAAAGGGCAGCCTTACATGGTGATGCCATTCCCAAGCAGGACAGAGTTTGGTGGGAAAAGCACAGTCCTGTGTGGGCAATTATTTTGTGAAGAAGAGTTGGTAGGCAATGTTAAGTATTTCAGAGAGCTCATCTTCTCACAGTCAGTAGCAATAGTACGACCCCAGAGGCTGCCACAGTGCCTTAACATGGCAAGACTCACATGAGTTTCCCATCATGCTGTTCAGTGGTCTTACTTTTGATATCTTCCCAGAGAAGTAAAATAAAACAAGGGAAACCAGCTTTTTGGTAACAAAATATCACTGCAAGACTGAATTTGCTTGGTCCAGGTAGGCACTGCAGGCTGAACCTGTTATCTTCTGCTTAGCTTTGGTGTTTGGAATATCCATTCTGGCTGGAGACTTCAACTAGATGGTGACTCCAGCTTTTGATAGAAATATCTTTATGAGGCAATCTTCAGTTTTTACTGGAGATTTTCTCCCCCCACCTAATGTTTTGTTCATGACTTCAGAACAAGTATTATGTTGAGCATAATTGCACTTTTAATGTGCAATGAAATTATTGAGGTGAGTAACATATTGCCTGAAATTAATATTTTCAGTCAGGGTTCAATCAAGTTAACCAAAACACTCCTTACTAGGGGACAGTAACCAGAGACACCCCCAAACAAGAGCCTAAAATACCCCTGGGAATGGACGTGACATTAGTCAAAAACCTTTTCCTTGCTGAGGAACAGAGATACAAAGGAGAAACTTCTTAATGTTTGGGTAGGGAAATAAACACAGGTTACCTGAGTTTGTCCGATCAGGGACGGTGAGAGCCTAGCCTGGCTACCTGTGCCCCAGCCCCAGAAGTGTGATGTTTGCTAAGAGCAGAGTCTACTCCTGAGAACCATTGTGAGATACCAGAAGTGAAGATCTGGCCCACAAGCTTTTCCTTTTTTGACCAAACCAGGCATAAGCACCGCTGAAAGGAGGGACTCAGCTCAGACTGTGACTCGACCTGTGCTGAAGACCAGAGAGCTGAGGAGAAGCTCATAACCATTTGTTTGATGCGAACTTTGAATTATGCAGACAGGTAGAAATAAATCCAAGGAGCGATGCAGGCTCAGAAAGACAGAAGATAATCTTCAGCTGAAAACATCTGTATGGTATTTACTGGAAGTACAGCTATAAAAAGAGCTTGTAGAGTCCTGTTAATCTGTACAGCCTGGCAGGGAAGGGTATTTCACAGTCTGGCAACTGGGCAGCGAGTCTTTACACAGAAATGGCGAAGGCAGTTTTGGTTAATGTGATTAAAAGTAAAAGCATCAAATTTCTTATAGAAGCATTCTTGCACATCAGTAAATAAAAAAAAGTTTAATATTTATAGACAATTACTGTAAATGGGGAATTTGCTGAATTTAAAAGATGATCTTATATGATAATTATTCTTTTATGAAAACTATGAAGATGGATTTATTTCATTTATGCATCAGGTTACCTTAGGTTAATTGGCATTTATTTAGAAAGAAAAATTCACTAAGATAATATGATAATCAGGTAGTCAGTTAACTGGTTATGCTAGGAATGATTGTATTGAATATTGATACGAGGATCGTGAGAAGAATGATTATCAAGTTTAAAGAAAAATAGAGATGTAGGTTGTCTTTCTTCAGGCTCATTTACAAAATTCAGAATTTCCAGTCCAGCACTGGACCTCATAAAGGAAAAAAGTTGTTTTCACTTCTATTATTTAAAATCCTGTAAAAAGCATCAGTTCTTTACAACATTAGGAATTTTTAGATTATTTTCAGTTACTTCATTCTTTTAGGAGACTTCTAAATTTCTAGTGTTTGTTTTGTTCATATATGTGGTATGCATTGAAAAAAGATTAAATCTTATAGTAAGATTTTCTTCAGCTATTAGCCTCCTAACCAACTTCAAATTCTGAGTTTATTTGCCAGTTTTGCAGTAGGGGAGTATTTAGATGACAAGTATTTTTTTAGTGGTGGAATAGAAGAACGTCTAAGAACAAAGTTCCTCTTTTATCTGCCTTTTGCTTCTTATCCACAACATTTGATTCCCGTCATGGTGAATCGAATCTGCTCCTAGCCAAGAGGTGCACAATCAGTTAGCAGGAGTGAAATGGAGTGATAGTCCTGGAATGCCTCTTTTCTCTTGCCCTAAAAGCTAATCCCACATGCTCTCATTGTGTTTCTAAATAAGTTGGAACCTGGCACTTGTTTCCTTGTAGCCTGGCTATTAGGCCCTTTTTCCATTGGCTCAAGACAGACAACTTGGTGTGTTCGTGCAGCTCAGGGCCCCATTTATACTGACAAATTTACTGTGCCAGAAGTTACATTAAAGCGTCATACTGCCCTAGTTGTTTTAGAACAGGATTCTGTAACATGGTAAACTTTCCTACATAAACATTTACCTACACAGAATTTATGCCTGTACAGTTTTACCTTTTTTTAAAAAATAAAAATCACATTTTTCATTCTTCAAGTGGTGAAGACAACTTTCACATATATACTACTCCATTGCATTTTCCTGTTTCCAGAGAAAAAAAATTGACTACTCTGAAGGCTAAGGCTTTCCTTTAGATTTACAGCATTATCTGCACACCTACTCAGCTGAAAAGGATGAAGAGGTAGGAGTCAAATAAATTGACACTGCTGGGCTTACCAGCCCAGAAAAAAAATAATGAAGGAAAGCAGCCTCAACATATTTTATTTCCCACTAAATTATGATAAACATAACATAAATTATCTTTCCTAATGACCCTATCTATATTGACTGTCACATGTGGTATTTGGTACTCCAGCATGATTGCAATGCAGTCTGTTAGCAATACTTGCAATGTTTTGGATATAGATGGAGAGCTGTGTACACATTGACTTAAAATATCCCAGCAAGTCAGAAGCAAGACTTTAGGGCAGAGCTTTAGAAAGCTCTTCCTTGGAGTGGTATATCTACAAGTAACTGGGTATTTGTGCTGGAGAAGTAGAGCAATTTGAGCATTATTGTGAGACATAGCTATGAAAATTTTATGAAATAAACTGCTGGATATCTTGAAGAACTGCATTCTGATGCATAGATGTGCTTGGTTGTGTGACAACTTGGAAATTACTACTGTTGAAAACCTGCTGTTGAGATGTTTATAATGAAAATGAATATGTTGCATATGGATCAGAATGGGATTGGTGCTGGACACTAAGTCATTGGGAGCCCTTTCTTCCATTCACTTACTTTGACCTGCAAGTCATCACCCAAGTTGTGAAAACCATAGCCTTGAATTATTTGATATTAATACATGCTGACTTCCTTTAATTGTTATGGTTGCATAATCACAGCATCATTTCTCCTTCATGGTGTTTTGACTTTATTTAATGTTGGGAAAACACCTGGGAAATTCCTCTGGTGCCTTGGGAGGTTCAGTGTCCTCGGGCCACCTCTGGTGCAGCACTGTGACCCAGCACAGCACTGTGGGGGTTTGGCAGGAGTCCTGGCCCAGCATGAGGTGTCAGCATGACAAGGGCTGCCCCTTCCCAGGCAATGGCTGTCCCGAGTACAGTGGTCAGGAGAAGCACCTCTGCTGCTTCGGCTCCTGCAGCTAGCTTGGTTGAGGCGAGTTTAAATCTCTCTGCACCAGGCTCCACTGTGAAGCACAGAGTGGCCTTGAAAAGCCTTGGGATAATTAAGTTTTACTTCAGAAGTCTTGCCCCACTGAACTCCATGGCAAAACTGCAGTTGACTTCACAGGGGTAAAACCTGTCTCTTATTCTTGCTAGATTTGGACTAGAAATCTCAGCTTCCACTAAAGCTAATGGAAGTCACATGCACATTCCGGGAGGAGACCAGATCTCTTTCATCTCTTGAGTACCATGCTCCTCTGTGGCACTTCCAAGGCTGCATCAGTTATCACAGGTCCGTTTATTTTAATGATGCAGCAGGAGTGTCCTAACTTCCTATGAAGGTACTTTGTTGTAATTATCTTGTATGTCTAGGGGCACCACAAGGGGTTACATTTATTTTACTGCCAAAGAACTGTTGTTTCAGCTGCAGTTCTATGAAGAAACAATCACATCTCCAGCAGTTTGTTAGATTAATCACAGGTGTGTAATCCCAGCACATACCCTAGAGGGTATATCCTTTGACCCGTTTCCTTTTTTAAAGGGGAAACTCTGAATTAATATCACTTGCATTGCTTATCACCATTCACATTGGGTTTCTCAGGATGCTGCAAAAAACAAACTAAAAGCTTCTATGACCTTTATTTTACTTGTGTACAAGTGAGTATTGCAATTTAACAAACCTGAATTGCTTGTTGGCAAAATTCCCTGGAAAACTGAAAGTTAATGATAAAAACTTGAATGTAAAACTGGTTCAGGAATTAAGTAAAGCCTGTAGAAGCCAAGAATTTGTCTACCCTTAGCACCTAGCCATGCTTCAGTGTTTTATCCCAATGGCATTAGAACAGTTAGTTCATCAACTCATTATTTGTTACTCCACAGTAAGCAATATGTAAACATCTTTGATCCTCAGCAATCTATGTGGTCATTGCACAGGTTTAAAATGTTTGATGAACATGTTAACATAGTAATTATTCCTTCAGGTTAACAGTAGCATAAGGATGCACTATTTTCCAGGTTCATTCAATGCCTTCTGCTACAAACCAACATCAAGTGAAGGTTAAGAGACTTCAGAGACAAAGCAGAAGGTTTTCTGGACTTTCATATTTCAATAATGTAACCATGTAATGTGGAAACAAGTAAATATCTAAGAACTAGAACTTTTTGCTGATTATAGTGTGTTTAAAAGCCTCATCTGGGGAAAATTAAATGAGCATACGAGAAAGGATATGCATTTACCTTTATTATAAGTTGAATTCTTACAATAAAACAGCCTTAGGAATAGAATCTCTGTAGGGGAATGGATTTCTGTACATTAAAAAGAAATACAGCCAACGATTCATAGAAACATATGAACTGTTTTACCCGGGAGTATATTTTTAAGTAATTTTGGCTGCTTAGTCCTCTGTTTTTTTTGGAAACGAGAGTTTTGTTTTACCTGAAGCAATGGGTTGGTATCAGTGTCTACCACAGCACTCCAGAGACATGTGTGCACTGTGAAAAACTGGGATGAAATATTACAGTTTTAGACTAACTGTATCTGTATTTCTGCACTTCATGTGAAGCCCTATCCTGAAATACACACCCAAGAAAAAGCATTGCTGAAGGATTGTTGCAAGACTCAGCTCCACCCCAAAATGTAGCACTATGTGGACCAGAGAACATGAATCCAAATAGGTATTTAATTAAGGTGATGAATGCAAATGATGAATGACTGCTGGCATGGATTTTGCAAGGGCTTGTGCAAGAATGCAGCTCTTCCCAAGCACAGAGCCCTGTGGACTGCAAGTCTGTGATGGTGCAGATGTGTAGAATTTGTACAGCAGTGAGGAATTTTGGGGAAAAATCCCCAAAAACCATTCTGGAAGAGTTAGACCTGAATTTTCTTGCTCTCTGCATTCTTTACTCATGCTGTCCTGAAAATCTAGAGTGACTCTTGAATATTTAGGAGTTGGCTTTAATATAAGTCTTTTGTATGCCCTAAGGATCTATTCAATATGCACAGTACATCCTTAGTTCCCAGATTTATCACTAGGCACAGAAAAGCAAGCTTGCTATTGTTTTAGCAGAAGTCTCTCTAGGAAAGGAGTGGTCTCGTTGGTCTTGCAGAATAAGGCATAACTGCAGTTCTTCAAGATATTTATATGAAATGCATCCAATGGGAATTTATATTCCTTATGGAATTTCTTTCTGGGACGGGGTATTGCAAATAATAACCTTTAACTGCTATTAATAATCTATTAACTCCTTTGATGGCTCTAGTGAACACAGCTGTGTGACAGGAAATCTTGTTTTGGGAGAATGGATGTATAGAGTCCACCCTGAAAAAGATATTTGTGGGAAGAAGAAAAGGGATGAAAAACAAAAGTGCCTTGTCTCAGTTGAGTGTTTGTTTCTCATATTACTGTGCTTTATAAAAGAATCAACTTCAAAGCCCAATTAACACTTTTATGAACACAATATGATTGGTAAAATAGTTCACATGTTTTTTGCTAAAAGCAAGGTTGTTTTTTGCTAGGTTGAATTCACATGAAGGCTTTGTCATAACAGACTCGACTTGAAACTTAATTGAAAATGACACATAATTCTGTAGAAAATATAAAAATTAACATTAATTTCTTTTTGCTGTAAGGTTTTCTTTAACATCACTGTGATTGAGCTACTGACAAATGCTTGCTCTGCTTCCTACATAAAGCTGCTCTGTTGCAGTAGTAGAAGATCAATCAGTGAAAGTGACTAATACTGGAAATATAATACTTCATTTTTCAGGCACTGCTAATTTGTTAAATTTGGCCTGCAATGATCCAAACTATTAACAATGACTGTGTGGCAGGAGGAGCAAGAAACTCTGTTTGTTCCTGTTGAATCATTTCATATGTTGGTATCTTTGCTTTGAGACTTGTCGAAAGAGTATGAACAGTAAGAAGGAAGCATATTAACTTTATAAAAAAAAAGAATAAACCTCTCACTTTGATTGCTTCCCTTGAATGTTTAGTAATGTAATTTTACCATAAGAACTGAATAAAGCCTTCAGAATTTCTCTGTGCAGTGATAACCCGGACTTGTACCAAACGTTTCTTTTGCAAAATCCTGGGAGTACTTTCATTCTGTGTAATCCTTGGCAAGAGAAAACTTCAGCAATTGCCACCAACAGACTTTGGAATAAGTTATTAGTATTTACAAATGGAAGAAATGGAATAATCATATAACCTAGTCCAGTGGGGCATTTTATATTGTTGTTGTTAGTTGAATTTTAAATTAGAAAATGATAACATATGAAAATCTGGTTTTACTGAAATCGAAGGGGAAAACCAGCAGTGATTTTAGTTAAGCAGAATATTATTCAAGATCCCCATTCAATTTTTTTTTTTAATGAGAACAATATATATTGAGTACTTTGTAGGGGTACTGTACAGACAAAGCTTCTCCTCCGCTTTCATATGTGTTTTAATGAAGACACACAACTCCTCTGAACGGGGAGGTAGAGCCACTCAGAAGGAACTAGATTTCTTAAAACAGGATAGAAGGATGGGAAATCCATGCAAAGACTTGATTTATGTATATACTTAAGTACACGTAACATAAAGCTGTATACTGCTACCTGACAATTCACTTGACCCCAACAAATGACTTATTGCTGTAAGTAAGTCGTCTTACTGCTGATCAACACTCCCAGGACTGATAGACCATGGACTTCTGTAGCAAAGAGGGCATTAAAAGCTGGATCTCAGGGGTTAAACCCAGTGCATTATCCATAGGCAACCCTTTCTCTGATTTTCAAGGACAGCCCAATACTAGAACATATTAATGCAATAAATCTTTTTTTTTCCTTTTTTTTTTCCTCCTTTTTTTTTTTCTGACTTAAAACCCACGAGGTGTAAGGAACACTGTTAAGATCTAAGTTTTGGAATTCCATGAAACCACCTTCTGGCACCCCACGCCCCCGTGTTTTGCAGGTGGCAGCCCCTCGCTCAGCACGCAGCTTTCGCACCACCAGAAGTGGAGCAGGGACAGGAGAGGCGGCTTGGATGGGGCTGGGAGGCTGAGAAGCCACATTCAGCCGTCTCCTGTGGGCCGCCTGCCTGGCAGGTCCTACTCCATGTGCTGCTCAGAGCAGGAGGAATAGGGAGGACAGTGCTGGAGACCCCTGGGCTGATTGATGCGGGCTGCAGGCTGGCCTGGCCAGGCGCCAATGCCTCTGCCACTTTGAAAGACTTCTTTGAACCACATCTGTTTTTTCCAGCAACTGAGGATGAGTCAGTGCTAATCCAAGGACTGGTCCCACAAACAGTGAAAAACTCTGAATTTGTTGTTTGCTGACAGGGTTCTGAATTTTTTTTTTTTTAATTTTAGAGGATTTCTTAATCTTAGCTGTATAATCCAGCGTGTAACACATATCCATTTGAGAATAAAGACTGTGATTCTTGTGTGTTTAAGTGAGTGCTGCTGTATTTTGTAGGTGGTTCTCTAAGCAGTGGAGTGTGGAAATGGAAATGATACATTTAACTCTTGAAATTTAGTGTAGATACCTAATGGAAAGGAGAGGAGAGGAGTCTATGAATACAAGATCAATTTTATTTTAAAATTATCAGTACTACCCTGGACATGTCTGATGTTGGTTTCTAGTATTTGACATATATGTGTTTACTGAATGTAACCAATGGTAATCTCTCTAAAATTAACTGTATACTAATATCAGCTGTTTGTCAGTTTTGCATGTAATTGCTCTGGAATTTAATGCTGCATAACCCTTCCTGGAAAAGGCGAATTCATTCTCCCTCTTCAGCGAAGATTTAAACTTAGAAGGAGAAGTAGCAAAATTGCAGAGACACTGATTGTTCAGTGACATCAGTTTTTTTGATCTAAAAAACCTAATCTGTTTTCCAGCAGAAAGAAGAGCTTTCCCTCAGAGAATGAAGACTTAAGCTGTACTTTAATTACTCATCACTCACTGTTTGCCATATATAATTTAGTGCATTTAAAGCCATCTGCATAAAAAAATAGTGTCCCTGTCTTTGCTGAGACACTCTATCTCAGGGTCAGTGTTTTATAAATGATTTGTCTTTATGTCACACAAATGTGTGATTTTGTTTTTATTATTTATACCTCAATGTTGGAGAGCTGTAGCTCAGGAACAGTGTTATAGAAACCAAGAGGACCTTTCAGGGATTCCAGGACCTGGACTTTCAGAGAATCCAGAGAATAGATAAATTTTTATGTTCAGAGGCCAGCTTGGACTGACTTTGGCTGAGGGTGAGAAAGTTCAGGACCCCTGTGAGTTCCCCAGCCCCAGTGCATGGGTTCTTGCCAGAAAAGAGGAACTTACAGTTGATGACAGGGTGTGAACTCTTTACTTTTGGTGAGCTCTCGAAGAAGTCTGCTGCAGAAGTGGGGCTGGAATTGAAAGGCAACACTCAACTGTCTTAACCACAGTCCCAATTCCCTGTTCTTGCAAGTCACCAGTGGGGTCGAAACCTTTAGATTTACCGCCCACATCCCTGCTGGGAGATGTAACGGAATAACTGGTTGCTGCAGCAGGCTCTGATCTTCCTTGTCCTGGAGATGTTGTGCTGTGGCAGGGGCTCCCAGAGCTGCGTAAGTGGGAACGGCAGCCCAGGGTGCCTTGCTGTTGCCTGGAGCCTTTTTCTTGAGCTTTGCTTTCTTCAGCCTGTCTCAGACCTATTTCACCCCCTGAACCTCCACTTCAGTGCCAGACTCCCTGTCCCTTTTCCCAAAGTCCTCTCTAGGGCTCTTTATCGTGCACGTCTTGCTGAGCTGGTCGGGGCCACCACTGCCTGTGGGTCCTGCCCCAGCCCAGGACTTCTGCCCCGTCCATCTCCTCGCTGCAGTGTACAGCCCCCTCACCATGTGCCTCAGTTCACTCTGCCCCTGTCTGGCTCCACTGTCTTTTGACTCTCTCCCAAAGCACTTGGGCACTCCATTCACAAAACCAGACAATCTTTACTGCAAGTACAGAATTTAATTATTATTTCTAACAAATTACGAACTTCAGGTTTTTATTTTGAACAACACAATTCCAGTGTTTTCCTCGCTTCTACCCCTTCCCAGAATAACAAGAAACAAAGCCTGGACAGTGAGACAACTGCCTTCACAAATGCCTAGTTCTCTAACCGGAACTACAAAGACACTCCTAAAGTAGATCCAGATTTTTGGATCAGTTTTCTCCTTTACTTTTGTCTTTTTATATGGCTGAGCTGTTTTCCCTGAAGTTTTCAAGTAAGTCAAGTGGAGGCAGACCCTCTGCATGAAAATTTTAGCCTGGAAATTCAAGTGAAAACAGAATCTTGTAATAGAAGGTGCCAAGACCACCTTCACTCAGGCAGAACGATCAGCTTATCTTGTAATTCTCCCTTATTCTTTCCATACCTTCCTACTGTTGCTCCTCATTATGATCTGCTAATCAAGAAGTTTATGGAATGAGTTCCAGGAAAGAAAATGCAGAGTATTCCAAATGACTGATTTTGAGAGAACTTTACCAGGACAATAGAGTAGAGTAAGCAAACAAGACAAATTAATTTTAAATGAATTTCACATGGAAGATATACATAAATAATATAATCTTACAGCAGAAAGAGAATAATCCTAATGCAGAAGTTCTTAAAAGTTTGTAAAAACACTTGCAGAAGTTGAAGTGTCAGACACACTAACAGGTAAACAGTCAGTGAGGGCTAAACTTGGCCCAGGCATGAGGTGTCCAGCTGGGGGGGCCTCACTGTACCTGCAGGCAGAGGGCAGGGCTTCAGCAGAGCTCAGAGCTGGAGGAACCACCTGCAGGGCAGAGCCAGCCTTTTAATAATTGCCAGTATAAAGCTGCATTATTGTAAGTAGGTAAATTGTATATCAGCAATAGTGTGGCCAGCAGCACCAGGGCAGTGGTCATCCCTCTGTGCTGGGCACTGCTGAGGCCACACCTCGAATCCTGCATTCACTTTTGGGCCTCTCACTACATGAAACACATTGAGATGTTGGGACATGCCCAGAGAAGGGCAGCAAAATTGGTGAAGGGTCTGGAACACAAGTCTGATGAGGAGCAGCTGAGGGAGCTGGGGGTGTTCAGCCTGGAGAAAAGGAGACTCAAGGGAGACATTATAGTTCTCTACAGCTATCCCAATGGAGATTGTAGCAAGGTGTGGGTTGGCCTCTTCCTCCAAGTAATAAGTGACAGGACAAGAGGAAATGGCTTCAATTTATTCCAGGGGGAGGTTTAGATGAGGTATTTGGAAAAATCTCTTCACTGAAAGGGCTATCCAACCCAGGAATGGGCTCTCCAGGGAAATGGTTGAGTCACCATTCCTGGAGGGATTTAAAAGAGATAGTGAAAAGTATAGATGTGGCACTTAGAGACATCGTTTAGTGGTGAATATGGCAGTGTTAGGTTAACAGTTGGACTTGATCTCAAAAATCTTGCCAACTTGAATGATGCTATGGTTCTTTGGAAAGTGGATGTATTCAGTGTACCACTTTGGTTTTGAAGAGGCTAGATCTAACTCTTAGCCTGTTTTTTTAATGGCCTGTGTTTACTCAGCCAAGTATGATCTGGTTCTGGTCATTCCTGTGACTATTTTTCTTATTGCTGTTTATTCTTTTGCCTTCTCTTTTGAGCATAGGCTAAAAGCTCAAGTGACAGAAAGATAGTAAAGCTGTCACATTTTAGCATACCTGTGTCACTACTGGTATTTTCATCCATATTTCCTGATTGTTCTTTACCTTAGAAATGGGCTCTGAATGCTGCTTGTACTGTGCTGCATCTGTCAGAGCTGTGGAGTGGAGCTGGGCTCCCAGGGGCTGTTCAGGGGCTGCACGTGATACTGGGGACATTGCAAGTGCATCTGTTTTGTCCCAGAAATGCTGAAATGTTAGAGCATGCAGTAGTAACAGCCTGGGTAAGTACAACTATAGAAGTTTGTCATGTGTCTAAAAGATGCTGTATCATCCTCTGGACTGGGTTTTTATGAGGGGAAGTGCTGCCTGCTATTTTGTGTTGCTGAAAATGTTTTACTAGTCCTTTGCTGCTTCCTTATTTGCCAGGGAAAGGAATTGTGTAGAGGAAAGCAGTGGAGAGAATTAAGGTTTTGGCAGTATTTCAGTTAGAGGAGGTAAAGGAGCCAGTGCTCAGTTAAGGACGTAAGGTTTTACTGCTATCTGAAAACTGATGCAGTTCTGTTAAAACTGAAGACCGAGTTGGGACCCAGCTGCAACTGTTAATTCCCAAGTAAATTTCACAGAAGTTTATGCCGTGTTTTATTGTGTTCTGCTTTAGGCAATCTCATTCTTCTTGAAAACGGTGTCAAAAATCACTTTTGGTGACACCCTGCAAAACAGACTGGGATATATTCTGAGATAATGACTATTAATCACTGATCAAGTATGGTACCTAAACTCCTATGTGTTTGTGAAATTAAACAATCAGTAATATTTACATTTGTTTTTCCATACTTCAAAAGTAGATATCATGCCTATGTCTGTAGCCAGAATCTCTTCCAGGAAATTGTCTCAGTCAGAGAGCAGCTTTATGAAGGCTGAATTTGAGTTCCAAACTTGCAGGATTTCTCCTAACATTTAACTGTCATATACTAGTTAAATAAAATTTGATATTTGTTGTAGCAGTGCCTTCTAGCTATTTACAGTAATATTGCTCCTTTCAGTTAATATTTGATGTCTTGTACAGCATATTGTGATTGACTTGTGGCTGAAGACTGAAATAAGTGGAAATAGAAGATTTCCTAGGGGTGATGGCTTATCAGAAGAGATAGAAAAAAAACTCAGCACCTTTTAAGACACCAAGTAATTATTTGGGAATAGAACAGTTAAAATTGTGATTAAATATATTTTGATAGGTAAGTGTTGATTCATTAGTGGTTCATCTTCAAGAAATGTTTGGTTGCCCTCCTTGATTTGCTCTTGCTGGAAAAGTTACTGATCTGAATAGTTTCAGTAAGTATTTGCCTATCACTTCAAGTCACTCACAGTCTGATTTTTAGCAATTAAATGTAGTCAAAGCCTGTCAGCAGGTAGTTGCCTTATCTCTTTCAGTCATTGCCAAAGCAAATAACAACAGGTCAAAACTTATCCTTTTATTGGCTTTGATTTTCTTTAAGAAAATAAAATGAAAACCGAAAATTCACTTAGAGTTATCTCTCCAGTGCTGGCTGCATTCCATGGCTTGCTCAGTTCACACCCGAGGTCCTCCTGTAATAGCCATGACCCTAAGAGTTTTAGCAAACGCGGAGAGCCACCACTACTCTTCAGCGTGGCTGGGAAGATGTGCCACCTGCTTTGTGGCTTTTGGAGATTTCTTTTCCTCCAAGCAAAAGCAGCAGTTCAGCTGGGATGAGCCATGTGGAACTGTGCTCGTGGTGGGCCCCAGCTGGAAACGGCCTCTGATCCCACATCTGGGGACGGACGGAGGCTGAAGTCCACCAACAACTCCTTTAGGCGTGATAGGGTGAAACCCATGGCACTCTGTACCCTTCCCAACAGGCTGGACTGGGGCTGTGGGGGTGAAGAGAAGTGTCTTCAGCCTCTTGCCTCTCTACGTAAGGTTTTAGTAGTCAGGTCAGCTTGTACCTCTTAATAGGGTATACACATAGATGGTTTCCAGTGAATCCAGTTATTGAAAAGGGTTTTTTATACAAATGAAAATCATTCATGTACCTGATTAAAGAGAAATCTTTGCTTCTGGTGTAGTGTTAAGATGTTTCAGTTTTGCTTTATTGTCATAGTTCACCTTTGGTGATGTTCAAACAGATGCTCTTAAATTCAGATCGTCAGAGCTTTCACTTCACCTCAGGACTACTCACAAACACAAAACCAAACACAGCCAAAAGTACCTGCAGGACTGAAGCAGATGAAACACATGCAAAATATTTTCAGGGTTTTGGCCCAATACCACCTCAATGTGATGAACTGAAATCACAAAAGAAATTTGTGTCTGTGTAGTCACTTTATTTATAAAATTTCAGTGCTGCAAATTCAGGTTGGGAAGACCTTGCTAATGGGAGATTGCACCTACAATTTCTTGCCATAATAAGAAAGAGAGAAAGAGAAAAAGAAAGAAAGAGAGAAAAAGAAAGAAAGAGAGAAAAAGAAAGAAAGAAAGAAAGAGAGAAAAAGAAAGAAAGACAGAAAGAAAGAAAG
>JAWWLV010000088.1:18225443-18254535 GCA_035041135.1 Platyrinchus mystaceus
AGAAAGAAAGAAAGAAAGAAAGAAAGAAAGAAAGAAAGAAAGAAAGAAAGAAAGAAAGAAAGAAAGGAAGAAAGAAAAGAAAAGAAAGGAAGAAAGAAAGAAAGAAAAGAAAAGAAAGAAAGAGAACATTTTTGCCATGTAACCATCTTCTGCTAATTTTCAAGTTTGCTTTGGTGCAGAAACCCACCTCTCAGTCAGAGCTTTGTATCAGGATATAATCACCCATCTTTGCTTCCAATTCTAACACAAATTTAAGAAGATAAGAGGAGAAATTAGACAAGTGCTTTCCTTCCCCCTGGAGGCTGAAGTTGACACTTCTGAGCTGTAGCTGGTCTCCTCTAAATCCTGGCCCTTGCAGCTCAAGGCTTTCAAAGAGCAAGGGTGTGTCACTGCAGCTGCTGCATCAAACAAAATCAAAGAGATTTGATTAATATAAACTTCAAAATCAGTGCCATCTTTCCTTCACAAAATACTTCAAACACAGCAAGAAATGTCATCTCCCAGATGACGGAGGTTAATCTACTTAATCTCCTCTTTTCCTTGCATCTGAATGCAAACTACTGGAATATACCCAATTACCTCTCACCAGTCAGAATAAATTCCTCATTCCAGCAATGTCAATCAGATTTTAAGAGGAGATTTACAGTCCTTTTGTAATATCAACATGGCTTCTGAATCCATAAAGCGAAGCAAAGCAGGATGGGCAAAACAGCAAGAACAAACTCCCGCTTGCCACACCGTCAGGGTGGGTGATTAAAATATCCTGGCTAAAATTTGTCCTTTGATTTGAAACCTCTGACTTCAATGGATGTAGCAGGGGCTGCAATCACCAGAATTCAGCCAACTGTCCGTAGTGACAGTGTGACTCTACTATTTCAGACAGTAAATCTTCGTAACACCATCAGGTTTTTAATCTAGAAACTCCTTAAATTTACAGATGAAAGGCTTCTTTCTGGTGTTGTTACTCATTTCTTACAGGAGCTTTCTCCAGACAGAGAACTTTAAGACTGTAATAAAGATGTATGTGCATACCAAGCTCCAACTTTTTTCTTCACACAATTATACTATCTACTGTTTAAAATTTCTGATATGATAGAAGGCTGAATTAGTTACCATTTTAAGAAATTTCTAACACCATGTTGCTCGGTGAGTAAGGCCTCTTTATAGACTATCTACTTTTTTATTTCATGTTTTCTAATGTTATTTTACTCTTGTTTGCCTTCTGTGCATTGTTTTGAATCAGACATTCAAAATGTCTGAGTATTTGCTGAAACTGCACACATTTTTCTCAGTAGTCTGGGCAGAAGTGTTAAATCTATTCCTCAGTCCCTGTGAAACATTAAACAACCAAACACTTGAGCAGGATTCTACATGCAGTCTGGTTTGTGATGTAGTAAAAAATTATATGTTCATCATTAAATTTGCAGAAATGAACAATTCTAAATCCTTCTGTGAGGTTATGTAGCAATTTAAATGACATTGAAACAAAACAAACCTTTTCCCTCCCTCCTTGTACTTGCACCACGCTTGGAGAACAGTGCAGTCCATATTCAGGGGATACACAAAAATTCCAATGTCACAGTGTAATATAGTCATATTTTCAAATTCAGTTGACACCATTTAAAAACTCATGACAAGTTGATAGTCATACTAAAGTGATGACTGAAAGTATTACCCCTTGCAGAATTAATTAACTTGATGTACATATTGAAATAACAGAAACAAATATAATAATTTAATGTTTCAGTTAGCATTATTTTTAACTTGATGATTCATATTTTTTGAAGCTACATTATTTATTCAACTTTTCTGACTTTAGATGATTTCTTATGAGTCTGTCTTAAGTGGTTATTACATAAAAGAAAAATCTAGGTCTAACTTTCCTTAGTACTTTTCTGTATTTAAATAGTCCCTTGGAACCAGTTACGGTGAGATCGTTGCCAAATTTCCAACTGCTAGTGAATAAAACCTAAATAAAGCAAATAGTTGCCAGACAGGGCAATAGTCTGATGCTTTTGGCAATAATAAATATGCATATGAAGTTCTGGTATTGGATTAGTCAACTGTGGTGATTGAATGGAAATGGAATTGAAGACCTCAATGGAATTGTTTTAATCTCAGCAGTAAGCTCCCTGCTGTCCCTGCAGGCACCTCCTGGTGAGCCATGCTGGGACACAATGAACTGGGGAACAAAGGGACAACTATTAAAAGAAACAACTAAAAGAATCTTTTAACTCTTGTCCATAATCCCAGGGTTTGAGGCAAGTCACACAAAGTGGCACATAGCTGCATTTTGGCTGAAGGGTAAAGGAGGGCAGGGCAGAAACAAATTTGGTCACATTATACTGTCCTTTTTTTGAGAAGGAAAGCAGGTGAAGGTGAAGGTTGGGCTGGGACCAATGCTGCAGCCCTGTCCACCGTGGTCTGAGCAGCTGTACTGAGGGACAAGGCAGAGAGCATTGGCAGCAGTGCTGGGGTAGCTGGGGAACCCACACCTCCTGCCTCCCTGGCCCTGGGGAAGCAAGGAGAGAGCTGAATGCAGACAGAGCCAGCTCTGCTCCTTTCCTAGTTTTCTGAGTCTTTTCTGTGGGATTGAATGGTACCAAGAAGGGCTCATTAAGCCCAGCAATGCCTGAAATGGAAACACAAGTGTTCAGAATCCATACTGTGACAAGATAAGGTTACTTTGATGAACTTTTTTGAGAACAACCAATGAGTGCAATGAAAAATGAACTTCCATCATGGTAAGATTAACAATAGAATCTTTTAGATGCCATGCAGACCCCTCTGCTGTTTCATGTATTTGTTTGTAATCTGGAAAGAAGAGAGACAAAGGGAGAAAGAAATTGGAAGACAAAGTTATCCATGTAGATTAGCTACTGTGAAAAAAAATTGTAAGGGAAGTTGACTAAGATTTAAACCAGTTAGAGAAACAAGCAAAAAGATGGTGAATTAACTCGGTAAATACAAAAAAGTATACCCTTGAAGGAAAATTAAAGAATGTTTCTATTCCTTTGAAAGACCTTGACTGTAAGAACTTTATGGTGTCAGATTGGGTGTGCACAGAAGAGTGATCAATATTGTAATACCTTTACACCCTTGGGAGAACAAGTATCTTCAGCTCCAAAAGGATGTTCCAGAATTAGAGCACTCAGGGGTAAACAGGAGTGAATTATCCACATCTAATCACATATATAACCCATACTGAGGACAAGATTCAGTTACTTAAACATAAGTGCCAGTTTAATTTTGGATGCAGTAGGAAATCTTCCCTAGTGTACTGTTGCATTCCAGAAGCACACAAATCTCATACAAGTACTTTGACATATATTACAGCTTCATGTGGCAGCCTTGGAAATGCAAAGCAATTCAAAAATCTCACTTATGCCCAGACAAATTGTTACCGTCTTTGGTGCATAGTTGAAGAAAATACTTATGATGTAATCTACTGTTCTTAATGGGGAGTTGTGAAAACCAGCTTTCAGTTAATCACTGTGTATTAACTCCTCACCCAGTGTTTGTATGGTCTGTTTGCCAGAAGACTATTAAGAGAGTTCATGATCTTGTCCTTATGGCATGTTTGAACTGTCTGTATCATTTGACATCCCCAGTAAATAGAACGTCTTCTCAGTATAATGTCATGTGTCTGCCCAGCTGATGACTGTGTGATGACACAGAGTGTGGAAATTTATCTAGGAAAATTATAGAAACAAGCAAGAGGATTTATTTTTTAGGGTTTTTTTTTAATTTTTCTTCTTTGCATTTTTTATTGCTAGATGACAGTAGAATTAAGCAGATCTTTGATATAACTATAGTAGTTCACATTGAGGAAGCTCTTCTCGCAACTGTGAGGGCTGGATTTTCCCTTTTATCCTTAAAAGAGAGCTTAAGTTCTGATTAAACTGCTTGGGGTCACCTGCGGTGCACACGATGTCGCATTAGTAAGTAAGCATTAGTAGGTTAAATATAAGCACAGTTAGCTTTGTCTGGCCCTGCATTCAATCACTTGTTGAGGAACTGCACTGACCAACTTCTTTCTAATCCTTTGTATAGTTATAGTGAATTAATCTAATACACCTGACATCCTCTCCCTTTAATGCAGTTAGTGGTATTTTCCATATTTACCTCTGGGATTTCATACTATTTATAGCACAGCAGTACCCAACATACACTGGGCAGTCTCCTGACATATGGTTGACCATGTCTGACTAGCAGGGGAAGAGACAGTCTAACTGTAGGCATGGCCTGACCAAGACAGTGCGAGGTGATGAATTCACAAGAAAAAGAAGTCCACTGATTATTAAGTTGTTACACAGATTTCTCAGTCTTTCCAAATTCCTTTCTGAAGTAAAGTGCCTCCTTAAATTATGCCCATCTTCACCTCTACAGCCTCACACACACATGCTGTCTGTCCTCTCTTCTTATTCTGGTCACCTCCACCAGCCACCAGCTTGACCACCCTCTGTGCTGGTGTCCTGCCTCACCTCTCACCCACCTTGCACTGGTGTGGCTGGACACAGCCCATGTGCCAGCAGCCAGCCTCCTCTCCCAGCACGACTCCTCTCCTCTTTTACGACTCTGCTGTTAGATGTTCCCAGGCCTGCTTTTCCCATTCCTGCTAGTTTTCCCAGCCCAAATTGCATGAACAGACCTCAGTCTAGGGAGCGTTCCCATGCACTCTGGCAGGGGTATTCACTCCCCACACTCCCGGGGAAGGGCTGCTGGGATTGAGGACCTCATGGATTACTCAGTTACGGTCCGACTCTTGTTCCCAGTGTAACATACTCTATCTGAAGGTCATGAGTTGGGAAGAGCCAGCAGCTCTGGCTGGATTGATCTTGTCATCTGGCCGGCACAAACCCTACCACTACCCAGTGCATTTTCTGCCTTTGAGACCTTGAAAAACCAAAACTTTTCTCTTATCACCTAGTGTTTATGTTTAGTAGTCTTGCCGGGTATGAATTTTTTCTTTGATGAAGCAGATGGCTCACTCTGTCCTCCCATTTGTTTATTATATCTTGACACCTGGTTCTTTCCTTCGTAATTATGGTGAGATGCTTTTATTCCCTGTGAGTGTTCTGAATTCAGATTCCTTTTTTAAAATCTCAATTTGTCCACTTAAAAACCTGACTGGGGAAGTTTTTTTCTTTAATTTTCCTGCTTAATGGCAAGATTTCCCCATAGAGAAAACGAAATTATTTTCTTACACTCTAATGAATCACTACAACGCTGAAACAAGGTACTGGCTGGGCCATAGCAAAAGGTGGCAATATTTTTTTTTTGGTACATATACATTGTCTACAAGTGGCTTTAAGGGTGCTTGAATATGTCTTAGTATTTTCCAAAAGTGACCATTCATCCTTCATTTCTGTGAAGCAGCAAATCACAATATGAAAACTTGATCCTGCCATGTACACCCTCATGTCTCTCATTTTAGCAGCCCAGTGACACATTGACCAGTATAACACTGAGGTTAATTTGTCAGGTTTATTATTTGTTTTTCTGTGTGCTCTATCATTTATTGCTATTCCTGTATTCTGTCTGCTTTTTCTTTTTTTTTTTCTCTTCGCTGTTTCCATTTCCTTTTCCCAAGGTAAATATGTTCCTGATATTTATTTCCTGCCTGTGGCAGCTACATTAAAGGTTCATCCGGCCCAGTTTAATGTCATACATTGAGGCCAGCTTCAGAGAAAGAACTAGAGGCTGCACAGTTACCTTTCAGTTCCCTGTAGAACCTTATCTGTCTCATTCCCTGAAAAGCAAGGGTTTATAGTGTTATTCTTTTAAATAAAGGTTTTTCCTTCTGATTTTGAAAGATTCCTACTGAATGCAGTAGTCCTAAGCATTTTTTTCAGTTCTTCTGAGCACTTTACCTGCTCTCATGAATGAATTCCACAAACTAGTAATACATGATATTTTTTCTGAGTAAAGAGGTGTTTTCTTTCATCAGATCCATGTTTGTTGCTGTCACTGGCTGTCTCTTTGCCCTTGTACTGAAAGAATTATGCTTTCTTCCCCTGCGCATTTTTCATTTCTCTCCTGTTTCCTCTCTCAGGCAGAGTCCCAATCTTTGAAAGTTTTTTCTATGCTTCTGTTCTTTTCATTTATCTCTAAAGCCATTCTACAGCTCCTGTGTCTTTTCTGATATAAGCTGACCATAGGTTATCAGTTGAATTGCATGTGTGATTCATACAACGCTATTTCTAGTTGTTTCTATCCACCTCTGTAGGTGCTCAGGCCCTATTTGCTTGCTTGTCCACCACTGTGAGCTAAACACAGCCACCAGTACACACTGGAGGTCCACAGGGGCAGTAAAAAGGGATATTTATTTACTAGCCCTGTTATTTAGTAAGTCCATTTTTTCATGGTAGAAATCTGAATATGAACAGAAAGTGCTTAAGTGCTCCTTTTAGAATCTCATAATGCTCTTCCTTCATTAACCTCCTGTGGCAGCAAGTTATGCAGCTTAATTATATACATTGTTTAATAGGAATGTATTTTATTGCTTTACAGTATCTCATCACCCCATCAAATGTTCCTTTATTGTTGTGTTTGATGGATAGACCAGAAATCCCATCTCTGTGCTACTCTTCAGAACGTACATCTTTTATGTTCTCTCTTCTTTATTCTCTTTGTAGGATATTTCCAAAGAAAAATTCTTTGGAAATTTTTGCCGTTTCCATGTAAGTTTCCCGTACCCTTGATCATTCCTGTTAGATATAAAAAACTCTTGTGAGATCAAAAACTGCACTGCTGAAAAGTGAGTACTCTTGTTGTATTTAAATGAATGAAAGGACACTTTCTGAAGTAAATATATATAAGGTATAGTTTATTCTGAATTAGAGAAATATCAATTGTAGTATGGAAGCTATAATTTGTTGCAAATCAGTATTTCACAAAACAATGAAAGTCAGTATTCTTTGAGAAAATGGCTAAGCTACACAATGAATTAAGATACAGGAGTGTTCCTGCCTGTTGATTTAGATTGCTTTGATTTCATTCACCCTGCTGACAGCCTGGCTGTCCGAGAGGGGAGGAAGCCCTTGCAGCACTTGATGGCAATTGTAATGACGGAGTGGGCTGTCAGGCACCCAAACTGGCAGCTCTGCTGTGCTGCTCAGGACATGTCTTCACTGGTAGGTGGACACAAGCCTGACCCAATGCCAGACTGGTGTAGCAGCTGGAAGGCACCCACAAGGATCATCGAGTCCAACTCTTAAGGAAATGGCCCATATGGGGATCGAACCCACATCCTTGGCGTTATTAGTACTATGCTCTAACCAGCTGAGCTGATAGTTGCAGCAGGACCCAGCACTTAATTGTTATTTACGTATCTCTGACCTATCTAGATGACTTTTGGCTCTTGGCTCATGTTTGAGGAGGGGGCTGTGTGCAGCCTTTGGTCTGCCTGTAGAGACATAACTTGTGTAAACTGGATATAAATAAAAGATATTCCTTGTGAGGATAACTACGCATTGGAGCAGGTTCTGCAGACTCCACTGATAAATCCCTGAGCAACCTAGCCTGTTGGGTTTGTCTCTTCTTTTAGCAGGGTGTTGGACTGAAGACTGAAGATATCTCAAGGTTTTCTCCAGTCTAAATTACGCCACAATCCCATGACCTCAGTGTCTATGAGAGTGTCCTACACTTGCTCACCTACAGACTCCTCCAGTAGCACTTGCAAGGTGGGGAAGGCAGCAGAGTTATCCCTTTCTGTTTCCCTGTATTTCCTTCTGACCTCTTCCTCTTTCCAAGATCCCATGTTACAAAAGTGACTACAGTCCAGGTGAAAACAATGAGAAAAAAGAAAAATATGACAAGAAATTCCATACCTCAATATTTTTATGTTTGTCATAGCTTTTGGATTGTAAGCATTTCTTTTCTTACATGGCGTTCTTGAAAGACTGACAGAAGTACATGGCATTCTTGAAGGACTGACAGAAGAAGATAGCTACGCACTGAGTATGAGCTACACTCAGTCAGCTGTGGCCAAGATATAAAAGGAGTAAGTGAGGCTTGGGAAACATCCAAATATAGCCCTCATAGTAACATGGCTTAGGCATCAACTGAATGTACAGAGCTAACGACTGGAATGTGATTATACACTTAGTGTCTGGATAAAGTAATTAAGCAGTTGAGAAATGTATGATGGGCTTACAATAAAAGGTAATAACTAACACGTGACACAGCATAACGGACATAATCAAATACTTGTAAGGGGAAGCCGAGGTCATGATTGAAGCCAGTTCATCATTTGGAGTGTTTCAAATCATTGGATGGACAGGATCCTGCAAAGTACAGCTGGGACATCAGTCAATGCTGTCTTCTCTGCTCCAGAAAGGAGCCTGCAAGTCTCCTGGCTGGCCAAAAGGTGTTTGAGCCTAGTGTTGGGTATAGATGGGTAAGAAATGAGCCAACAGTTCCCACAGGGATGGACAGCCACCATGGGACAGATTGGACAAAGGGGAGAACAAGGCTGTAAGGAGCAGGCAAGTTACATATTTGATTTTAGGTAAGAGCATGCAAGACTTGGACGGTCTGGATAATGTGTGCAACTGTCTCAGTGTATGGCTCTGAAACTTTGGGAAGGCAAACCTCTCTTCATTTCTGCAGGGCAAAGAAGTGCTGGTTTCATATGTTTATTCTCCAGTGACATTTGGAAAAATTTGCTCCTTTATTTCGACCTTAGCTTCTCTCATCAGACTGATCTAGAATTCAGTTTCAGTACTGAATTGTGCTTTACTGTAGTATGTAAGTGCTGTCCTTACATTAACTTTGGGGGTTGATTGAGAACAATATGGGTTTATTGGAAGATGCTATCTTACATGAGACAGAAAAATGTGCACAGGATAGGCTTAGCACACAGGCTAAAAAACTGTGCAAAAACTTTCCTAAGACTGAGTCATAAAGTCTCCTGTAATATTGCCTCTAGCCAGTACAGTGTAAGGTATCCTGCCCAACCTGTCTTTTAATAAATTTAATGAAATATGTCCCAAGCACAAAACCATCAAGGAAACATATACTTTTCATTTAGGCCTGGGATTGATTTCCATATCAGTATGAGGAAAGAGCTAAGTGAAAGACATGTGATTGCACAAGTGAAATGGCAACAGCGCTGATATCTTAGCTCATAAGGTTGTCCGTCTAAAGTCTTCAAACAGTTGGCTCGAAGCCTAAAGAGAACACAAGTTAAGGTATAGATGAGTTGTCTGGAAATCTTTGTTGCCTCCAGCACAGATTGTGCAGATAAGAAAAAAAAAAACAAACCAGAAAAAAAAGAGGCCCAGTGATATTATTGCTCCATGGTGGTTTTTTTTGCTCCTTTGGATTGAATGCATATAGCCAGATATTCTCCACAATTATACAGGCTTTTTCTCTTGACTTAGTATGTAACTTTCTTTGTGACTAGAAGCATTACTATGAAATTGAAGGATAGATGGTATTTTTCAGAAATGCAAAATTCTTATAATCAAACGACTTGCAAGAACATCAGCTTCCTATCTCAGAAGTTTTCTGAACTAATGATTGAGAAGAAAAGCTTGTTGCTATAAAAAGAAGAAAAAAGAGGCATAAAACCTGAACATTAGCAAAAAAGAGCTTCAAATAGTAGAGTTATTCTACTTCTGACTTTTCCCCCTCTCCTTGTTAGCCTGTTTTGGGAACATCTTAAATAATAATCTACCTTCATCTTAGTATTCTGTAATTCTTCAGCTCTACAGAGAGAGTCAATGAGAGATATATGTAGAGACATCACCCCCTAATTAACTGGGTTAACTGCATAAACCTGTATTTTTCACAAACTTATTTAACTCTAACTTGCAAACTGGTGTAAAACATACAGAGGCAGGCCATCAAGCTGATCTGAATGATGGAACATCTCTCCTATGAGGAAGAGCAGAGAAAATTGGGATCATTCAACCTAGAGAAGAGAAGGCTGCTGGGAGACCATAGAGCACCTTCTAGTACCTAAAAGGGGCCAACAAGAGAATTGGAGAGGTACTTTTTACAAGGGCATGAAGTGATGGGACAAGGCAGAATGTTTTTAAGATGAAAGAGGGTAGGTTTAGATTAGATACTAGGAATAAATTCTTTACTGTGAAGGTGGTGAGGCACTGGAAGAGGTTGCTTAGACAAGCTGTAATGCCTCATCCCTGGAAACCTTCAAGGCTAGGTTGGACGGGGCTTTGAGCAACCTGCTCTAGTGAAAGATGTCCCTGCCCACGGCTGGGGGGGTTGGAATGAGATCATTTTTATGGTCCCTTCCAACGCAAACTATTCTGTGATTCTGTTACCCTATGACACATCGTAGCATCTGTATGAACTTGATAACAAAGCTGAAAGGTGCCAGAGGAACGCTCTAGCAATATTTTTTGCTTACTCCTATAACACAAGTTCAGCAGCAGAAAGTCCTGGCTGCGGTGGCAGTGGGAGAGTCCTGTCCAAGGGCAGCGTGTTGGAGCAGCCGGCCGTTCCCGCGGGAAGCCGGGTCCTACCCGCTGCCTCCGGCAGATGGCACCCCTGGGCAGCGGAACCCGCCACTCTCGCCCTCGCAGGAGCAAAGTTTCTCTCTTCCCACCACCAGAGTTCATGTTCTCAGATGCACCTCTCGGTCCGTGACGTCCTTATTTGTGTGACAATCTACAAGAGCTTGTTTGGTTTTACATTTTTTTTTCTGAATTACCTAAACTAATTGTTCTTCTGCTATATGGAAACTGAAGGGAACAGGAGCCTTAAAAAAAAAAATCACAAAGAAGTTTTGTTACACAAGCTGGTTTCTTAAGTGCTGTCTCTATCAAGCAGCTGATACTTTATTCTGCTTTCCACCTACATTTACCATCAATATAATATTTCACTTTAAAAATAATATGCGCATTACTGGATATGCAAATGCATGCAGTGCTTTTATAAAGTGCAGAAAATCTTCTCTGCACTTATATTCAACACCAAGAAGTCAGAGCCAGGGAAGGGTGGACCTTCAAAATGAACTGATAGTTCCATTATCTGTGTTATTAGAAAAGAAAGAGGAACTGATAAAATCCTGAAGAACTGAACATGGTTGATTTTTCTAGTTACTGAAACTCTATTTTTTAAAATTATCTGTCTTGGCAGTAGGAATTTCTTGAGTTCTCCTGTGCAGTGAGGTTACTTTGTATGGCACTGACAGCACAACTCACTTTTGTGAGTCAAAGCAAGACATTAATTACAAGGCTTAATTGCAAAGCTGATCTTGTAGGGAGGCCCTGTGTCCCTCTCATTCCATGTAAACCAGCTTATGTCTACTCCATTCTCACAATGTTCATTCAAGGCAGGGGAGAAGTGACTGGGTTACAGGAAAAACTCTTTCTGGATTAGCCCCATTGTTCTCCATCCCTCAGTGCACAGCAATGCCTGGGACTAGACAACCACTCACTGCTCTTCCACCTCCAGTGGGACACAGCACTCTCTGCTACAGCTTCAGAGCAAATATCTGATAGGTTACATTGACTATAAGGAAAGGCTGAGAGAATTGGATTGTTCATCCTGGAAAAGAGAAGGCTTAGGGATGACCTAAGTGCAGCCTTCCAGTACCTGAAGGGAGCCTACAAGAAAGACGGTGAGAGACTTTTTTTTAAGAGCATGCAGTGACAGGACAAGGGGGAATAGCTGCAAACTGAAAGAAAGTAGGTTCAGAGTAGATGTTAGAAAGAAATTCTTTACCATGAGCATGGCGAGCCACTGGAACAGGTTGCCCAGAGAAGCTGTGGATGCTCCATCCCTGGAAGTGTTCATGGCCAGGTTGAACGGAGCTCTGAGTAAGCTGGTCTAGTGGAAGCTGTCCTTGCCCATGGCAGGGGAGTTAGAAATAGATGATATTTAAAGTCCTTTCCAACCCAGACCATTCTATGATTCTATGACTAGCAGCAAGATTAGAGCATTTTACAGGAAAGCTTTCTTTGTGACCTCTACTTCTACAAAACATTGGGTGGAAAAAAGTGAAACAGAAATATCTATTTCACTTAAAAGAGAATTAATATCACCGCTAAATATATGTGTGAACAAACACCAGATCTTTCAACTTTAATGCTGTTGCAGTTTCTCTCCCCCAGTAGCTGGAGGCCTGTATTAGTCATACTTGATTCAAGCAGTCAGCAAGAGATTTGCTTTTGACAGTAAAGACAGTGGCATAATAAAGCTTGCACAGGCTCTCTATGCTGTGCCTCATATTTACCAAGAGACTGGGAGAGCCAGAGCTACAAAAGAATGATCAGCAGTTACCGACGATCACTGCCCACTGAGCAGCCTTTTTTTATTCACAAAAAATGCCTGTGAATTAATGTGTCTGTTATCTTAATCACCTTTCTGAGTAAATCTCTTAAAATTCACACATAATTCCCTCCACATCATTTTACTGGAAACCAAATAGTTTATAAAACTTTCAAAGCTGCAGTCTGTGAATTTCCCTGAGCTGGCCCATCATCGACAGAACAACATCGCCAGAACAACATTGCCACTGATTATTTCTGCATTCTGTGCCCTGTCACAGGGATTCCAAGGGCCAAATATTCAGTTACACATCTCCTGTGGCTGACTTACAGCCAAACTCATCTTAAGTAAGTAGTAAATGTGGATGAGTTTTGGAAAACATTTGAAATACCATTTATTATTGAAAGGGGAAATAGAGAGGTAGATATTGGTAGTGTTAAACAAAATTACATTTTATCTCATTTTTAGTCTTAGTCAACTAATGTTGACTCTGATCAGACTCAGCCACTCATTATCCTTCTGTTCTCTCCAAAACTTGCTGGATATTCTGCTTTAAAGACCACTGCTGTGATCTGAGGAGCAGTAGGTCATAGCTGCCTGAAGGTGCTGCTTGATCAAAGTCAGGAGAATACATGTTTACCTTTCTGCTTTACCCCTGAGCCTGGATAAGCACATTCACTGTCTTCCACACAAACTCTGGGATTGGTTTCTTTTCTTCAAAAGGCTTACCTTTTATAATGCAAGGCTATTTCACAACAAAGTACAATATGGCATGGGATATATTTGAACATAAGGGCATATGCCCTGGGACAATAGCAGCTATGAATTCTTCTGTTTGCTTTTGAACAACTACAACTTTTCTTATACATTATTTTACAAATCACTAAACACAAGGTGTGCACACACAGTTTGTTATGTTAACTGCAGAAAAGATAATGAAGGCGGTATTTTCTTTAGTGAAGTGGCTGAGATATTCTGCAAAAGAAAAGTATTGTAACTTTTCTACTTATTTGAAATAAAACATATTTTTGGCTTCTAGTCTAAAAAGCTTAGCATATTCAAAACATTTAATTCTGATTTGAATTTGAGTTTTCCCCAGCTATTTATCCTGATCCTTATGAGCTGTCAGGGACGAATCTCTCTGCCAAGAAGCCATCCTCCTGGAGGATATAAGCAAGGTTTTCCTCTCAGCCAAGAGCTCCAGGGTGCACAGGAATGAAACAGACTCTGTTTTCCCTTTGCAGATTCACAGTGCTCCCCAATGCCACCGACTTTGTGAGAAAACGTCAAGAACTTGCTCCAGAGTCCTGAGACACCTGGCTCGCTCCTTCAACCTTTTCAGTGGGGGCCTTTAAGCTACAGAATTTGTTTGTAGTAATATTTATCCCTCGAAGACATTTTCTTGGGGCTGTCTCTCTCATACTTCTGCTCATTTGATTAGTTTCCATAGTGACACTTATTTGTAGAGTTTAGAGTTGCTCATAGCAGGTTTCTGCAAATGCCAGCCACATGCGTGCCATGTTAATAAGACAAAGTCAGTCCTATTTTTTTGCCTTTGTGCTCTGATTTTACTTTACAGTTGAGAGCATCCTTGGGAAAAAAAAAAAAAAAGCAGCTGGTGGGGGCTCCTTTGGATGCAGGATCCAGGGGCTGTTAGTTTATTATTCTGGTTGGTATTTTTTTGACTGGACTAGTTCTTTCTGAATCAGAGTTGCAGTCTCTGAAGGACTGTCTGTCTGTGTGAGCTATTATGTAAGCTGGGGAAACCTTCCGTTACAGCAAGGCCTTTAGACTGCTCCTTTATTTAAAATGCAGAATTACATGAAAAAGCAATTCACTCGAGTGGTGCCTTGTAGGTTGCCTTTTATCTCATGTTGAAGTAAGAATTTGCTTTTCTTGTAGGGAAGGTGCTACTATTCTGAGAACAGGCGAAAGCTAAAATCAGATACAAACTCATATATGCACACACATACACACCCTCCCCCTTACCAGTGTGCCTGTCTGTGGAAGGGATAAACAAACATCTGCAAAAAGTGAATGAAAGGAGATTTTTTTGCACACTGACAAGAGCAATTTCAGGAGTATGGTTACATAAAAAAATGCTGAATCTTTGTAGCAATCACAACAAATTCATCACAGACTAGAAGAGAGTTAGGAAGCAAAGGATTTTTGATGTATGAGCCATGGACAGGCATGTCCACCAGACAGACCTCCTCAAAGGACAATTTCCAGAATATAGATAGTAAGTCAGTACACATATTTTTTTTTCCACTTCTGGGGAAGAATAAGAAGTAGAGGGAAGACTAGATTTGACAAGTGTTTCATCAGACTGAGTCTTAGTTCCCTTAGGTTTCTTGCAGAGACTGTGAGGCATCTCAGGTTAGTTAGATACTTTCCTTTCTGCAAGACACTGGAAGGTTGGTTGAGCCACTGATATTTATGCAACAAACAATTGCAGGAGTGCCTAATAGCACCTGCCCAGAGGAAAGACAAGGAAGAGGACTCCCAGGAGACCAGGGGTACAGTTCTGCTCTGTATAGTGAAGAAAGCAAAGAACAGACTCTCTGAAGCCACAGAAGTTAAATTGGGGTGAATGTGATGCGAGTCCCTCTGGACTCTGGCCCTGGAGTTCACAGCAACCTTGAATGCACCGCTGAGGTGGAACCAGAGGAAACCAGGCATGTTGTGAAAGAACTGTCCTGCCCTACACAAGGAGAAGTGTCAACCTCAGTAGCACATTCCACAGCAGCCTTTAACTCTCAGTAAAGTAAAAGGATTTATTAATATTATTAAGATAAATCAATACAATAATAATAATATAAAACAAATGCTAAACCTGGTTGATTATTTAATGAAAAGTGAAAATAAGAGACAAAACCTGTTTTCCTCAGTATTATTTTAAGGTAAAAAATTATAACTGTAGAATGAGAGCTAAAATTTTAAAATCTATGTTTCTCCCACCCAGTCTTAAAAAAATGTAAATATTCAGTGAAGGAAAAGAAGAAATCAGATTTATAAAACAGTAAACCTCCTTGACATCAGTATATGATAATTTTTAACAGCTAGGCAACCGTACCCTCTAACAGATCCAGCATCTGAAAGGAGACATCAAATTGTGAATTCTGTGTGATGCAGTCAGCCTTCAGGATCACTGCAAAGAGGAGGAGAAAAGAAAGAGGTCCTCAAATCATCTCATGCTACTCTATAGTGTTAGTGGGATTTACTGGGGAAACTCTTTAGCTCTGTCTCAGTGAGCCAGATGGTGGCCGCAGATGAAATCTTTCCAAGAAATCAAATTAAATCTCCTGTGAATATGATAACTGGTCTAAGAACAGCTCTCCCTCTATTTAGATTGCCTATTTTCTCCATTTAAAGAATATGAACTGTTTTGGTTCGTAGAAGTCCTTAGAAGTTTGAGAGGGAGAAAGTCCTGTGACTAGAGAAGTGCATTCCCTTTGTCCTATGAATTTCCATTCCGATTTTATTGAGAGATTAGGCCTGACAGGAAGGAAATGATTATTTTTTTTAGTTGCATAGTGAACAAAACAATGGCAGTGTGTCAAAAACAACAGGTAAAGATGAAAAATCATGTCTTGGACTGAATCTCTGCAAGCATGAAGCAAAGAGGCACCAAGAAGAACAGATGGTCCCTCTGAAAGCAGGGAGGGAGAGCAAGGCCAGGCTCCTTGGACACATGCACCCTCCAGATAAGGTTTGTGCATCAGGACTGAGTGGTAGTCGTTGTGCTGGGCCAGTGGTCGCTGTGTGGCAGCTTTGGCAAACAGTCAATGTGCTGTAGAGCAAAACACTCTTTTGCAATTCAGGAGCTGTTCGCTTGAAATCCCAGCTCTAAAACAGGTTGCATCTACAGACATTCAGCTCGTTTTACCCATTTGTGCTATCAAACCAGTAATGTTCTTATCCTGTGATGGGGATTTTACATTTGTGAGGCACAAAGAAATGTGAGTAGTGTAAGAAAGGCCTGGAGGAAACAAGCAACTTTGTTTTAATTGCTGGCATTGGGTGGATCACTGGAAAGAAATATGCTCTACTAATTAAAAGATAAGGGAAAAAAATATCAAATGACTTCCTCATTATATGAACATCAGTCAGAGAGATGAGTGCAGGCAGGGAAAAATAATGATACACACATGCAGGCTGACAGTGCCTATAACTGTAGGTTATGAATTTGTTCCTGTTTACCTTGGTTTCCCGAAGAAGTGAGACTGATGTGAGTGCGCTGTCAGTCTGTCCATCCATCAATCTTTCTATAATTTCCCTCCAGTAACTTTTGAACTTGGCTAAATTCAATCAGTTCTGACAGGAAATGAAGAAGTCTCAAAGCTATGAAAATCAGTGTCTGGGCAAAACTCAGAGTCTTTATGACTGTCCTGGCTTTGGTGAGGACAGCTGTGGGAACTTAGGAGCTGCTTTTTTAGTGTAGTTTACCATCTAGCCCATCAGCACACGCACTGGCTGGCTGGTCAGCATGGACATGTCTCAGACACCTCACACTCCGCCTCTTGGCGAGCAGGTATTTTACAGACATGAGAAAAATATGAAAGTAATGGACATGGAGCTTTACTGAGCTTGAAGGACAACTGGAAGCACTGCAAAAAGGTCACAGTTATTTTTGTGGGATCTACTGAGTCAGGACACACATCTCTGGGAGACCAGACACCACTAGGTGTGGGACTGTTCACTGATTTCCAACCAGGAGGTGCATCTATATAAAGAATACAGATTTAGGAGAAGATTTTATTATCATCCAAAACTGAAAAGATAACATTATTTTTCAAAATATTTTGGCATTCATATCTATTAAGTGATTCATGGCTATTGACTGATTCAATGGGCTAAGCCTGCATTTGTGTTACTGCAGTGAAGAAAATGATTCAAACTGCTTAAGCCTATCATGGTCAAAAGTTGGTTCTTTCATGAAACATTTACAAGTTGAAAATCTGATTCTGTATATGAATATTTGAAAATATTTCTTTATGAGTTTGATTTCATCCATATTGAAGACAAAATTAAGGTTTCTACTGACTTCAGGGACAGGTATGTATGTTGCCTTAGAGTAAAATGTACTAAATATAATAGAATCTTACAGTAAATGAAAAATATTTGTAAAGTCAAACTTGGTATAGAACTGCCATGGTTGCAGAAGACATCACATCTTTTGTAATCTTGGCAGTAAATCTCCAGGAGTGGCAGACAGGCCACAGCTATTGGTTGTACAGGTAATGCTCTTGTTTAGGACTGCTGGTGAGAAAGGTGTTTTCTCCCCTTTCTACTTTTTAAGAAAGGTAATAATGGACAAACAGAAACTCATACAATAATTTTGTTGGCATTCGCATACTGTGTGCCACTTATCTAAGAAAAATCCCTTAAAACCAGTCTGCTACCTGATTTTTAAAAAAATGTAAATTGAATTCTGCCCTGGCACTTAGGAACAAGTCAAAGCTCTCATCTTCACTGGTCAGATTTGGTAAGAAATAGTCCAGAAACCCATCTCAAGAACCACTGTCTATGGAGTATTCGGTAAATACTGCATATATGTAAGGTAGTTATTGGCTTAACATTTTCTTGTAACATAATTGTTTCAGATAATACGTTTGTGTTTGAATTATCACGCTGTTTTCCTTGTAAGCAATTAGCCACTGCAAAAATTGAGAATTGCTTATCTTTCATATGCTAACGTCACAGACAGGTTGCTTATCACAAAATGAATCAATATAAAAAAAACCTAGAGCTGAGTCTAACAAAACTTAATTGCAATTTTCATAAGTTTTGTCTTTGCTGTCTATCTTTCCTTTTCTATTCTACTCAATATCAGTTGACTCACTTCTTGTAAGTCCGGGTTGCATCTTATGTGCTCCTTGTGTCATAATAATTTATAATATCCTATAATGAATTCATCATCTTCCTTAATAATTAAACAGGAATTTACTCAATCACTGTGACCTGGATAAAAAAATGCTTTCTAATGCATTTTGGCACTCTAAGTGCCATTTTGAAAGAGGAGTGAGCTGAAAAGCATATTAAAACCAAACTCAGTGTTTGGCAGTGTGCCATTTATCCACACTGCTACGGACAGATATTGAAGGTACAGTACAGACCCAAGATAGGGCCCAAAAAAGTATTCATTGCATAGGTTCAGACCTCCAAGCCTCCTGCCTCCCTCATTACCCCCAGCTGGTTTATGACCCTCTAGAGCAGAAAACAGACCACACTTCCTCTTTTCTGAGCCTGAACTCATCAGCTGATGCTGTGCCTAATGATTTAAGGGCGGTGTACGCGGCAATACCATGCAGAGATGTAAGAGCTGCCTTTGAACCAAACCTGCTGGGGTAGCAAAACTAACTATATTAAATCATCCCCCTCAGAGTTCTTTGCAGCTTTGCTTTTCCTCTCTGAATGAGCTTGCCCAGGTAAAGCTGCTCTATGTTGTGATGAGTACAATGGTTACTTCTGCACTACCCTGATCAATCTTGCATCCCCTGTTCAGTACAGACTCTGAAGTTTCTTCCCTGAAATCTAAAAATCAAGCACCTATTTTAAGAATGGCTCCTCTGTATCTTCAACATTTTTAATTCTCATGCTGTGATTGACAGTGCTGGGCATTTTTTTTTAACATGCATTAAAATTTCAGTGTAACACTGTGGAACATTTAAGAATTTTAGTTTAGTTTAATAATTTTCTTTTGAGTGGGAATAACAGTAATTTTCTAGGCTGTTTTACCCTCCAAAGAAAAAGAAGCATCAACATTCAAAGTACTTATTTTCCTCCTCAAAAAACTTAAATTATACTTCCAATTGTAGACCACAAGATTAGCTTAGTAGGTTAGAGCATGGTGCTAACAACACCAAGATTGTGGGTTCAATCCCTGTATAGGCCATTCACTTAAGAGTTGGATTTGATGATTCTTTGTGGGTCCCTTCCAACTCAGAATATCCTGTCAAAGTCTGTAGAATCTCCAAATCTAGATTAAGTTTTCTCCTTGGGTATTTAGATAGTGCAGTTTATTCAAGTGTAAATAGCTGTTACCCACTTTTGCCTTATCTAGCAATTAAAAAGCTGTAGTGAACCAGCCAGAGTTACAAAATCAAGCTCTGAGGCTTAGAAGAGTATTGAAACACCACCAGAAACACCACAAAAGGAAGCCCATTAAAAATGGATGTATCTTGTTATAAAGCATAGTCAGTGTAGAAAATTTTTTCCCTGACTCTTCTTGAACAAAGCGATTTCTTCTCATAGTAAATTGTTTCAGAAAAAAGATTTATGCTGATGCACACTCTGCACTCATGTAACAGTAATATTCATCTGGGCTTTATCACACTTTGCAGTGTTTATGTCTACAAATGCAGGCATAGATGATAAAACCAGATATTCGACAAAAAAATCTGGTCAGGAATGACTGATGTTGTTGATGACTTTAGATTTCATAACAATTAGAGAAAGGATTAAGGGATTAATATGTGCTAATCTTGTTATCTATGAGGCCCTGAAGCTGAAAATTTTATATTGAAGCTAAACTGGGACAATGTGCAAGGTTGAACTCACACTTTATAATAACCCCTGGGTAATGGTATCATAACATTTACTTTTGTTACCTTGATTTTGAGGATTAATTACAAATTCTTAGAAGAAAAAAAATATACCATAAAGTGTAACCAGAGGCATGGGCTCCTAGATCCCTCTGCTGTACTGTATGTCCTCTGCAGCTGCTGCCTGCCTGCAAGGATAGCCTTGTCAGGATCTGAAAACATAAATTGTGGAAGAGAAGCAGATTATGTGGAAATATGAAAATTTAGAACTAGGGTTCATTTGAATAAGAAAGACTGTTTTATACTTGATTCAAAGTTTTTCTATTGTATTTATGCAATTCACATAGATGTTACACTGTCTTTCAGAATTCTTAGTGTTCCAAAATCATGAATCAGAGCATGAGATGAAAAAATACACAGGAAATATAAAAATTTGCTTATTTTTACTTCCTGATTTTGATATCTGTATAACACAAATATTCAACATAGAGGACTAGAAATTCATTACAAATTTTAAACTAAATCAAAGTGAAATTGTTGCAGTCGTACAGTCTCTGGAGTTTTAATAAAGAAGACAGTAGCATGTTACTTCAAAAAAAGGTTTGTTAAGAAAAAAAGCACTAGCTTTAATATCAACTATTTTTTTAGGTATTTCTGAGCTGTGGATTATCTATAAGCAATTGTCTTGTGTTGCAGGGGTGCTGTCCTTTCTTATGTCTATTATTCTGTGAGTGAAAAATAAACTGCCACAACCCAACCAAATGCCCAGTGAACAGAGGTGGTATATGCAGTATTCCCAGTCCCTTTGTGACAGCCTCCTGCTGGCTCCCTGCATCGAATGGGAACGGGATTTTACTGAGATGAGGGCAGGGACAGAAGCTGTTTTAGGAGCCCTGTGAAGAATACAGTCCTCTGGCTGCAGTGGTGGCCAATGCTGGCTTTCCCTCGTGTCCTGGTTTTGGGTAGGATGTGTGGGAGGAATATGGAAGCAGGGCTGCTGATTTGGAATTGGATCACCACTTTCTGCTATATTGTGCTTCTCTGTACGGACACCTGCTTTAAATTCTAAGGGGACATTTAGTCCTTAGCATTTTTAAAGTGTGCCACACAGTGATTTGCTTGCTTCAGCGAGACTTCATCACTTACAGCTATTTTGCACAGTCAGAGCAATTCAGAGTAACACTGATGAGAAAAGAAATCTTTTGGATATGCCTTTTTTTTTTTTTCTCACTAGATACATTATTTATCATGGCAGAAACTATTCAGTTTTGGAATAAATTTTTAAAATTCTTAATCTCATTTTCTATTGATTCTGTTTAAAACCAGTTTCTTTCATATTTCAAAGAAATGTCTTCCTGTTCCTTTCTGGACTTTTGTATCATCACAGTTTTCTCTTTCTGCTGGTCATGGTAATGTTACCAACATTTGCAAGTGAAATACAAACCCTGTATCTCACCATGTAGAAAAAAGATGCATATGCTTCCTTAAATGTGATTTTTAAGTACCCTTCTTTGTAAATGTTAAAACCCACTGACAAATTTCACTGGGATGCTGAATAGTGAGAGACTTCATCAGATGACAAAGTTGATACTGTGGGAGCAGAGGGAAACTCTCTCCATAAAATCGTGATGCACCTCTGTGGAAAGACTATTGAAGCAATTTCTGAAGGCTACCATGCTTCTGGAGGGTTTCCATAGCTTGATGAGAATTCCCCAGCCCTGAACCTCCCATACCCTCTGCCTGCTGCTGGGACAGACCTGCACATCTGGTTAATGACCTGCACATCTCCAAGATTCAGAGGACTGGAGATTCCATCTGAAGCCCAACTAGACTTGCAAAATCTTCTGCATTTACCTCAAGACAAAAAATTGGAATTTTGGAATCTTGTTGGGAACACCAGTTAAAAAAATAAACTCACTTGGAGCCAGTTGTTAGAATTACGTAATGGGCTCTGCTGCATCTATGGGTCTCTCAGCAGATCAGACCTGAAGCAACAAAGAAATGCTTTGGAAAAAACTCTAATGAATTTATTAACATTTTCTATAGGTTCTATTAAAAACTTCTAGATAGAGTTGATCAGACATTTGCCAGCAAATCATTACAATGAGGAGAAACTCACACTTTAAAGAATATGCTCCAGTTACATAGTTTGCAGGATCTTGCACAGTTTTTCACTGCTGGATTGCAGGGTCCATCTTGACAAAACCTCGTTGTTGGTTAGTGAGCTACATAATGAGCTACTTCTCTTTGCTCTCCAGGTTCTTCACAGTCTACTCCTACACTACACTACTATTTCTACCAGACTGCATATGCACTTCTGAGCAATCTACTGACCTTGTGGCCCACTTGCTAGGTTTTTGAACAGAGTTCCTTTGTTCTTTCTCTCTAGCTGGAACAAAGCTCATATAGATGTTCTCAAGGTCAACTTTTCTTTTAAAAACTTTCCAGCAATATCTAAGAACTTTAGTCAATCTGCTTGTGTGTAAATAATCACAGTAACCAACACCACCTCATTCTGATTTTTTGAAATTTCTCTTATGCCATTATATGCTTCTTGTTCTTTGCCATAGACTGCCAAATATCTCTGAAATCAAATGTGTTCTAACTTTGTATTTGTCTGGAAAATCATAAAACAGAATCTGGAACACTAAATAGCATGAATATGTACAGTCAGAGATGTGAGCATTTTCTCCCTGTGATGTGATGCATTTTGTGATTGTACACTTTATGAATGTTATTGGACTGAAGATCAGCTCAGAATTCAACCACAGTGTTTTGCTAACTTTCCTAGTCCTTATTTTAATCATAATTCTCAAGATTCTTTGTCCCTTAAAAAACGTGCAGGCTGTTGTCAGGAGACATTTAGATTTTTGCTCAAAGGCAGAGAAATACTCTTAGACCTAATTCTTCTTTAAAATGAGGAACTAATGAGTGCACACAATCTTTCTGGATTTCATATACATGACTCTACACCTGATAGACAGGTTCCCTAATTACAGATTTCCAGACCAAATACCTAGAATCACAGAGTCATAGAATATCCTGAGTTGAAAGGAACCCACAAGGATCATTGAGCCCAAGTCCTGGCCCTGTGCAGGACATGCAAGAATCACACCATGTGCCTGAGAGCGTTGTCCAAATGCTTCTTGAACTCTGTCAGGCTTGGTGCTATGACCACTTCCCTGGGGAGCCTGTTCCAGTGCCCAACCACCCTCTGGGGGAAGAACCTTTTCCTAATGTCCAAACTAAACTTGCCCTGACACAGCTTCAGACCTTGGGTACTGTAACTGGTCACCAGAGAGAAAAGAGCAGTGTCTACCCCTCTGCTTCCCCTCTTGAGGAAGTTGTAGACAGTTGTAGACTCCCCTCAATCTCCCCTTCTCCAGGCTGAACAGACCAAGTGATCTCCAAGCTGCTCCTCGTATGGCTCCCCTGTGCCTGCAAAGGCTGTGCCTCTGTATTTTCATGGTCTTCTTATTGATATTCATGTTTCTCTTCAAGTCGTCTGGCTTCCTGAATTCCTCTGCCCATGCAGAGCACCCTCTGTGTCCCTGCCATCTCTGGGGCAGAACTGGGATCTCTTCAGGGTCTCCATTTGAAGCAGGTGATCCAGGCTGCTCAAGCAGCTGGGGACAGCCATGAGCCCTTAATGTCTGTGATGAGCAATAGGCAAATATTGCTGGTTACTGAACTCAGGAACAACTTTTCTTATGCTGTTCATATTTATGATTGCTCTGCACAGTTTTTGAGACCAGAGTAAGATATACTTCTAGCTTTTGGTCTAGGAATAGGATTTTTTTTTTTCCCCAACTAAGCCTTCTTTAAAAAACACTTTATAACTTGCTGTGGTAATATTTATTTGTGGTAGTAAATATATCTTATCAAGACTTGATGAATACCCCTGCCTCTCCACATGCTGGCTAATGAGAAAGCTTTACCCAACCCTTGAGAGAACATGTTGCTGATTTGTTAGGACTGGGCAGGATTTAGGCACTGAACCACTGTCTGTGTGGTCTGTGTGTGTGTAGTTATATGGTTATTGAAGAAGCATTAGTGTAACATTCTGAAAGCCTACAGCTGCTATAAGAAATTAAGCATTTGCATTACTTTCTGTCCAGTCCTCTGAAACTAGCACTAGCTCTCAGTCCCACTCCTTGCTGAGCACACATACAAGTCCTAGTGAAACGGTGTGCTCTTTTGATCAGGTGCAAATGCAGCCCAGAATGCTCTCAGCCCCTCTGTTGAGGCACTGCATCAGTATTGGCTCTCATGAAAGAGATGCTAACAGTCAGGAGAGGAAAGGAAACACAAACATGCACATTCCCCTGGCTGCAGCACAACTGTGTAGCTTCCCTCTGGCCCTGCAAGTGTTCGGGAGAAGCTGCAGCACTGTTCAGCACTACAGGAGCCACCAGTGTTGCAGTGGAGTAGGTGAAATAGAGCTAAAGCCAGTGGCTAAGGTTTTTCCAGCCTCCCCTTGGAAATCTGTGCTTATATTTCATTCTTCAGAAAATGTACAGTAGCATAAGTTATTTACATAGAGATTCAGCACGGCACTATTATGTAAGCATATGTTGTCTTCCCTCTAACCTAAATTTCACTCACAGAGAAAGGATCCTCACAGAAGGATTGCAGATACACATGAACATAACACCTAAGTATATTCAGCCATTAAAGCCCTACCAGGCTTTTGTCAGCCTTCTTAGACCCTTGATTTCATGTTCTTTTCCATTCTTTGTATATCCTTTGCCTATCCTTCTTCTGTCCTGATTGCTGAGACAGAGCAACTCAGAAAAGATCTTGTTCTGTTACAACTTCCTAGTCCTCTACTATCATTCAAAAAGCTTCCCGTCAGGATTACTGAGATTTAACGAATATTTCAAATTTACCATCAACTCAACATGCAGACTCAAAAATGTGATTTTTGCTGCTTAGCCACCCCTTGTAGACAACTTCAACTGACTGTGTAAGTAAGACAGTCCTATTCACAGTTAAGACTCGATAATTCTGTGACACGAATTCTGTGCAGTATGTGACAGTTCCTCCCAGCAAATGTCTGATTCAGCCTATATGGAAGCATTCAGTGATACAGAGCTTTTATTAAATCAATCAGATTTTGCAGGCTTACAGATAGATTGATTTCCTGGTGTCAAAAAATACTAAGAAAAGGATAATAATTTTTCTTACAGACTTATTCAGGAGATAATAATTTTTAGCAAATATTCAAAGACAGAGGCAGACATTTAAATCTCATTATTTTTTCAAATATTTCCAATAAGTGTGAGAGTCCATGGCAGTGGAAACCAATATATCACGCTATGAGTCTGGCCTTGAGCAGTCAGTCCAGCATTCTGATTGGAGTACGTACCATGGAAATTTTGCATCCCTGGAGAAACGTGTTTGCTAGATTACAAATAACAGGCTGATCAATTCAAATTCTTAGAATAAAAAATTGGTTCTGCATCCACTATAATTTTTTTCTGTGAAAAAGCCCTTTCCCAAATTTTGTATCATTACTTTCTTAGAACAAACTTAGTTCAATCAAAGAAGAGGGTCAGGTTTTTTTCACCCTTTCCATAATTTGTCTACACTGGTCTGTAGTGTTTACTGCCACTACTAGTTGCATTTTAGACAGAGGCATTTCCATATTAGATAAATTGCCCCAATCTCTTCACTAACTGATGAAGCTAATGCTTTTTTCCAGGAGACAAAAGAATAATTTTTCCTCCCTTGCTTTCTCTTGATTTTCACCAATGTTTTAAATTATTAAGGAGACAGTCTTTAAATGTCACAGCAAAATCAAACAGTAAGTAAAACATAATGGCCACACATTTTTTACTAACCAAATACTTAGCACACTTAAATTTATGTGTCTTTCTCAGGTTACTTAGGACATCTTATGCAGAGAGCACTCATTGTTTTGGGGAGAGGTAAATAAATTCATTCAAGCTCCATTAACGGACCTTCAATGCAGAGTAATACTATTACTACAATTCATACTTATATAGAGAGGATACTCAATTAATGTTCTCTTATACCAGCATTTCCTTTGGGTAAATGCTTTCTGTTTTCTGTTAAGAAGCAATCAAAAATATTAACCATCCTTGAGATGTTAAGTAATAGTGTTCCAATCTGTCACTAAAGTGGCAATGCTGGGCAGTAGGAAACCTGCAATTTTAAAAGTTGGATGGTGCATAGAAAAAAAATCGCGTGAAATCCTTAATTATAAGTATTTATTCATTATCTTCACTGAACCTTGGAAGCTGCTGGAGCACTGTAAACATGGACCATTATAGTTAAAGCGAAAAAAATAACATTTAAAGTATTTTTTCCATTTTGAATAAAATGTTTTCATCTTTTCCAGGAAGACATGCATTTTAAAAGTATCTTTACACTTACTAAAGCTTTCAGAAATGTAAATATACATTTAAAATCACCTAAGTAATTTTGCCAATGCCTCCTTACAACTGAAAAAACCCCAAACCAAACTACAGGATTAAAAAAAGGCAGCAGCCAGTTAGTCCTCTCTTCAAACAACTGATATCTTCACTGCTTCAGTGACTTGGAAAATTGTGAAGCTATCTTGCTGAACCTGTACATGAGCTTTTTACAGACCATTTGGATTTTAGGCTCTTCTAGTATTTAGATTGAATTTCACTTGCCCTCTATATATAGTAGAGCCAAATACTGATGTAATCTTAAATAATTAGATGAAGTCTTTTGAAGAGAAGACAATATTTTGGTAAATTCATTAGATAAGAGATACAATTTTCATTCCAACATAGATCATTTTTTCCAGATAAATTCCTTTTCTCATTGTCAGAACTGCTCATTGTTAAAGGCCACTGTAAATTTTGCAAGATAGGATCCTGCTTCTGGCCATTTTTCCTTTCCTGTGCCCTCAGACTCTCATCCTGCTGGTGGGGCTCTTTGCTCTCCTCTGGTACGGTCCAGGCCCTTTGCTGGCTCACCTGCAGCCAAAAGGCAGGTGAAACACAAAGGAAAATCCCTCCCATGTAAAGCTGGGTGGATGTTCGGACATAATGAACATGGAGAAACAACCTAATCAAATCGTTGGGGTGACACATAATTCAAAATGTTGACCAGCCCCAAGTTCTTGTCTCAAGGCAGGATCAGTACTATCTGTATTTTTCTTGACACAAATTTAAAACAATAGAACCATTTAGGTTGGAAAGGACTTCAGGGGATCACCCCATTCAGACTGTCACCTGAGGTGTGTTAATATTAGCACTTGCTAAACAATCCCTAATGCCCAGCAAATATGGCAACTCTGTCATGCCCCTCCCCGATGGTTTATGCCAGTGTTTTACTGTCCCCACTCAAATACGTTCTTCTTAACACCTAATCTGGATTTAATAAATGAATAAAAAAATTTAAAAGTTTACGATCTTTTCTGTTTTAAACCAAAAAATCCCTGTTGACAGGAGAAGGAAAAAAAAAAAAATCTTTTTTTCAGTGTTATAAGAACAGCCAGTTCCACACAACACAGTCCAAAGCTTGCCAGGCTTAGACATTTCTTAATCTGCTGTAGTCATGAGGGCTGGATATCAGCTGAGTTTTCATTATAATTAGTTCTCATTATTTTGTAACAAACATATTTTAGTTTCATACATACTTTTGTGCCAGAACTTTTTCGTTATTCTTTATTAACAATATTGATGTATATTTTAGCTTTGTAAGTGTCTTTACTCTGGGCCAATTTTTTCACGTCCCCCACACAATTGCTATAAGTTGAGAAAAGGTTTATGCAGACAAAAGAGATCTGATGTGGAGAGAATAATATTAGGATTTATTACTAGCAAGATAAAAACTAAAGAACTATATATACAACAATTCTAATTATGCAAAAGTGCTATGTATTTACAGAAGTACCCCTCACCACTTGTATCAGTTTAGGAGGAAAAGCAGTCTCTTTTCCATGTCCAGAGTTACAGGTCTTCTAAGTAATTTTGCAGCACTTGAAAGTTCCTCTTCTATTATCTCTAGGACAACAGCTCTGATTCGTTGCAGCTGGAACTGTCTCTCTCTCTCTCTCTCTCTCTCTCTCTCTCTCTCTCTCTCTCTCTCCCTCTCTCCTGTGTCAACCTCAGGGCTGGGCCTGCCCCCTCCTGGCCTAAGACCAGAGGCTGGGGGTTACCCAGGCCTTGTGGGGTCCTCCATGGACTGCAAGGGGACACTTGCCTTACCATGGTCTTCCCACAGTTACAGGGGATAATGGCTTTTGAGTCCACCCCTGTTTCTTGTGGGGTCCCTCTTCACGAGAGACAGTCCTTGATGTACCTCTCTAGCGTGAGTCCACCTTCAGGCAACAGTTCTTCCATTCTCTGCTGTCCCTTAGGGTCACAAATTCAGCTGCCCTAGCATGGATCCCTCACTGGGATCACAAATTCTACCTGGGCCGACTTGCTCCAGTGTAGGTCTCTCTCTCCATGGGCCTCAGGTCTCCAGTAGGACTCTGTTTCATTTTAGGCCTCCCACGAAGTCACATCTTTTTCATGCCCTCCTCTGCTTTGGTGTGGGCTCCTTCATGAGCTGCAGAGGGGGGTCTCTGCTCCCCAGTAGTCTTCCACAGGTGGCAGGGGTTTTTAGTTTTCAGTCTCTTCCCTGCTGAAGGGAGAGAAAGAGAGAGGAGAGAGAAGAAGCCCCCGCCCTTCCGGCTTCTCTTCTCTCTCCTCCGGCTGCCAGCTTTGACCTTGGAGGCTGCGCTATCTCTCTGCCTGGAGTTCCTTCTGCAGTATTTCTCGTCCAGGCAGTATTCCTTTAGAGTTTTTCCTCCACTCTGTTACATGTCTCAGCCAGAGGGGCTTCAGTGCCACACCTGCCCCTGACCCAGGGCCGGGGGGAGGAGGGAGGCCTGGCCCATGCTTGGGGCCTGCTGCTTCCCCCTACATGGCTCCCAGTGTCTTCTGCGCACCACAAACCTTCTCGTCCGTTTTCTTAAATGTGTAACTGGCAGAGGTGTTACTAAAGCTTTTGATTGGCTTTGCTCTGGAAATCCACCTGGAAAAACTATTTTCAGCCCCAGGGGAAGCTGGTCGGCAAACCCACGACAGTAAGTTACATTTGATTATTATTATTATTATTTTTGGGATTAAGGTGCCCAAAGGAAATTGTGGTTTATGTTTCAGGCAGTTTGGTAGACTAGCAGAAGGCAAGATCAGTGTTTACAAGGCCATTGTACTGTCTACTCTTTTATACAGATCTGAATCATGGGTCATTTACCGCCACCACTTGTGTCTCTTAGAACGCTTCCATCAACGCTGCCTCCGTACAATCCTAAA
>JAWWLV010000088.1:18257733-18294445 GCA_035041135.1 Platyrinchus mystaceus
ACCTTCTCTTAGATGGATGGCCTTAGGGGCTGACGAGCTCCATCTACCCGGGGGACCCTGAAGCAGGACCGAGAATCTAACCTGAGACCTTGGTGCTGAGAGCGCAGCGTCTTAACCGCTAGACCACCAGGGGTCCCCTGGTTTCAACATGTGTTGGATCAAGCGTCATCAGTCTAGCAAATTACGTCAACATTTCTTTGGTCTGAAGACTTTCCTCTGGAGGTGGACTTTCCTCTTGGGCCAGTGTCCTCAGATACATTCAGCCTTTACAGCTACATTCCAAGCCACAGCAGCCATCCCACCAGCACCTGCAGAAGAGAAGGCAAGGCCCTTATAGGTCTTGCCTCACTTGTTTGCCTTTGATTTATGGTTCTCCATAAAGAAAGACTGAGATAGTCCTATCTGATATTTGGCATTATTTACTGCTATCTCTTAGCAGAGTGACTGAAGGCAGAAAATCAAGTTCAGCCTGGATTAGATGGCTGCAAGGATTGCATCCTCCTCCAGCCCCATTTTTAAGTTAGGAGTACATGTGCACCTGTGGAAGAAATGGGGAGACAGTTAAGCCAGAAGGGAATGTGTTTAAATCAGGCTGTGGTAAGAGAAAGAAGAACTAAAAGGATTCGCTCCTGCTTGTCCCAGACAATGCCATCCTAGAAAACCTGTTGGCTCTGAACCATGTTTCACTGTATCACCTGGCAGATAGGAGTTTCTAAGTCAAAAATGGGATCACAGACATGAAGACGTGTGGTCAGAGGTAGCAGGGCCTGCCACCACAGTGTCTTCCCAGACTTATGCAGCTGGTTGTGAGACAGATGTGAATTGATGGCCACTGGTGGGTTTGTACTTAATTCATATGGCCAGAGTAAGGCCCTAGTCTGTGTGAACTGGAAAACAGGGAAATCACGTGCTGTAGCCCACTGGTTAATTTGGGAAGCTCCCTTAGAAAGATTGCACTGGTAATTTCAGGGCTGTGGTGCTAATCCTTCATAAGAGAGTTCTCTGCAGGAGATGTGATGGGCTGCCTCATACAATTGCTGCTGCAGGTGTGGGGAGTTCTGGCTCCCTGATAGTCACATCAGCAGAGGCTCTGAAAAACAAGTCCCCTGGTTTCCCCTCCCCTTGGTGGACCAAGCATGTCGCTCTCATTATAGCGTGAAACGTACACTGCAGTCAAGCCAACAGGGACAGTCAGACCATTTGGTCTGCAGGGAAGGGGGGGATACAACAGAATCACTAAGATTTTCATAATGTGGATGAAATGAATGAAATGTTCTGTATAAAGTAACTTCACAATAATTCCCTCTGTGGCAAGTCCCAAAACAGTATCCTTCGCATGGCAACACAACCACTGCTTGCCTCTATGCAACTTTAGAACAATTTAACTGTGCTGTTTTCCTTTATTTATGGTTCAGTAGTCAAAGGAAAATTAACTGGTGTCTCTGCAGAGTACCAATATTTGTGCTCTGTTTAATACTCCATATAATAATTGCCTTTTCTAAGATAACATTTAAGATAATTCATAGAAAGCTGTCAGGGAAAAATGAGAGCTTCACACTGAAAATCCTCAATTACATGTTAGAATATTTAATTTATGTCAAATGTTGCTCTCCATTTACTTACTGAGTCTAAAGTTAATGTGCTAGATGTAATTCTAAAGGTAGATGGAAGAGAATTTAAGCAGTCCCTTTTCAAAGTTCGTCTTTGTTTTGTGTGTGCCTCTGTATCATATCTAAAAAAGCTCTCAGCGGCTCTTACTCAAGGTCTAGAGTACTCAGATGAATTTTTGTCTGAACAATCAGTTTTGTTTCTTGTCTTCTGATTTTTTATTCATGAGCAAGTGCAGAGATCTGATGCAAAGAATGGCACTTGTTCATTACAACGGCATTGGGTCTGCTATTTCCTATGTTGTCTAGTGCAGAGAGGAAAGAAATAAAATAATAGGTTCAGACAAAAATGATGGAACAGATTTTATAAAGTGCCTGTATGTACAACACAATTTCTATACATAGCACAACCGTATCCATTAAAACAGTCAAGATGTTTGAAAAACTTCAATGGATTATTAATTTTCTAATGCAGTTGTATTAAATTTAAAATCAACAGAAATAAATTTACATTTCTCCATCCAAGGTTCATATAACCCCATATGATAGTTCTATACTTAGGAAGATGGTTCAAATAAGATATTGTTCTGTGCCCAGTAAAGAAGCCTATGAAAATACACCACAAAAGATGTTGGACAGAGGATACTTTGCTTCTAAGTTGTTATTCATGACTTTTCAATGAAAGCAGCAGTGCACCAAGCCACAAATGGTGCCCTTCATGTCACCAGTCATACAGTGGAGAGGGTGAGGGCTGAGTCTCTGCCATGGCCTATTGTTCCCAAATTTTCAATCGTATGAAGATCTGTTGTTAAAAATTCAGGTATAAGGCATAATTCAGTCACATCCTTAAATGTCTGAGAGGGGCTTTGCTAAACATATTGTTCGTTTTGCTTTTAGCAGTTTATCTCCATGTATGTTCAGGAAGGTGAACTTTCCTCAGTCCTTTCTCTTATTCTGTTAGCATATTCTTGCAAGCTTGGAACCAGGAATGGTGCTGCAGAAGCCAGTGTTGATGCTGGGAGAAGACTAGCACCAGTCATTGTCTTGCTGACCTGAACCTGTAACATATCTGAACTGTATTTTTTTCCATTTGCTTATTTATAGATTATAATTTTAAAAGTTCACAATACTATATTTAATAGCCTTGGAGCTCATAATCTCTGTGTTCAAAGCAGAAAACTTAAAAATTAACATGAATTGGAAAAATGTTAATATTGAGCTATAAAGAGATTTTACTTACTACTTTCTGGAAAGAGATTTTGCTAGTATTTCCAGGAATTCCCCTGGAATCCATTGTTCTTTTCAGCAGTGCAACCATGCTGCACTGTGCATCCTCCTCCTCCTCTTTTGCTCCCTGATACCCCGCAGTACCTGCAGCTGTGTGGCAGACTGCAACCTGGGCCATCCAGCTGTGCTTGGCATGTGGGGTTGGAGAATGGGAGAGCAGCTGTGGCACAGCGTTGCAAATCACTGTGATACAGGTCGATCTGCAGGGGAGAGAGTCTGGGAGCTAAACGTGTGAGACTCCCTCTTGATGTGTGAGATTTGTCAGGTCCGCACCGTGAAGGCATAATTTTAAAATCTTTCTAGAAGGGTTGGAAATACAGATCCTCTGAAGCTCAGAGTTAAGCTTGTTAATGATTCTGTATCTTTATTACAAGAGGCTATTTCTTTTGGCAATGGAGGGAGCACATTCCCTGCAATGCTTTCAGGCCATCCACAGAGTAAGTGTATTTAATGACTCTGAACTGGTCACGTAACCTTTTAAAACATTAACTTCAAGAATCTGGTCCAATCACAGCCCAACCCTTCCTGTATTTCACTATATTGTTCAGCTTAAAAAAAAGGAAACCTTATTTTAAAAAGCTTTACAGCCCAAGTTCCATCTACGTGAACTGCTTATTTAGGCAGGAAGCTACTCAACTACTATTTTTGGAAATAATGGGAAAGTAGTTGCATGAATAATGGCTTTGTTGTCCTTTTATTCAAAGCTACCAGAACCCTCTCGTTAGGTTTTAAAATTCAGTTTAGGACCCTAACTCTATCTCTAAATTCCTATTTTGTTGTCAGGCTAAACATAGGCCAATAAACAATATTGACAATTAACAAATAATCTTTTAATTCCATTTAATCTTTATAAGGAAAATCAAGTAGCTTTACACTTTTACTCAACAAAGCAAACAGAAAGTATGGGTCTAGAACATCCTCTGAGCTGTAACTCGGTTTAAAAATACAGTGACTGTAACAGAGAGAAGTGAATTAAAAAAAACTCCAAAAAAGTACTAATACTGTATATATTTATTCTAAACTCTGTTACTGAATGTGGTAATTTGATTGAAGGCTTCCAAATTTCAGACCCGTTTCTATTCAAACACTGGTGTGGATTCTGTGAGTTCCTTACTTTGGTCTGTAAATGAAATGATAGACTGAGTGGCTGAACTGAGGCACTGGGACCAGTGCAGCTCTTGCATATGAAAGTATAAATTATGCTTTCACAGTATTTAAAAGCATGTGTTTCTAACAGCACCCTGGGTAGGTTTAAACAAGGTCACATTAAAGTTACATTACAAAGTTACATTTGAAACGTAACTATGAAGTTTCTTCTTTCATGTCCTTAAACCAAAGCTCAAATAGTAAGGGTCAAAAATTGACTGACAATTCCTGTGTCACCCAATATTTTGGTTCAATGTTTTCCCTTCCTATATAATTCAGGACAGCTACATAATTTCACAAAACCTTTCTCAGTATTATTTATCTGTATTGCAGTACTGCTTAGTGACTTCATCTGCCAATTCTCCATGCAGTGTCTTAACCATGAGATCATCCTGCCTCTTCAACATGACACAATGCCCAGTATCTGCTGGAGCTCGTACTCAGGTGTTATGAGTCGGTTACAGCAGTAACCAGTATTTTTGATACATTATTTAACTTGTTAGTTATCTCACCTTTTCGACCTGTTTAAAGAACAGATCAGGTATGAAACATACCAAAGAGTATTTTTACAACAGTCTGTCAGGGTCTAAGTACATATTGTAATATTTATTCCAGGAAAATGACTCAATAATGACATTGCAAGTGGGGCATCAGCTGTTAATGGGGGCATTCTACATACAGCATTTTTTTTCACAAAATGTAAATAAATATGTATCTGAATTAAAAGAAAGCCACATTCTTTGCCATGAAAAGAAGATACATTACTATGCTTACTTGAACTCCTATTTTGTTCAAAAGGGCCCTCTACAAGCATAACTTCATGAGCAGACTCAATTTGCAGAAATTTGTGTGAAAAGTTCACTTGGTATCTGCAAGAGGTCTAAACTTCATCCATGGGAGATGGGTTATAAGGAGCCTATTTTGTGGGAAAGAAAGCTGAGGAAGTTCCAACAAAGCTTTTAGAAGAACTAGATATAAACCTGGGATCCCCACAAGCCTCTGTGGGTTGTTTCTTCCAAGATGTTGTCAAGTCATCTCCAATAACACAGTAACTTTCTAGTGTAACAGTTTTTTTTGAAATTTTTCTGTTTCAGGTAAAATTCAGTGAAAATACCTACCAAAATAATGTTTTGGGTTTTTTTTTCTGCAGCACACATTTATACATTTAGCAACAAAACAAACTGAAAGGAGCACTGAAAACCATCCTCTCAAATAAACAATTATAAAATGCAATTGGTGAGTGTATTACCCCATAGAAATAGTAACTTTAGTAATCACGATTTCACCTAGTCATAATATTGTTAATGCTGTAACACAGCTGACCCAGAAAGTCTTCTGCACTGAGACCACTGTAGGCATGCTGAAAAAGCCTCTCTTTGCAAGTGCTGCTAATCTACATTGCTCAGCTAAACCCTTTTCAATCAACAGCCCTGAAATGCACCAGATGAGATAAGTACAGTAGCCTAAAATCTTGGGATGCCAGTTACAATTTGCCAATACATACCAGCTGGGAATCAATTACGGAACCTATCTAGAGGTCCACCACCTACCACAGGATCCATGCTTGTAGCAGCAGGTTGTTGGAGCACAAGGTCTGTGCCCTTCTGAGCTTCATAGTCTTTGGTTTACACCCGTAGTCAGTGACATAGTGGGGGTTGCTGTATTTTGCTTTGCTGGACTTTACCATTGCATCATTACCTACTCACAAAAGGAAAGGCTGCTGATGAGCAACATTTCACTGCTTTCTCACAGTCATGGGTGAAGTAGATTTTTCTCTCCCACTGGTTTGTATAGAGCAAAAGAACCTGCTTTTCACTACAGTAGCAGCAGAAAAAAGTTGTGGCTGATGAGGAGAGAGATCTGTACTGTGGAAATGAAGACTGTGATTCAGACACTGATTTCTCCACCTTGTGAAGAAAAGTAATAAAAGCTAATAAAAGGATCCTGAGACAATGAGAAATACTGGAATGCTTTCATACTGCCAAAACATTCAATTCAGACATTCCTATTGATTTTACTATTCAATTTTTAATGTTGATATTTTGGTTAATGGAAGTTTTCCCTTCAAGAATGAGGTGAGGGATTTCATTGAGACCAAGAGTAATATCCAAATGACTTTTGTCTGCACTTGAAGGCTTCGATTGTGATTTTAATAATCCAGAACTTCCAAGCCTCTACCTCAAAGACTTTATACTTGCTGTTTGGGTGAGCTGCATGCCTCTAGTTATTTCTAACGGGCTACAGAAACTTTTCACCCACAAGCCATCAGGTTGAATCTTGAATCTAAGCCAGGAAAAGATTGAGTCAGCTAAGAAAGATTTTTTTTTTCCCTCTATAAGTAACATTCACTGCCTTTTATTTGAGATTAATTTAGATCAGTCTCAACCCCAGTCCCTACTATCGACTTGCTGCTCCCCTATATTGTACAGCCTTTGCAGGGCAGAGATTGCTTACCTGTGTGTTGGGCCTAATTCAACTCAGATGGAACCTTAGATGGGTCTCCAAACAACAGTTCCCGCAGAAAACATTGAGTTACTATGTATTCGAGTTTCCTTTATCAACATACTCAGATGCCTAGCATTCAGAGTTCCTTGAATGAAAGCCATTGTTCACTGCCAGTCACACCGCTCAACAGAAAATGTAAGATAATCTGTACAGCACAGAGGTAGCAGACGATGAGACTCACTGCATTGGCACTGCAGGGTGCCTGTGCACCTATTTCTGTCTGGGAAATCTTTGAGGCCAAATTGGTCTTCAGATATTTGTGAAAAACTACCATGCTGTTACCAGTGATGAACAGTGAGAAGACAAATCTTAAATTCCACATCAAAGCTCATTTGGTTCCTAACAACAATAACAAGAAAAAATCTGCTTCAGGATTTTTGAGAACTGCAAATTGTTAGCACTGGCTCTAAAACAAACCAGAATGCAGATTGCAGGAACGGAAATGGAGCTGGTCAGCAGTTTGTCTATTTGCTGCTGCACGAGACAGCCACAGGAGACGATAAGCATTTCAGGACTGCCTGCAAATCTGCTTTCCTGTTGCTTGCAGCACAGCCAGCATCTCAACATTGAGTTTCATTGGGTGCCAGATATTTCAGTCTAGATGAGGCAGAGGCAACTTTACAACTTCCATCATGTAATATTTAAAGCCTGATTAGGCGTTTCTCATTTAATCACATATATTATTAATTTCAATGAAATTACTGCTTCTCCCTGCGCCTTTAAACAGCCAGTGCATAAAAGTTGGGTTGCTAAGGGAGAATTATAGCCAAGTATTCCAGTTTAGCTGACTGCGTTCTGATTACTTAATAACGCCCAAGTATGTGCAGAATTTGTCCTTGCTGTGTACCACACGGAGTGCTGCATACTGAAAAAAAACTCACAAACGGCTGCGCTGCATTGGCTTAAGCGCTTTCCTCAGCGTGGTTTATATTCCAGGTAGTTAAAGAAGTCCTCAGCGAATTAAAAACGCATGAGTTCTGGCTGTACCGCTCCACAGCGCTGCAGAGCAAGTCAGAAATGACTGCCCACAGCCTGCTCCGAGAAGCGTCATTTGCCATTCTAGCTGCGACTAGGTTGTCCCGCAGGACCGCTGGTGAGACCCGGCGAGACTCAGCCACGGGAAGGCGGCAACACTGCGCCCGAAACCTCATCGGGACACAGAGCTGGGGGAAGGCACAGACGTTCCGCACCCGCTGGATGGTTCGCGGGGCTGCGACTGGAGGCGGCGGGAGGCCGCGGCTGTGCCCGGCAGGTGCCCGCGGGCGCAGGGCCGGGCCTCGGGCCTCACTTCGGGGAGTGACTGAGCTCCCCCGGCCCCGCCAGCGCCGCCGCCCCCCCCGCGCTCTCCCTCTCCCTTCCTTTCCTCCCTCTCGCCAACACACAGGGCTGGCACCGCCCCAGCGAGCCCCGGGCAGGTGCGCCCGGAGGCGGCCGCAGCCGGCGCCCCCAGACCCCGCACCTCGCCCCCCGCGGGGCGGCTGCAGCGCGGGGCTCGCCCGCCACTTCTGCCCTCCCCTCGCTGCGGGCCGCACCGGTGGGCTTGGCTCGGCTTGCGGCTGCAGCGCGGGGCTCGGCGTGAGTCACGCAGCCCGCGGCGCGGGGAGCCGAGCGCGCAGGCACACGGGGGAGGCGGCGGGGGCGGGCGGCGAGCGGGCGGGGGCGGCAGCACCGGCTCCCCGCCCGCCCACTCGCACATGCTGCCGAGCCGCAGTCAGCTGGAGCGCTGCTTCCTCCACAGCCGCCGCCGATGACCTCCTTGCCCGCCCGCAGCCGCTGAGGACCCCCCGGCGTCCCCGCCAGGGCAGGGGATGATAGATCGGCCGCCCGCAGCCCCGTCCAGCCCAGCCCGCCGCAGCGCAGCATCGGCCACCACCGCCCGCCGGAGCCGCCGCCCGAGAGGAGCCGCAAAATGAACCCCCAGTGCGCCCGCTGTGGCAAAGTGGTCTATCCCACCGAGAAAGTCAACTGCCTGGACAAGGTGCTGGGGCGCTGGCGGGCGGGGACGGCGCCTCCCGGGCGTGCCCGCCCCGCTCCTCGCGGCTCCGGCGGGGCGGGCAGGGCAGGGCCGGCGGGGCATCGGGGCGAGCCGGCAGGTGGCAAACGCAGCGTCTCAGGGGCCGCCGCTGCGCCGGCATCCGCGCTGCCCCCGCTGCGGGTGGCAGCCGCCGTGTCACGGCGCTGGCGTGGGGCGAGCGGGGCCCGCAGCGCCCGGGGCGCCCCAGCTGTGCCCGCCCGGCAGTGAGGGCGCCCGGGGCCGGCGGAGGGCCCCGCGGTCCCCCCGGCCCCCTGTAGTTGTCGGTGCCTCTCCGAGCTGGGACGGCTGCGGATGCCCCTCACACCATGGCCGGCTCGGCGGGGGCCGGGGCAGCGGGGTGGCGGCAGCCCCGTCCCGCGGGGGTGTCCCCAGTGATGCTGGTTACCGCCGAGCGCAGTCGCTCCGTAAATAACAACAGCGAGGCTGTGACAGATGCGCCAAATTAACGTCCCCGGAAAGGCAAGGCAAGGCGGTAGAAGCCACCGGAGGAAAACGCCGTGTTATGTGCTAAATTTAGTGTCTGTGCGGCGTACCAAAAAGCGAGCCGTCACATTAGTTAGTGATTTTATTCGCGTAGTATTGCATCCTGAGCAAGCGGTGCAGGTTTTTTCTCTAATGAGGCAAAACGTCAAACTCCTTCTTCAGTTATCTTTAAAATAATCCTGGCAAGGTCAGCATGCGGAGGTCTTGGCATTTACCTTACCAGAGAATTTACATTTCTGAGAGTGTTTCGGAAATACCTTTGGCTTCACGTGAAAGTAATTCTTTTGAATTAGTTAACAGAAACCTATGATGCATGGCCAAAATATTGGCATGTAATTGTGTTTTTACATTTACCATACCCTAACACAGCTTTCAAAACATCAGTACCATAAGTAATTCTACTTAACATTTATTTACAGTACTGGCATAAAGGATGTTTCCACTGTGAAGTTTGCAAAATGGCTCTGAACATGAATAACTACAAAGGATATGAAAAGAAACCTTATTGCAATGCGTAAGTATTGTAAATGTCAAGTCTTGCAGAAATGCACATGAAAAGAAAACCTGGCTGTGGATATTGTCAAATAGGTATTGTGCTGTAAAAACTTAATCTAGAGTGCAGTGCAGTCTAGAGCAGTTTAGGATCTTTTCAGATGGAGTATTCTACTTGTGATAGAAGATGAAAATATTTGATTATGATGTGTTTAGACAGTGCTTTAATATCTGATCTCAGGATACAGGTCTTTTCCTCCCAGAAAGTGTTGGATCTGGTGCTGATTCCTGTTACATTCATTATTGGCATGCTGGATTACAGTTGTCCATTATGCTGCTCTCTATTCAGGGTTATGGACCTGATCAGCATTTTGTAATAAGAAAACAAAGTGCATCTCGGTTGTGTAGTTTACCAGAGACAGTATCCTGTTAGAGATCGTGGCAGCCTATTTTTAAAACTGCAGTGTTGTTCACATATCTTAGATTTGCAAGCTAGATATTAACAAAATCCTTGCTTCTAGTGCTTCATGCTGTTTTGTATTTTTCTAGTCTCTTGGATTTTGATAAAGAAAATAGATTAATTTTGGTTTGATTATACTCTAGTAAAATCATGTTGCATTCAACTTTTAGGTTTTGTGGATTTTGAAGAGTGCTTTGATATTTGGCTTGAAAATACTGCAGAAGAACATCTTGATACATGTAGAAAAAAGTTGCTTATTGTTCTTTGTGCCATGCTCCTAAGATTTGCTAATTGCATTTCAGTATTAAGTTTTAATCTTTAGGAACTGTTATAATATGCTTTGTTAGAAGGAAATTTCTCAAGGTTTTGGAATCAAGTTTGATCTTCTATGTTATTTGTATGTTGTTATTATTTTCACCTTTACCTACTTAAAACGTATTTTAAGAGACAGAGTTTTGAAGCTATAGGCATGTTGTAATTTTTTTTTTCTGAAATATACTCCTCTACTCATCTTAAAATATTTGCTTGATGTTGAAGTAGGCAGTCTATGGCTGACCAAAACAGAAAAATTCAACAGCATATGTTTATTTCTCCCAGGCTAAAGCTGAAGCCAATCAGTGTCTAAAATATGAGTTTTGTTATAAATCTACTATGCTGCCAAAACTTTAAACACCTGTTTCAGTGTGCATAGTTGTACTTAGATTGCTTTAGGAGCATATGGAGTTACATATGTATGTTTCTAGCTTTCCTTGAAGTGCTCTACAGAGTGTATGAGGGTGACATTAGACCTCTTGTAACAAAGTGTGGTCTGTTGCCGGTGTCACCTGCTGTAGAGAAAGCTGTGTAGGAAGGAAGAGTCCTGCTTCAACAAATGATGTGCTACAAGTTGAGACTAACCTTGAGTATTTGCCCTAGATGTGACTCTGCTTGTGATAAGATTTGAGTTGAAGTACAGGCTTACATCCTTTGCAGTGATTGAAACTCTGATAGGTGCCTTTTACCTATATTTTTGTGGTTAAATTTCAGTGATGGTGCTTTGGTTGCTTGATCTTTCCTATGCAATTAGATACTTATTTACTTAATAACACTGTATGTTTACAAAGTCTCCTCCATGCTAATGCGTTGGGGTTTCCATGCTGTGCATATTTAACTTGTGTTGCAGGAGAGTTTTTCATATATGTGGTTATGGCATGTGGCGTGTCCTTCTTTTGATGAATGAGGGGGAGTAAGGATGATGCATATGTCATGTACCATTCAGGTGCTATTCTTCTGGAAGTTGCTTTAAGGAGCTTTGTAATAGTGATCCTTGAAAAAATAATCCCTAGCCTTGAAATGTCTCTCAAACCTGATGTATGAAATGGGAAGAAACAGTGTAAAACTATGAAAGAACTGGGATTTCGTCTCTTAAAGAAGAGACAAAATGTAATGTGTAATATCAACAATGTGTGTTTTGTTCTTAACTTTTACTAAACTTAAGTTTGGTATTTCCCACCACCCCCTCCTTTTTTTCTTAAAGAGAAACTTTAATCATATAATCTAAATAATTTCAAGTATTCTGTGGAACCATGAAGGGAAGACTGATGTGTGCTTTGCGGTTTCAATAACCTTTAATATTTCTTCAAAGGAGGGATACTTTTGGAAAACTGTGTTTTGAAAATGCAGTTGATTTTAAATTTTGACAAAGAGCTCTTGCATCTCAAAAGTTACTAATTTGCAAGGCAGACACCATTACAATATTTCAAATTATGAGTTGTCTTATCCAGTTTTCATTAGTAAGAGGCAAATCCATTTTCATGTTAAATGCTGCCTGATCAGAAAACCTCTGAAGAATGTAAATGTACTCATACAAACACCTACAAGCACTTGACAAAGAGCAATTAGTGTTAAACTGTTTATTGAGGCCATCCATCAATGAGAGTGTAATTTGTAGATAAAAGTGAAGAAGTATACACTAATTTGAATGGGAGAGGAATACTGTGAGGTTGTTTAATAGTTTGAGAAGCCATAGTTAGTTTTTTATAAGGACGAGTTTTGCAGTTCAGCCAGGTGCTTTGCATTGCCTGAAACAGGTGAAAGAGCTGTTCTTTGTCTCTCTGAATGTGCATAAAAGTAGTAAAAGAAAGGTTAAGGTTAAGACAATTAAAATGTCTTTGGTAACCTGATGATTTATCAAGTCACAGTGGCTTTGATGCAAATCTGACCCCCTATTCCGCTTTAGTATCTGCAGGTAGAAATTATTAAATACTTGATTAATATATACGGAAATGATAAGAAGAAAAGTTGTTGATATTTATATTATTTGCAAAATCAGAGCTGATTCTTTCCAGCTGCAAATAACCAGGATGATGCAAGGAAAGGAATGGCATTTTGGCAACTAACCATCTGTGTACTAGTTCTCAAGCTTGTTAGATGATTGAATCATGTAGGATGATTATATGGTCACTTATTCTTGTGGATATTCATTGAAATACTTTTCTGACAGATTCACTAGAGCAAAACACAAGACTACTTTTTATGCAAAATGTGGAAGCTGAAAGGTATATTTTTGGAATGTGCTCTCTGCATTAGCTGTACCTGCTGATGCAAACAGACTTCCTGCATGTGTGAACACATCCAACAGAGACGTACTTTTTAATTTCTGCAAAATGTAGTAGTTAAAGCTTCTGCAGACCTGATACACTCTGTTGCCAAAGGCAAACAACTTCACTATTGCAATAAATTATTCTCAAATATTTAGTATCTAAAATTTTGCTAATTGCCTGCATACAGGGTAGCTTCATTCAAGTTTTTATTTATGATGTTCACCATATGGAATGATTACATAACTTAAAATTTAAATCTACTGTCATCAGTCTTAATGTGAATTATTGACATGAAGAAAAAATCATCACCACTTTATTTTTTCCTAGATTTAATTTCTTTTTGACTTGTGCCAGAAGGAAATAGATATGCAAATACATTTGAAATATTGTGGTGATGTTAGAAGAATTGTACTACAGTTTCAATGTGCAAGTTCAGTCAGTTTCATGTTACTGTAGGAGAAGGATAAAAATATCCAAGTTATTTTATACCAGCTTGGAAATTGTAAGAACATGGTTCAACTTTCTGGATAGTCAGATGGGCTGGAAAGTGGAAGCAGTTGCTTTTAATCAATGGATGAATGTGGCCATTAAATGGAATCCACTGTCCTGAAAGGTGAACTTATGTATAGATGTTTGGTTTTAGCTGTGAAACATGAGTGGGTTTCTTTCTACCAGTCAGAAAACTTCTAGATGGTGACTAGGAGTGTGATATTATTCTTACTAAAAATAGCTAGCATTATCTTATTTTTCAGTATTGATTTCATCAGGTGGTCATTTTTCAATTTAAATATGTTAGGAAGAAAGAAAATGAGAAGGTAAGAAGCAGTGAGAACAGCCTTGAATCTGATGGAGCGAATTCTAAGTGATGCAGTAAAGAGAGTGCACGTAGTAAACAGGCTTTTGTTTTCAAATTCTTCAGCTGTTACTGAACAACACTTATTTAGTGTAAAAGGATGACACTAAGTTTAGGTTGAGGAGGAAGACTTTTTTATGGTGTGGTTAACCTTGCAGCCAGTTATATGTGGAGTTTCTTTCTTCTTTTTTCTTTTTCCTGTTTTGGTCTTTTCAGCTTTTTCTAAACATCAGATTTGATAAAAATTAAGCTATTATATAGGTCAACCCAAAACGTTCATTCTTATAAAAAGAAACAACGCAGAAATTCCCTTGCAAACCTTCCTAGAAGGCAAGGATTTGCACTTTACCACTTTATTAATTTTATGTATTGAAGACTTTCCTCTTAGGATGTAATATTAAATGCGTAATGCAAGTAACAGAATCACTAGAAAAACAGCTGGTAAGGATCTCCACATAGAGCCAAATACACCTATGTCTTTTAAGTCCATTATTTCTTATTCAGCATCCCACTCACTATTTGAAAATATCTGTCTCTTCTCAGCAATCTTTTCTTTAAACAAAACGGCTCTAACTCTATCCTCATGAATTGTATTTTCTCTTAGTTCTTGTTCTTTACCTTCCATTATACTCAAAGTGTGTGTGTGTGTGTGTGTGTGTATATGTGTTGAATTTTTCTTCTAAGTGCCTGTCTTTGCCTTTTTTTTTTTTGGTAAAACATGAACTATTGTTAAGTCACATTTAGATTGTTGTGGGCAGTGTTTTTATGCAGAATTGCAACCTCAACAGTTGTTATTATCCATTATCTGAGCAGTTAATTGTTCTTGGCTAAGCACAGAATCTTCCACTTGGTTCTCATTGAACTAAATCTTCATTTTTCCCCAGGCTGCTTCTCCAATTTGTCAAATTCATTTTGTATTCTAATTTTGTTCTCTAATGTGCTTACAGCCCCCTCCTATCAACCTGTCAACCCTCCCACCAGAAAGCCTGTGAGCACATTGTAAATTTAATAAGTGTAATCTTCATTTCATCACCCAGGTTGCTAGCTGAAGGCCTGGAAGGGTACTGGGAGCAGTGTGTACCACTGTGGTCTGATGCAGCCTTCCCTTCTGCAGTGAGCAGTGATGAATGAGAGAAGCACTTTATCTTTTCTACCTATTTATGGAGTGCTAGATCAAGCATTGAGTTCTGTGTGAGAAATAAAGTAAAATTGTGAGATAGAGTAATTGTGGATATTTATACCAACTCTGCTTAAATATAAGGGACAACTACAAGTAGAGGAAACGTACATTCCTGCTGCTCAATGCTGTGGTATCTTACTTGGTTAGTTGAGTATTCAGCCCAAATTAGTATTGTTGGTATCCAGTAATGAAAAGGAAAGTAGGACAAGAGACTGAGCCTATTTACTAGAACAATTGAAGGAGCCTCTTAGGCAAAATATTTGAGTCTCTGAAAGGTGTTTGATGCATATCTTTGAACTCTTGCAAGAAGACACACAAGAACACTTTGTCAGAGTTGCTGAATACCGTGCATGAGGCAGATGGTAGTTAGTTGCAAAGGCGTTACTAAAGAATAATCATCACTGACACTCAGATCTTGGAAGAGTTGGGCTGTTTTTTATTGCTGTGACTGCATCTGATTAATGGGATGCAAACCTATTTCTCAGGTTCTATATCAACATGTTCAATTGGCCGTGCCCTGATTTCATGTTTGGTCAAGATCTGCATGTGACACCTTACATGCATGGTGGATGTGCAGGGAGAGGACTCTGTGGGCTCCTACAGGTCCCTTGGTTTGCATCACTGCAAGCTATGGAGAGCACCATGGAGTCCTACAGCTTAGGTGCAGCCAACCTGCTTCCCTGCTGGTCCAAGTAGAGTAGAAAAACTGCCCCAAGGGAGATAAATTGTTACCTTTTTCTCAGAGCAGGTGAACTCTCGCACTTCATTAAGCCAGTTCTGTCAAATCTAGTCTCCTGGCATGAGTATAGGGTCTATGTTTGTAATTCACATTTTAATATTTTATCTGTTGGCAAAATATTGTTGTTGCCTCTGTTGTTGCTTCAAAGAGACAGTTACAATTTAGTGTTACTTAGGATGTTGCTCGGACAAGTAAATAGAAAATATGCAAGTTAATATAATACATTTTATTTTACTTTATTGAGACTGCACTAAACATAGAAATCTTTGCTGGGTGGAATCCTGATCTGTTGCCAGCTTATGTTATTCACTCAAGTAAATGTGTGTTTTTAATATGTGTGATCATTGGTCATTGTAGACAGCAGATAGTTTTTCCAAGGAAGAATATGTGCATGTTCTCAGCACCCGTAGTCATAGAATATACTGCACATATATTCTCAGGGGACTATGTTTACAATATACAATTTCAGTAGGTGGGTTTTTCTTTGCTTGCTAGTCTTTTAGCCACTGTTGATGCTCAGGATAATCTTGATTTTTCTTACTGGCTGTTACTTTCTGTACTCAGTCCTAAAGACTAATTAAGTTTTTTTTATTATACTTACTAAAATATTTAGGCAACAGAACAATAGATGAATTTTGTGATTCTGGATGATTTACTTATTTGCATTGCATGGCTTGAGCTTTGGAAGCGGTAATAACCAGTTGTAACAAACCTGTGAAATCTTGATGGTATGTTTAGATAATAGCTTTGTGATTTAACTGTTTGGGGTTTCAAATGTTGTAAACTATAGAAATTCCCATCATATATGCCAAAGAACTTAAGAAAAGTATTTTCACCTGGCTGACTATGAAGTTGTGCAGTTATGCTAATGTTGGTAGCAAATAAACCTGCTGACTACATCCTTTATGAAGCTTGAAGAAAAATAAGTGAATGTTGCAGTCTTTTATATAATTTTGAATTTTCATAGTTGCTGATGCCAATGGAGAATGACACATCATGTCTGTCAGCTCAGTGTCAAGAAGCATGTTTTTCTGTTTACATATAATATCTATGGAAGCTTACTGTAATTATCCAGACAATGCACAATCTTGGCTGAGTGGTCAATTAATCTTATTTTTGTAATTTTGAATATTGTGAGGTGCTTATAGAAGCCTTGCTAAATTTAGAGATTGTAGAAGTTACACTGAGTGCAGTGTTTGGCTGTGTGATATTGAGGTTCTTTGAAAAGGAGATGGTAGGCAGGACTCTAAGGGAAAAGTTTGCTGTAGGAAGAGGTGAGTGAAGTACTTGTTGAATAACTTGTCTGCCTCAATATAAATGACACCAACCAGTTTATGCTGCCTCTAGTTATGTCATCTCACTTTGCAGCTTTTTAGAAAACAATCTTCAGTTAATTCTCCTTGATTTGCAGCTCAGTCTGTTTCTTCTCTCTTTGCTTTCCTCTGTCTTATGATTTTGGAGTTGATGTTGCATCAGAGTTGACCAAGCTATTTTCCTTTGCTTTCTCTTTATGATGCCTGTGTAACTTTTATTTGTACTGGGGGAAAATTCTGGATGATGAGTAGTGCAGAATTTTTAGTCTCTCATATTTCCTCCTCCCCCTGTCTCTCCTGTTTCCCATCCTCCTGTTCTTGGCTCTACTGCAATTGTGTGATGAGAGCTGATCCCATAACATCTTAGTATGAGAAGGGCACAAAAATATCTGATCGGTGTCATGCTTGAGAGTAGACTACAGAGCTTAGTTTTAAAAATGAAACACTAATTGTAATTTGGCCAGTAGTCATTTAAGCATATATTGTAAAGACTTTTCTGGGAAGTGCATAGCTACTCTTTAAGGAAGATTTCTTAAAATCTATATGGATACTGAGTAAGTTTCCTCCATGCTTCACAGTTTCAAAAATTCACACTGGTTTTTTCCCCTCCTTTAGGAGAGCAAATGTTTGGAGGTAGTCCATCATGTTCTGCCTCTCTAAATGGCAGAGTTTTTCACACAGGTGTATGGGTGTAATGCCAGTTTCACAGATTTAAAAATAAAGTTGTGCTGCATTTTAATTTAGTTAATTATACCTCAGTTTTTTTTTTTTTTAACTTGGCAAACTAAGTGGTAATAACTGTTTTTGTTTTGTTCTTTTCCAGTTTTGATTCTGGAATAATTCAATATTTGTAATGCCTTTCCTTTTGAAATAAGAAAACTATAAATAGAAATACTTAGGGAAAGATTTAAAAGAAAAAAGATGCTGATTTCAGACTTAACTAAAATGTGAGTGGCTACGTTTGTGGAGGGGAAAAGCGGTAAGAAGAAATAAATTGCCTAAATAAAAAAGCATGGACTATTTCTGCTGAGCAGTGTAGAGTGGCATACATTCAACACAGTGGGGTATTCCCATGTTGCACAGCATTGGTGGTGTGAATCTGCAAATGCAAGAGGGAAGAGGTTTCTGACTGGATTTGCCAGTAATACAAAAAGAAAAGGGGCCAGTGTGAAGATTTCTAGCAGAAGAAGTGCTCAGTAAGTGGTTGACTGGGAGATGATTAACAGTGTAGATGATTAACAAGTAGAACTTGCAGCATGTTTGGTGTGTTGATGAAAGGGAGGTGGCAGTACCTGTTTTAAAGAACCTGCCTGAAAATATATATGTCAAAAAGCAAAGCTTCCTAGAAGACTTGGGGTTATTCTTCTGAAGCTGCTGTTTGTGTTTGATGGAGTGATGCTAATGCCTCTGTTGATGTTAGTATTTGATGGGTAGTAGAAAAATGATATTGATGGGGGGGATGAATAAAGAAAGGAATGCCTGTTGGAAGAATCTTGGTTCAAAAAGTATTATCTAGATGTATTTGATATAAATGTTGCTATAACATAGGAAGGTCTGAGAGTTATATTTTGAAGTAGTTGATAAGAATTTATCAGGATATCAGAAAACAGAGATGGAGTTTGTTACAGCAGTTATAAGTGTAAATTGTTTAAATGCTGTTGTGTGAGCACAAAATTGTTAGGAGTAATGGAGAAAGGGAAAACCAGTCTGGAGGGAAAAAAGTATCAAAATGTATCTATTTAGAAGAACAGTATTTTCTGAAATATGTGAAATGAATTGACAGCTCTAGTAAATGAGGTAAATTATGAGAAACTTAACACTGATGATGTGTCTGCTTACACAAGGGGAAAAAAAGAGTGTGCATGCAGAGAAAGCAAGGATAGATGGAAAAGAGAAATAATTTACCAAAATGTTTGTTGAACTTTTCAGTTTAACAGTGTCAGACTGTATTTCTGAAATGGTTGGACTTTTGAGTATTTGATTAGTAATGAGCTGCTATCATGGTGAATCATGTCATGAACTTTTGGCTTGTTTTGATTTGAAGATCATAAGGGAGTTTAAACAGACATTCCCAGTTACCTCACTATTTATACTGTTGTGTGGCTTCTATTATGGTTGTGTCAGGAATGATAGAAATCCTTATGAACAAGAGTGGAAGAAGCTGGAAGAAAAAGGAAGACCAAGTAGATGAGCTTGGGTTGAGTTAATGGGCAGTGTGCTCCATGAAATTCTTCTCCATGCAGCCACAGAATACTTGATCAGTCTGAGTTCCATTAATTCTATCATTATGTTACTGATAAATGATTATTGAGAATAGGGAATATTATTGTTATATGAAATGTGATTTGGTTTATTGCCACTGCAGGTACTGAAGACTTTATCCTGATTTGAGGAACTTGCAGTGAAGTGATTGTTATGAAGTTATGAATTAATGAGTAATGTCATGACAATTGGAAAAAACCAGTTTCTCAGTTTTATGCCTGCTGAATAATACTTCTGTACACTGAGCTAGGCTACCAAATTAATGTCCCTAGGAAGGTGAAAAGCTTGAGGGGAAACTAAGAAGTGGAGTGAGAGTCATGTGAAAATGAGAACAGCACATATGATTAGTTTTTCTGATAGTCTAATTCAAGCAAGGGTAGATTGTAAACTTTCTTTTTTTTCCTATTGAGATGAAGATGGATATTCTTCCGAGCAGCGATGATATAAATTGGCACTGTTAACCTTTTGCATTTACGAATTATGAGCAATTCAGCCTAGGCAAAGATTTACCTTTGGAGTTTGTCTTGAAAAGTAAGAGATCATCTGGTTCTGTAGGCTACTAAGCTGCTTCAGTACCTAAGGATATTTTTGTGAAAATTGAAAAACCTAACAATTCTTTATATAGGGCTTTCTCTGCTAGTTACTTCAGGAAGTTTGGAAAGACATTCTGAAGTCTGAATACAAGCTGGTCAAGCCTTGTATTAATTCCTCTTTGTGTTAATGACCTTCTTTCAGGGTGACTCTTGTCTTTGTGGGGCTGAGACTTGAAAGAGCAGCATTCAATTTCTTCTACTGATTAAATGCTTAACTTTCATGACCATGCTACTACTGCTGTTTTAAACCTCATTTGGGTCAGCAGCAGGAGTTTCTCTTAGTGCCTAAAAGGCAATGATAGATTGTGTCTCTTGTGCAGAATAATACTGTATATGCAATATATTAAAAAAAGGAAAATGAAAGCTTGTCAGGCTCGGTATGGATGTAAAGGATATTGTAATATGCTTTTAGAAGTCGAATGAAACAGGGTAAAAGGGGTTGTTTTTATCTAATTACTTACTTTACCCAGAGGAGAATGGCACCTCCTCTTTTTTCATAGCTTTCTTTTTTCACTTCTGTTCTGCTTGGAGGCATAGGCTCTGACGGACTGAGTTTGGTGAACAAACAGGCCCTTTTGTTTTCTTCTGCTATTTGTCTTTCTGCATTGGCAAAGCCATTGGGCTGTTTTGTGTCAGATCTCCACAGCAGGTTTCTCTTCTCCATTGCAGGCCTCTGGTGTGTCAGTAATTCAGCATCTGATGTGCTGTGGCCACTGCCCATGGTGTGAGAGACAGGTGTGTCTTCCTTGTGGCACTGTTTGTATACATGCTGGGTATCGTGTGTAAATGTTTAAGGGTCTCTGATGTGTATCTTCAGAAAGACTGCTACAATAAGGCAGTACTTTACAACTAGGATAACAGATACTAATACATGCAGTTAATAGTAACTATAACAGCTTATACCAAAGAAATCAGAGCTGGACGTTCGGAAATAGACTTATAACAGATACTTAAATGGGATAGTCTAGTAGATTAATAAGTAGTTTCATAGTAATAATTAATACTAATTAATTTTTTGCCAGTTATATATTTTTTTTCATTGGAACAATTTCTTACTAGGAGATGTTTTACATGAATTTGCAAGTTTCAACTTTCTTCTTTTTTTTTTCCTTTTTTTCTTTTTTTTTTTTTCTGTAGGAATCAGTATTTTATCTGTGTTGGTTTTATAATATCAGAATGCTTTCAGGGACAAAGTATTTAGTTTTGTCAGTTAAGCTTATTTTGTTTACGTGTATTTTGCCAAAACAACTTTTATGAAAACATTAAAATATTATCTGTATTTATTACATATATTAATTTTATTATAGTTGTACATTACATTTAATGTTATGAAGACAATTTGCAAATAAGAACCTATGAATGTGGAAGGAGATAAAATATGTTTTTTTCAAGAACATGGATTTGTAATATAGTTGGGGTTCTTTACTGTAACTTGTGAAGAATAGTCATTTTAAGAGAAAATGTTCTCTTTGAAGAAAATTTTGATCACAGTTCTTCTCAGAAAAGGATGTTTCTTTCCCAGTCATACGTGACATTGAGAATGGTTTTTGTACTCATGCAACTGGATGTGAGAAGTTCTGCTGCTTCCTGAGGTGTGGGAGGAAGTTTAAAAGAAGTTTGTAGTGGTGATGGCCTTGTGGAGCACTTTAACACATAGACTGTTGCAGTCTCCATTTTTTATTTTCTTCTTATTAGGCATATGTTATTCTAATTTTATTAGAGCTCTATTAACAACTGCATTGTTTCTTTTTTATATAGGCTTCAATTAACTTTTTAGGTCCAGTCACCATTACTTTTTTAATATATCAAGCAGTGTGTTAGACTATCCACAACAAGTGTATTGAATATTGCCCTGGAAAGCAAAGTCATGAACTTGGGCGTAGTTAACTCCAATCTATACCAAGACTGTTAAAATGCTTATGAAGTATTTCAATATAGATTTACCTTATTTTGAATTGTATTCTTTATGTTCTATAGTTTGTGGTACCTGTATGATTTTTCTAGAAGGTTTTGTCTCAAGGTCTAAAATTGATAGTGTATCAGCCAGTTTTTGTTCTTGCAAAGACCAAAGTTGCAGAATAAAACTTAGTCTTATAAACTAAGTGACATTTGGAACTTGATGTCTTCTGTAATCACATGTATGATGGATATATTGCTAAAATACAGACTTTAGCATAACGTTATTTAAAATTTGCTAAGAAACATGTTTTATTCCATGACTGGTGGTTCTTTTGCTGAATGTTTTTGAGAGAAACTTTTAAGAGAAAAGGCACTCCCTTATTTGCACAGTTGTTTTTTCTTACCCAAGATATAGACTAATGTAAATTTATATTAAGTTAGCAGGAACATCTGTGTCTCTTTGTCCCATATATAAAACAAAAAAGAAAGATACTGCTCTGACTACTATCCTGATAGTTTTAATTTAGAGTTTTATAATTAGGGAGATTTTAAATTTGTCTCCTTGGTACTTTGTTGTTTTTTCAGAGTAACGTGACCAGTAATGTCTTTGTACATCTTCCTTTGCAACATAACTACACAGCAACTGTGAAAGCTGAGGTTAAAATGATTCCTCTACTTTTCCTCACAACTATATTGCATGCCTACTTTCACATGAACCAATTTTTTAAAAATTCTAGATTTGAAAAATACACCTGTAAATGCTAAAAAACAACAACAAAAAATGTATTGTTTTCCCATCTTTATTGCATGTTATTTGAAACATGTTTATTCCGGAAAGAACTATATTGGTCATTTCAGTACATATGTTGCTTGCAACTTTTATTTTGGGCAGTTAAGGTCAGTGAGACAATTTAACAGTAAATTGTCTAACATATTTTTTTTTGTCATAGTCTAACTTGTGAGAATGCTTATATTAATTTTCAAAAGTTGTTTTTCTAAAGCAAAATAAGGTAAAAAAATAATCTGGCATTTTCCTTAAAGAAATGAACAGCACTGGAAACCTCCATGGCACCCTTTTCTTATCTGCTATCAAGCAACTATACTAAAAAATCATCAGCTTTGGTCATAGTAAATTAAGTAGTAGATGGGCAAGAACTGGGAAAGCTTCAGCATTTAGAAGTCTACAAATAGGCAAGGAACTATCAATTTCCCAAAAGAAGCGATGGGATTATTTTTGAATAGGGGAAGCTTAATCACACCTTTTAGTACGTGGAAGACACTGGATATGAAACCAGCGGGTAATGTTAGAAATATACATCTGAGCTGAAGAGATTTTTCCATATGCCACAATCTTCATGAAGGCTGTGCTAAATAGGGCTTCATAAACAATTCTATTGATGCATAGGAATTCATCTCATCTCTGTTAGCCTTGCAATAGAGATGGGTGAAAAGCACAAAATACTTGATGTTCCCATAAAAAATCAGACCTTAAAATAGGAATGCACAAAAGAACACACAAAAGGAAAAGATCCTGCAGAATCAGAATGTCATTTGTACTGTCATTTTAAAAGCAAAACGCTTGAAGAACACTCTCCTCAATTGTATAATTTTTTTGTGCCTGTTACTGTTGTGGTTGCATACTTTTTACCCAGGGGATGTTATTTATATAGTGGTGATGGGCCAAAGTATTATAAAACAGTACATATCTCTGATGGGGGGCTGGAATTCATGTCCTGGAACACTGTTTTGAGGACTGACCAGTAAAAGTGAGGACAATTAACTGAAACAGCCTTAAGTGTAGGAAGTTGAAGTAAGTTTGAAAGAATTAGATACTCAAAAATGCCTTGTGAACTGTAGTGTGGTGGTGGCTTTGTTTTTCAGACACTGCATTGAGGGAGACCTTTTAAAAGTTAAAGGTGCTTTTTAGATGGGGTTGCAAATAGTCATCTTAGAACTGTTTCTTAGGAGATACAAGGTATCTTGTAAGCTTCTCTTATCACAGGAAAACAGTGGTGTAGATGGTGTGTCTGAAAAGTAATAGAAAAAATAATTGAAGTAGACTACTACCTACTCTACATTCTGTTTTCTCAGTGGAGGGAATCAAGAAATACAGCCTTTTGTACTTTCTTCAATTTGTCACCCTTCTCCCAGCAGGAGAGACATGCTCAGTGGAATGTCCTGTGGTTTGATTTCATTTGCACTATAAGCAGAGCAGCTTTTATTGACCTTACAAGAAGATGTACACATTAGGATAGTGGATTATGTCATTAATTTATATTTTGACTGACAGGCAATATTGAGACTCATAACCATTTCTGTAAGACAAGAAATATGTAAGGCAGTGGGAAGAGAAGTCCTTTCTGCACAGTACCACTGGCCCAAAGCAGTGGTATATTAAAGTGCACTCTGGGTGAAAGAGGGGAGGTACAGAAATGTGACATTCCAGGAAGGCTGGGGTATGAACCAAGTTGTCACTGCAGGAGAATCTAGAATAGAAAGGGCTCTACAGATATAATATGTTCTTTAAATGTTTAAAACAGGGAGAAGAACTTAAAAGCCATGATTGAATAAAGCTGGCAAGTTTTCCCTTCTTCTCCATCCACACAGGTTGTTAAATGATTCTCCTTGCTGTGATAGTAGAGAGCCTGCCAGGAGTGCATTAAACATCATGATTAATGTCTGTCACATGTTTGTTCTCTCATCTTCTCCCCAGCAGGTGGTGTGTATATGCAGTGTATTTTTTTTTAGGTTTAAAGAAAATAAGATTCTTTGCAAAGATGCATATATGCATAGAAGGAGGCAATGTCAAATAAGTGGAACATGTGCTTGGAGCAGAAAGGGCTTGTGATGTCTCTGAATTCCTGAAAACCGGACTGAACAGGGAACAAACTGTCTCCAGGAAGGTTCTGTCTCCATCGCAGCTGATTTCTGCTCTTGTTCTAGAGACTTCTTGTGAGCCAGAAGCAGTAAAATAACAGTCTTCCTTAAGGTTAGGTTAAGATTGGAGGCAGCCTGGACTGTAGCAACCATGCCCTGGTGAATTTGTGATCTCAAGGAGCCTGGGCCTGGCAAGGAGCAAAGTCATGGCTTAGCAAGGATCTGCTCCTCACAGTGAGGAGTAAGGAGGAAACGCACAGCCAGTGGAGCAGATTTTTGTGGTAGGAATGTTAAGGCACATACAAGACAAGGCAGTGATCTGAGGCAGCCAGTGTGGCTTTATTAAGGGCAGATTGTGCCTTGCCAATCAAGTGTCTGTTTGGCCACTTCATCAGTGACATAGACAATGAGATGAAGTGCATCCTCAGCAAGTTTGCAGATGACACGAAGCTGAGAGGCACAGTTGACACTCCTGGAGGACAGGATGCCATCCAGAGGGACCTGGGCAAACTTGAGAGGTGGGCCCATGATAACCTCATGAAGTTCAACAAGGCCAAGTGGAAGCTGTTGCACCTGGGTCAGAACAATCCCAGACATGAGTACATACTGGAACAAAAACTCATTAACGTCATTGGTGGATGAGAAGCTCAACAAAAACCAGCAGTGTGTGCCTGCAGCCCAGAAAGCCAACCACATTGTGGGCTGCATCAAAATAGGAGTGACCAACAGGTCAGGTGAGGCGATTCTCCCCCTCTGCTCTGCCCTCATGAGACCACACCTGTAGTGCTACATCCAGCTCTGGGGTACCCAGCACAAGAAAGACATGGACCTGTTGGAAGTAGTCCAGATGAGGCCATGAAAATCATCAGAGGGCTGGAGCACCCCTCCTGTTTAGACAGGCTGAGAGAGTTGGGACCATTCAGCCAGAAGAACAGAAAGGTTTGGGGAGATCTCATTGTGGCCTCATAAATCTCATTGGGATTTACAAAAAAGAGTGACTTTTTACATGGGTAGATAGTGAGAGGACAACAGGAAATGGTTTTAAACTAAAAGATGAGAGATTTTGATTAGATGTTAGGAAGAAATTCGTTGCTCCTGGTGGTGAGGCACTGGAACAGTTATCCAAAGAAGTTGTGGATGTCCTCTCCCTGGAAGTGTTGAAGGCCGGGTTGGATGGGGCCTTGAGCAACCTGATGTAGTGGGTGGCATTCATGGCAGGTGGGGGTTGCAACCAGATGATCTTTAAGGTACCTTCTAACCCAAACCATTCTGTGATTCTATGTTTAAATTTAGGTTGCATTTTGAAATATTAAGTCACATTTGATATGAGATCTGGTAACTTGAACTCTGAAACTCTGGGAATGCAGGACTGACAGAGGCAGAAAAATTTCATGTGCTTACGGCAGCCTCTTTTGCTTAGAGGTATTCTGGTCTAGTCTGTATGAATTGGGAGTTTCCTCACATTACTTGATAAGCCCACAGAATGTCTGAGTGATGGAGTGATGGGGACTTGCATGCCAAGTGCTGCCAGTTATTAGAAAGGTACTTATACTTGTGTATTTATGAGTGGAAAAAAAGGCTTTTCTATATTGGAAGTGCAACAAAAAAAATTAACTATTGTATTACAGTATTGTTTCATACTGTATATGTGAGTATAATATCTTCTCTTAAAAGTTTTATTGACTATTAATAGGTTATTTAAAGTAGTGTCAATTTTTGTATAGTTTGGATACTGTTAAGTGGCAGAATGAAATGCATATGATGAACAATTATGATGATGAACTAATGAACAAATATGATGAACTACTTTGAAAAAACTGCTAGTTATTTTATCAGAAAAAATATACCGTGATTGTTAGTTCTTTGCAGGGCTTATTGTATGGTGGAAATACTTACAACTGATATAAACAAATTTATGTTTTCTACATATCTAAACTATTTCAGCAACCATAAAACTAAATGGTCATTCTTCCTTTAATATGAACACTTTCTACTCTTTTTGGCTATTCAATGTGAGGTTGTATTTAGAGTACCGTTACCTTGGAATTTTAATCTCATTTACACAAGGTCTTGGTTACAGTTGCTTGGTAACACGCTGTGGAAAACAGATTTGTTGATTTATGATAATCTATCTACAATATCCTTATAATTAAAGTTGTCAAAAGAAAAGCAAGAACACCATGTGGGTGTGTATTCCAGCTGTACGCTTCTAACAACCTCTGTCTTCACCAGGTATCTTACAGTGAGTGTCATTGTAGGGGTTGAGGTTTCATGTAACTCACCTGACACCTGACTCACACCATTATGTGAGGTTTGGTGGTAGTTTAGGATAATGCTGTTTTACAATTTGTAGGTGAATCTGAAATCCTGAGGTTTAGCAATTAACTTCCACGGGACTGCAATTCTGATGCAGTTATTTTCTCAGACTTGTAGCGATATCAGGAATATATGAAGAACAATCTGTAAGAGAGAGAGAGAGGCTCATGGTTCATTTTTACATGATGTTACTCTTACGTTCCCAGGAGAAAGAAGTCTGTTAGAGATTAAGCATCATGAGACTTGTAAAACATCTTTTTTGACAGCTAAAGGAAGTATCCAGAGAAGTGCTGGCTGTTGAGTGTTGCATGTCTTCAAGTACTTGCAATTACTGTATTTTAAGGTTTCCTGAAATCTTTAAGGTCTTTTATTTCTTTGCAAACAGGGCTCAAGATTTCTGTTTACCTCTGCTGCAATTTATTGCAGATGAATTTAGAAACGGAGAGATTTCTAATGCTAGCGTGCTTATTGTTTAAAATGCCTATGGAAACAAAAATTAAGCAAGCACCTCTGAGACACAGATGAAGTGTTATTAAAATCCTGGAGCCTACTTTAATCATAGACCCAGCCCCATGAAAAAATGCAAATGAATTTAGCAAATTTATAAATAAACTAAACTAAACGTCTTGTATGATGAGGCCTGAATTTAGTCTCTTGTTCAATATGTTTTAGAGCATAAAAAGTTTCTTCAACTCAATTATTTTAAAAATGCCATTCACCTCATGGCTCAGTTCAGTTTAATGTTTCCCTTTCTGCCTTCAAATGCTTGTAACCTTTTATGGTTGTTTCACTGCTGTTGTATGCCTTGACCGAAAAACTGTGGGTGGCATTCATCTTGCCTACCTTTGACATATCCCACACCAACATATGTAAGCTGAAATCGTTGTTCTAGTCCTGTTTTTGTAGTTGGTGCAGAAATAGATAAAAACTTTAAGATTTCAGTTCATCTGACTCATTTTATGATAGATGAAACAGGCTTTATTCATCATTAATTTTGTTAACTTAATCTTCATGAATTGACTTGGGCACAGAGGCTTACCTTTCATGAAGTGAATATTCTGTGAGAGAGCCAGTTTGCAATGGCCATCCCCAAACAGCTGTCAGAACCAAGTATCTTAATTTTCTGGAGCTTGTACCAACTCATATTTTCAGTCATCTGGTATTTCCTTGGCACTCAAGCAACCTTGTGGGAGAGGAAAGATTTCAATTATTTCATTCCATTTTTATGCCTGTTTTTGAGCTCTGCCTGTCACCTCACTGCACATATTGTCCCTGCACCATTGCCTTCAGGTTCTTGTGTTACTCAAACCTGCAGCATTAATGTAAAAACAAAGCAAAAAAAGCCTGGGAAAAAAAAAGTCGAACATTTTGTATCTCAAAGCACTTATCTCACAGTTTAAGAAGAAAAATACTTATTCTTCTGTTTTTGGTGATCTCTCCTTCATCTCCAGGCTGCAACTGGAGAACTGTGTTCAGGGTTGATCCCCACGATTCAAGAAAGGTATGGACAGACTGAAGAAGGTCCAAAAAGAGGGCCACGAAGATGATCAAAGGGCATGAGAAACTGCCCTAAGAGGAAAGACTGAAGGCCTTATGTCTTTTCTTCCTGGAGAAGAGAAGACTCAAGGGGGGCCTTGTCAGAGTATTCCAGTACTTAAAGGGCAGCTACAAAGAGGAAGGAGGCTCTCCCTTCGCAAGGAGCCACATGGAGAAGGCAAGGGTACAAGTTGCATTGGGAGAACATTTATCTTTGCACAAGAAATAATTTTTTTACGGTAAGAACATCCTCTCCAGGGATGTGGTAGAGTCTCCATCACTGGAGGTTTTCAGGGTGCAATTGGACAGGGTGCTGGCTCACCCGAGCTTGGGGTAAGCTCACCGAGGCTCGTTGTGCCATGAAAGGCTGACCTGGATTGTCTCTTGAGGTCCATTCCAACCTGAGCTATTCAATGATTGTAGGATGGATCTGAAATTTATGTCAATATCATTTTGGGCCTAATAACCAAGGGCAGTTGTGAATTCCTCAGGCACAGTTATGAAGAAAATTAGGTGAATTCAAACATAATTTATTTTGCACTGATGAGTGTATGGAGATTGAATTTGTTATGAACTCTGTTAAAACTGACAATACTGGGTTTAATCAACTCAGATTTTTAAATTTTGAGTTACTCATTAGATTCACATTTTAAAAGATAAGTCATATAACCTGAGGGGGAAAAATTGTGTTTTACAGCCAATTAAAAATTTTATAAAAAGTCCGAATTTAGTCATATGCCTTTTTCAAATCTTAATGGGAAATCTAAATTAACCCAGCAATAAGCATCTCTGCTATTTTAAAGAATATATATCTAAATACATCTTTAAAAAGAAATTACGCAGAATTGGATTGGTCTTTGAGACTGCATGCAGAGGACAGTGAGGTACAAGCTTTTATGACATCCAGAAATACATAATGACAGTGTATGGTAGGCTCTCCAATGAGCAGTGACCTTTTTCTTCCAAGATACAGGATCTCACTCACTTGGGGCACCCCTGCAGCCAAACAACAAAGGGCTATACTCTTCTATTTAAGATGTGATGGGCTGATGGTTTATTTGTCCTTTTTCTTCCCCAGTTTATTTTTGCCCTTTCAGAATGATTTGATTAGTTGGTATTCAATGTATGGAAACACTTTTTATAGTCTTTTATTAAACAAAAAAATTAGTTTGCTAAATCTAAGTCAGCAATTTATCTCCTCTCTCCAAGCTCTGTTTGTTTTATAATCTCCTGTGTGTTTTGTCTGTCTTTTATTAAATCTTTATTTACATATAAAGGAAGACGTATAAATTCTTGGACAGAAGATCTATGTGCATGAAACTGTATATCTAGTAATTCTTAAATTTATGTACTAAAGATCTGTTCTTAACTTTTTCACATATACAAATGCTATTAAATGAATACTACTAAAATGTGCCTTTTTTGTTAATTTATAAGTTCAAGGAAACACTGCTGATGTTGGTGATAATTCTATAGGGCAATGAAAGCAGAACTTTCAGAACAGTCTGTTGGTTAGTCATGAGAGTTTTTTATTTACCGGGCTCTATGGAGGTGGTAGTTGGCATTAACCACGCTTGTTAGTCAGGACTGCAACACCAGCGTGTGCCTCTGACCGCACATCTCATGGTATAAAGTGGTGACTGAAGCCTTACAGTGGCTGGATTTACAATGGATAGAAAAGGGAACCATGTTTTTTGACACTCTGCCTGTGCAAGGGCCAGGATTCTCCCTTCCTCATCCAGGTGAACTTGTGCCCCCAGCAAAGCATCGCCCCGCCTTTCTGACAGTGTAATCACTCAGTTGATAATGCTGTTTCCATCAAGCAAGGAAAGGCACTTTGTTCTGCTTTTTGAAGTGTTTACTTCCCAGTTGTGTTGAAAGATGGAGGCTGCTTTCTGCTGCTCCTTCGGGGTGTTTGCCTGGACCTGCTGGATGATGTGTTCCTACAACTTCTGAATGCAAAAATGAAATATCTATTATCTATATGATTTTTCCCCACCTGTTTGATTAACAAAGGTGAACAATGACTATTTTGAGGTAGGAAAAAACCTTTATTAATATTTTATAAGTGCAGGTCCTTCTGCATTCTCTTTAGATTTCCTCCTACATCTGTACAACTCATCTGCAATATGAATACAGTATCTTACCAAGAAAGAAACACTTACTAAGAAAGAAACACTATTACAGAGTGTTCCTTTTGTTTCAGTTTGGCGGTTGTTGTTAATAGTCTGTCTAACTAATGACCTAGATCCAGATTTCACAGAGAAGGTAACAGTTGGCCCATGTATGGCTGTTGTCCGTGACTATCTTTGTTGTCATTCACCAGGTCATTACAAAATTTCTGAAAAAACCTCGAGGCTGGAGAGCACAGTAATCTATAATCTGTCACAGTGAGAGAACCCACAGAATTGTTTTATTTAAAAGAGGATAAAATTCTTCATTTAAAAACTTGTTTCTTAGGAATTTAGTATTTAAACTGTTACATAATATAAATAATAGGAAAAAATACCATTTGATTTATTGTTAATTGTTCTTTTTTGAGAGGTGCTTTTTGCAGAGCTATATTTTCCATGAGATAGACATTTAATATTAAATTTCTGACCTAGTTATAAGTGTACCTATAATCTCATAAATATTATTGTGACATTATCTGTGAAGTGAAAGAGAAGCTATGAATATGCTTCTTGTTCTGCCTTTATAATACCTTATGTAAGATGTATACTTCATAAATTTGCATTTTCTTTTTTCATAGAGCAATTTATGTTTAATAAAAATTAATAATTTTTGGACATTTAAGTTTGTTTACTTTGAATATTGATTAGATTTTTGACCAGCAGAGATGTGTGGTGAAAATATATCGATCCCATATCAATATTTTGTAAATAAAATACGTGGAAGAAATTGTGAATCTGGTTAGACATTGAATGTCATATTAGTCTGACTAGCACTGAGTGTTAATTTTTGTTGTGTTAATTAATATAGTAATATGTAAACCAGAAGACAGCACCTCCCTAACCCAAATTTCCTTATTGATGATGAGATTCTGTCTGTCTAAAAATATATGCTGTCCTTCATGTTTGGGTGTTGCCTTAGGTAATGATGAAAGTGAGAAAGCCCTATGCACTGCTGGAGGGGCTCTAAATGGCAGCAGGGCAAAAAACCCAGGAGGTGAGAGTTGGAAGGTTGTGGGTGAGCTGGGTAAGGGAAATTCTGTGGGAATGGGGATTACTGTTTTTCAAGTGTCTTTACATTACTTCTTACAAAGGAAAAGAGGCCAAAACCTTGTCCTTGTCTTAGCTGGCTTAGAGGAGTAGTCTAAGTAAGACACAAATTATTATAATAATTAGCGCACAAGGAAGTGATGTACCTTTGTCTGAGGCTACTTCATCTCTTTGGCATAAGTGACTAAGAATGTACCCAATGCAGGTCTGTGATAGGAAGCTGTACTCGGCACACGCTGATAAGGAAATATGGTAATAATATCTAGAGAAGTGTCATTTCATCTACCCTAAGTGGAAATAAATTAATATTTATGAAGACACTCATAAAAATTAAATGACAAATCAATGTAATTATTCTCATTGTTCTGCGTGTCTTTTCATAAAAATACAGCTAATGCGTGCATTTGTCTTATGCAGTGCATGGGAGAGCTAAGGACCAGAAACCAACTTTATATCATTTTAGTCCATCTTGCACTGCAGTAGGATAGTGTTTATCTAAATTATGCTGAATACGTTTTTCTAATCTGTTCTTAAAATTTAGTTTTCTTGGAGTCCTTATAGTTCATAGTTTTTCAGAAATTTTTATTTTTTGCAGCTTTTTCTTAATTATTTTCCTTCTTTCTTAGTGGATGTGAAAAATTGCTACCTCTGCTTTTTTTGTAATGTGTTATATATTGGAACACTGTTCGCATAGCTCACCTCAGACTTTGTCTTTTTAGAATGCAAAACCCAAAATTCCTCTAGTCTTTTTTAGTACTTTCAGAAACTCTTACTGTTCCTGATCCTTTCCACAGATTCCTCCTCGTTTGTCATTTCTCAGGGTGACATTTACATTTTAACAACAGGATTATACTGCTGACTTGCATTTTTATCACTGTCTTTTATCACTGTCTTTTGTCACTTCCAGAGGCTCTCTTCCTGATTGCTCTATAGACAAAAATGAGTTAATGGGAAATGTGACTCCAAAAACTTCTAAGAAAGTATCTAAAAGGTGGAATACACCTAAGGTTGCTGAAACAGTCATTTCCAAAGAAGAACAAGTTGTTTACTGTCTGTAGTGAGCTGATTACGTGAATTTTTCTGTCACGTTAATTGGATGTGGTAATGGAACGGATATCAGAAGTTGCAGTCCTCACTGATGGGTGGTGCCAGTACGGTAGCAGGCTGTGGTCATGTAGCATCAGAGTGCATTAGGAAGAACCATGGCTGTCCAAGGTGGTGCTCCTGTCCAATGGCGAGACAACTGCCAGGATCCGAGGAGACTCAGTTTCTGCATGCAGGTCTTCTTGCTTCTGTTGGTTCATGGGACAATTTGTTTCTTTACACCTAAGTGTTTTTTTAATCTGTTGAATGAGGTGACTATTTGCTATGCTCATGAGAAGCTCTATGTAAGAACTAATTTGTGTTCTATTTTTTCTTACCAATGTGTTTTGAAATTATATGGTGGGCTATTACTACATATAAAAAAGTAAATAAAAGGTCTGCGCAAATGCATATAGCTTTATTTCAAGATAGCGTGAAACATTGCTTCAGTTATTAGGCACCTGTTTGGAATGTACATTCATTGAAGAACAATTGGAATGTTTTGAGGACAGTTTTATTGCAAAATTGTGGAATTTGTAAAAGATGCAATGGAAGCACCTGAAATTAAAGGATGTAATTGGCACTGTATCAGCTTCCTGTTTAGTATTGAAAACTGTTAACCCCTCCAAACATGAGTGAGAAACAGCCCAAAACGCTGGGAGGATTAAATGTTTCAGCAGCAGCCTTCTGATGAGAATTACAATTCACTTCATATACTGAGTAATTAGGGATTAGACTGTCTGGATAAGATGAAATGTCAAGATGCTTTCAGTGGTATCTCTGCTTCTGAGGAAGAGAACTCTCTATTCCTGGATACCCCTATTCAGCAAAGTATGCATGAAAATTTGGGAAACAAAGAGAGAAAATATTTTTTTTAATTCTTTAAACTTTCATAACTGCAAATGTAACAGCAGTTATAATACCTTCAGTGTGCAGTTCAGCCTCCACTCCAATCTTGTAACTTGCTCAGCTTGTCTCTGCTGTGTGTCGAGGAGTTTAGCTTGATCAGCAAAGCATGCAAGACTGCTCTTATATTTGTAAGAGTATGAAAGAATTTGAAGTCATTTAAGCAGCTTCTGGACTCACTGCATAGATCAATTTACATACGTAATGTATTAAATGTTAATGTGATAACATATAATGCATGTATATTACTCTCTTTTGCCTAATACACAGAACAAATGTGCACACGTTATTTGATGATCTTCCTTATGTGGTAGATAGATCAATCCCGTATCTTGCTGATTACTTTGCACAAAAATCAAGAAAAGATAATTTTTTGTCAACCAGACTTCTTAGCAAATCTGCATTAAATTCAATAAATTCCTGCAACTGTCATGCAAACTTTCTCATCTGAATTCTCTTTGAATTTTTTCCACTGGAAATATCTTAGGTATATTTTAAAATGTTGCTTCCTCTTCTGTTAAAGAGGAGGATGTCTCCGCTTCTCCACGTTTGTGGTTTGCCATCATCTGACTGGTTAGCTAGTCTTGGGGCAAAACAGAGATATAGATATGAGACCTTTATTTCTGGCTTAATCTCTTTTACTGTAGATTTGTACTTGAAATAGGCATTAGGTACTTGTCCTTTTATTTAAAGAAGTAAGAGCAGTGATTCTCTGCCGTGTATGTTCTGGTGACTTGGTGTGCAGAGAGTGCCAGAATGAGATGCAAGCTCCGTCCGTAATTGTCATTTAGTCTGAGGGGCTGACCTGCTTGAAATCCTGAGGTGTGTACTGCACTTCCCAGTCCAGTAGTTTCTGCTTGTCCACCTCAGGACTTGAATATTCCCATCTCACCCACCTGAATCTAAAAGAAAAAGACACCTGAGCCACTGAATATGATCTGAACTAGGGAGATGAAGTGAGGGAGTAGTATGTGCCATTCAGTGAGAAGACACTGCCATCTCTGCATTCATCCTCCTATCTCTTTTCCAAAATGTATGTTTGCTAATCTGGGGTTGATACCAGGCTGGTACCTGGTATTTGTGGTTATTAGTATGACAAGCCACCTAGAGTTAGATTCAAAAGAGGCACAGGACCTGGGGTATGGCTCTTATACTATATATGTCTTAATATCCAGGTATCCAGTCACACTTGAGATTTGAGAAGAACTCAGAGAGGATTGGATGAAATACTGATAGTAACACCACCTGATCCTAGCACAGTGGAGATCCTGCAGCAGGACCCCTGCTGTTTACCTGTGCATGTGCAGCAATTGTGAGCATGCTTAGTCTGGCTGTGATTATGCTGCTTTACGTAGCTGGCACAGCATCAACACTGTGCCCAGTGCCCAGAATATACAGGGCCTCCCTATGCTGTGGGCTTAAACACAAGAAACGATCAGATGCTGCTGGAAAACAGCAGAGAGGCTGCCTGATTTGGTGAGCTGGTTACGAGAGGTTGTTGGTTTTGGTTTTAAAGATATTTCTCTCTGATGTCCAAAAAAATTCTCTGGAAGTTCTTTAGCTGCAAAATATCACTTGTCCTCTGGAGGTGGGAATACTACAGAAGGGGCATTGTTTGGAAAGCTTATTTACATTTTTATGAAAAAATACAATATATTCTTGCCTCTGTCCTCCCACGCACGTCCAGGAATGAGCAGGACTTTGATCTTCCTGTGACGGAGGTGTGCAGTCCCCTTGTCGCCTGCAAACCAGGGCACTGCAGCAGCCGCGTGGAGCGGGGCTGAGTCCCGGTCCCTCGAACAGGGTGCTAAAGAGCTGCTTAGCAACGCGCGCCGCAGCGCCAGCGGCCGCCCCAGCCCGGGGAGGCTGCCAGGGGAGACAAGTTTTCAAAGTGAGATCTTATATTTAAATATTTCTTACAGTGTACAAGATAGCTGGAAAAGAGGGCAGCAGGCAGAACGAAAGCAAAGAAACTGCGGAGGAGGAATGAGAAATAAAGGAAGGGTGTCAAGGCTCTGAGCAAGCAAGGATCCAAGGAAAAAATAAAAGAAGGGAGTAAAACTGGAGAAAGAAAACTGCAGGATGCAAGAGGGGATGTGATTATAGAGATCAGCAGGTATTCAGAAACTGCTAGAAGAGGGAGGTCTTCATCTTCGAGGTGAATGTTTGGCAATAAAATCTTACCAAACTGGAATGATATTGAAATAAGATGGTACAATTATGATGAAATTTCTGTCTTGTTTTTCTTTCATTCACCTCTTTTCAGAATGTATTCAGAAACAGTTAAATACAATTATGGAGTAACTATACAGAATACTGTTCCCAATAAAATGGCTTATTAGGAGAGAATTAGAAAAAATGAGCAAGTTCTGTTTGAGTTTTTATGCTCTTAAATTCAGAGAGTTATTTCTCAAGAGAGCAGTGAATTAGTCTGTATCACTAGAAGTGCTTTCTGCCCCTTTCTGTATAGACACAGACAAGTTAAGAGTTTTGTTTATTATCAGAATTTTGTTGGTTTGGTGAAACAGAGAGTTGGCAACGTTGCCTTTTTCTTTCCAGTTTCCGTAGCAGCTGCAATGCCCTTTCCTTCTCCCTTATGCTTCTGTGCTGCTTGCAAATGCTGTCTACTCTCTTATCCTTGACATTATTGCAAATTCTCTGTTAAAGAGTCTCTTCGTGGTTCTCCTTTGCTCCCTGGAAATTGCACTTCAGACTTGATAACAACAGTTTTTACCTGGCTACGTCATAAGAGACCTTTTACAGTTGTTGTACCTGGGTATTTTTGATGACATCAGAATCATTAGTCACACACATGGAAAATGCTTTTCTTCTTCAGACTTCACAATGTTGTTTGTTTTTTTGTTCCCCTTTTTTTTTATTTTCTCCACCCCCCCTCCCCTCAGATTTGGGCATGGGTTTTGCCAGCATTTATGGCACCTTCCAGTGCTTTACATGGTGTTTAATTTATACTGTGGGGAAAGAGAATTCCATCAGGCCCTTCCTTGTCAAACTTGGTAACTCATCCCTGGGTAACCTCATTTTGTTTTGGCACTTTATGTGCTAGATGTGTGTAAGGGTTTAATGGATGAGCTTCCTTCCTTATCTTAGACTTTTCCACAGGCATTCTGTCAACAAAATGTAAGCACAGCAAAACCTGTCCACCTCTTTCCCGAGGCTCTGGTACTTCACTTCCTTGAGGGCCACTGGCTTCATCTTCTGTCCTTCTTAGGCAAAACTGCACTGTGTAACTTTCATATCTCTTCTTTCTCCCTCAGCTTGATACAATTTCCTACTGCTTTTAATTCATTGCATCTCTAGTAGTGTCCTCCTTGCCTTC
>JAWWLV010000088.1:18294545-18328158 GCA_035041135.1 Platyrinchus mystaceus
TTCTTTCTCCCTCAGCTTGATACAATTTCCTACTGCTTTTAATTCATTGCATCTCTAGTAGTGTCCTCCTTGCCTTCATTTGTTTTGAAAATGTTATCTTGGCTTTGATGGTTGATTTGGCACCTTTTGTTTACTTGATGCACATATATCCATCTCTTGCCTCTGTCCAACCTTTCTAATTATGACCAGGAACTGCCCTATTTTGTCTCTGGTTTTGACTGTACCTACTGGATGGTATGTAACTATTAATTCCTTTTTCATTCCCTCCAATTCCACCCTTGTCTTTCAGGTCTTGATTTCATTCTCATTCAAAAGCCCTCCTTTATGAACAAGCATTGTGAACAGGACCTTTAAATTCTGGCTTTTCTGTTGCATCTTCATTAAGGCTTACTGTAAGGAGTAAAATGACTCAGAAAGTACAAAAAGTAAGCAAAGTCTCACTCCTAACCTTGTAGGAATACAACATCCCTCTTTAGTCTATCTTCTAACTGCTTTGACCTTCATTACTGCTTCTTCTTGTGTTGTTGTCTATATAGATTATAAACAACTGTATCAAGGATTGAGTTTTTTTTGCAAAGTACTGGCACACTGTGGGTGTTCTATAAAGAGAAGATGGTGACAAGGATTTAGCAAATTTAGTACATTTTGAGATTTTATTTTAGCATTTGACAGATTCTTTTTTTTTTGCAGTATCTTGTTAGCATTTTCTTCATCTAATATAATGACTTCTGCATTGTGCACCTTGCAATGAAAGGCTGTTGATTTTAAGCTGTTTTTGTTGTTTAGAATTTTTTTAATAAATAGAATTTTCCATTCAACTTGCTGCTAATAGCAGCAAGCAGTATGTTCTCATCCAGTCCCCTCCCTCAGGCTTTGCAAGCTAAATTTTCCTAAATCACATAAAGTGCAATAACTATTATTGAACTCTGAGATGTCCGTGGGTGCTGTATGAAGTAGTATTTGACTTCTAGACTGTATCAAGATAGGAATAACTTTACAATAACTTCAGTTTGAATGCTTCTCACTAGATGTGGAAAAGAGATTATAAGCAGTTGATTATAATGTTGAATACTTGTATTTATTTCAAACAGTAATTCCCACTGAAAAATAGAACATCTGTTTTGAGTTTGGGGAGACTAGTGCAGAGATTCTAGGGAAAGGCTAGAATAAAGCCTCAGGGGGACCACAAAAGTCAACATGTGGAAGCTGCTGGAGCTGATAAAAACAGGAAGGGTCATCCACACATTCTGTCTAGGCATTAAAACATGCAGAAGCAAGATGTGTGTATCAGAGGTCAAGACAGAATAAGCTAGAGATGACTTTCCAACAGCAACATTAAGGGAAAAAACCAGGTGAAAAATGCAGCAGAAATGGAGTAAGGCTGCAACATGTGTGAGAATGGTTGTTTCGATCACAGTACGCTGTGTTGATGTATACATTTTTGCTGAACACACAGTATTCTGTGTTTTGACTGTAAGATGTGTATATTGAGGAGTTATGAAGGGTTTCACTAATTCCTAAGACAAAATCAAGGTGTTGATTTAGCTTTATTTTCTATTGGTAAAGGTACACAGACTGAATTTGTTTTCCAGTTTCGAATACTTTTCATGTATAAGATCCAAGTTTACCTTTAAAGTATGCAAGGAATGGAAATTTCCACTGTCAGATTTTCCTTGCAGTGAAATAGTTTGCCTCCCACATGCTGTAGTAGTATTATATTCACAGTCCTACACAGGGTATGCCTGATCTGTTCCTTCATCATGTCATGCTCAAACAGGGGCTGAGGTGTAGCTTTAGGTGTCACTGTACAAGTACATTTAGATGTGCATAATTTCTGTGACTGATGGAGCTGTCCATCTTGGAAGAATAATTGAAATACTGTGCTGGTATTGCTACCAGAACATAACTGTGGAATGGTGGAAAACAGATATAGTAAGATAAACTCGTGCAGAATTCATTCTGCATGTAAGAATCTGTAAAATGTGGGGCCTATTTATTTATCTTTATAATTAATGGAAAAAAGTGCTCACCCAGAGGGGAATTCCCACTAGGTAATCAGAATTTTCCAGCACTGACTCAAATAAGGCAAGACGTTCTAAGTCTTGTGTTTTTTAGTTTGGTATTGTACTCCAAGGTAACATCAGCTGTTTTGAAGATGATAGAAACCAGTTTTTTCTGTATCAATTGTGGTAACAAGCGCAGGTCTGTCTTCAGTGTCAGGAAATTCTACATTTGATTTTTAGTGTTCTCATTCTGAAAGTGATTTCAAGTTGACTTTAAACCTGCAATAGTATTTTCTTTTTTCCCTCTAGTATCCTAGATTAAGGCTACCACAGCCTGGGGAGAAGACAAAGCATAGAAGTGCAGACTAGAGAACAGTTTTTGTTCTCAAAAACTCCATTTTTGAATGTGAGGTTTGCATTGTAAGGTTAGATACTGTGTATGTGCAGTGGAAGTTCTTGGAAAGCCTTGGCAATTGCTGAGCTGCCTTGAATGGTAAAAGTTTAGAAAATATTCGTATATCTATAGCTGACCCGCTAAATAGCTGACCTGAAAAGCTGTTGCTCCTGCTGAGTGTTGCTTACTGCTGGGTGCTCAGCAGTTGAGACAATAGGATGTATTATTTCAGCAGGGGCAGAGCATTTGTAAAAGTTTCTAAGCCACTCTTATTGAAACGAAAACTGAGCTCCTTTTGTTTCATTTTTTTTTTCTTGTAAAAATAGATGACATCTTTCTTTTTTTAGATTCACTTTGAATGCTTGTGACTTTGAACTCTCGCAACTTTTTGTCTGTCGCACTCAACTTCTCTCTGTGAATCTTTAGAAATTATTCTGTGTGTAATTGTAATCAGCTGTATTGTTGGAAAACTTGTGTTAAACATTGCTTGCTGCATGGTTGTGATTTATGGTGACTGCTACAATTCATGGCTTGATACTGGCTGGGGGTATCAATAAGAAATTACAAGGGTGTTATTTCACTGAGCTGCATTTGACCATTTTCCAGCTACTCTCATTTTCAAATGTCGGAGGAGTACAAGGTTTCACAGGCATGAGATAATGTTACAGCCTTGGCATAGCGACTGGATGTATGGGCCAGACTGGCTGCTGCATTTTCTCTTGGAAGAAGATGCAAAATTCTATCATTATACATTTAACAAAAATTGTGTACAAAACTGATGGAAACTGTGCATGTTCCTTTTAGGGCAAATTCTGGTCAGTGTGAGTATTCAGTGACAGCAGTGGCGAGATATCATGATTGCCTATTAGGAATGTGCCATCACGGTATCAAATGTAATGGCTGCAGTTTAAATGCTTGAGTTGTTTCTGTGTGTTTGGCACAGTTTTAGTATTACTGTTTCCAGCTGTTTAGCATTGAGCATTTATTTTTGAGACTGGAGATGCTGTAAATTAGAATGCTGTCTTTCTTGTTTGAATCGGTTACAAAGGAAATTAAGTATCTCTACTGAAATGCTTATTCATTAAGTTAATGTAATTTAACAACACATTATGCAAAAGAAGCCAAAAATGAAACTAGAGGATTGTTTAACAATTAGCAAATCTTTCATGAATAGACACTGGGAGAGACTGTAGAACACTAAGTGTTGCTTCCTTCTCAGATTTCTAGTAAAATAGTTTTGTGAGGATTTAAAATATAGGATCAAATCACTTCTTAATTTGGATGAGTGTGAAAGAATGAAAAATCCAAGAAAGTTATAAAACAGTTGATGACATCCAGAAAAAGCCAAGCACGAAAGGTCAGAGAAATTTTGCATGATTCAGTGTATGAATAATACATTATTTTCCAGAGAATATTTTATGAAGTGATTGTCCTTTGTTATGTTTATGTGTGAGAATTGGGTTTTGTCACCAGCAAGAAGAATTCATTTTCCTGTAGCTTTTTCTTAAATGCTAATTTATTGCTATGAAAGATGCCAAAGTGACAGATCTGAAGAATGAAGCCCTCTATTTATCTTCTGAATGGATGGAGCATGAGTAGCAGCGAAGCCTTTCTCATGCTCTCTTGCCAGTGCACCACAATCTTTTTACCATATCCTGAGCATATTTTTACCAGTGAGAGGTGCTTATTCATTCCATAGTTTCCTTAATGGACTACCAAGGGTATCAATTAGTGACAAGTGAAAAGTAGCTTTACAACTTGGATACCTGCCCAGTAGGAACAGAAACTACCAACTCTTTCACAGAGGCCATAGGACAACCATCAGAGTAGTGAATTAGTGTCACTGCAGAGAGGAGCTGTTTGCAGTTGAGCAAAGAGAGGACAGAAAGATCCTGGTTTTACCACCAAACATCTTAACATGTGGGAAAGGATTCCAGTTTAGCTCACTTGTCTTTACACTGTGCAATAATTTTTTACATAAGACACTAAAGTTGCCAGTACTACAGATGCTGCTGTAAAGGAATAAGTAAATAATAAATGAAATAGTTTTTGTGGGCTTGTTGTTTCAGTACCCTTTTGTCTACTCAGTATGAACTTGGTATGAGTAGTACCAGTGCATTTAAAAATCTAGGACTAGAAAATAGGATTACTGGGGCTTTGAACTAGCTTTTACATTCCAGTGTTATTTGCAGTTTTATTCTTTATTTGGTTATGGGTCCTGAATTTAATTCCCTGATCCTGCACACGTGCAAATGGAAATAAGAAAAAACTTAGCAGAAAAGAGCATAATGAATTGGAACCTTGTGTAAGAAATGAGAAAGAAAAAAGCAATATTTGTTTAGATTAGTCTTCTTGAGCATTCAGGTAATATAGCTTTTCATATTCTTAACAATTGTTCTTCTGTGTGATACTACATAACACCACTTATTCTGCAGCAGATTTGTTCCTGTGAGTCTTGTCCAGGCTTGTTAAGACTTGCACATTGAGTTGGAAACTCTCCTAATTCCCTCCAACCTCCAGCTCCCCTGTTGTCAGGCATGAGCTCCAAATGCAGGCACAGTTCTATCCCCTCACACTGGTTCTGGCTTGTACAAACCCCAGTGCCTGTCCCGGGAGAGCAGCTCACAGGCAAGGGTTTCACAGCCCTTTGTAGAGTGACTGTCTGGGCATGCTCAGAATAGTGATGGTTAATTAACAAGGGGGTGAATTTGTAACATAATAATTAAATCAGATTAAACTAGGCCACTTTACTTAGGAGTGAAAATGTCCACATGGGGGTTTAATATGTTTTAACTAATGCATTTTGAACTCACACTTGAAGTCAATTTGGCTCAGTGTTCGCAATTTTCCCTGTGCAGATACGCCCATAGAATTTTAAATAAAAAAAAGATTTGATGCAATTTCTGATAAAGATCCACCCCTACTTCACCCCAGGAAATACACCTGCAAGTTTTATCTGTCAGTGAACGAAAATAGTTGTGGAAGCTAGATACTGAACAGAGTTGGTGTGATGCTCCTTTCTTATGCTCCCAGCAATTTCCATTCCTGACAGGAAGGATTTTGAAAACCAGTTTTCTGTTTCAAAGCTGAGCTACCATATATTACTATTTGTGTGCTCTAGGTACCAGTAAGGGAGGCTGTGGGATGCCACGCTCTCATACTTAATCACTGTGTGTTTTTTTTGTTTTTGGTTTATTCCTACCTCCCAGGTAAAAGTCTAAAACATGACACCATAGACTCATTCTGACTGTGTTGTTCTCTGACTCAATGAATATTGAAATGCTTCATGAAAAGTTGCGTATCTCTGAGGAGAGAAAGATTAAATCAGACCTCTCCAGAGTACTTAGTGATGCAGCAATTAAGGCAAGATGGTGTCTAATAATGCTTTATGTCAAAGAAAATTACGGATCTGAGAAGGTGAGGTAGTGTTTTTTAAAATAAAAATATTTATATGCAGTTTGCTCAGAAATTATATTTAAGAAAGTGGCTCATTGAAATGAAAAACCAATTTTTGCAGCCTTTAGTCTTGGTGAAGAAAATTAATAGTTTGGGAATGAAAGTAACATTACTCGTAAGACACACAAGCTGTAATCCTAACAGGGTTTTTTTTTCTTTTTTAAAAGCAGAGAGGGGGTACAATTTACTTACTGTTTTTTACTTTTTTTTTTAGTTATAAGCACATAATTATGGAATAATTGTTGTATTTTTATGCAATATCTGAATGAGTTTGATGTTGTGGATCTTGAATAATGCTACTGATTTCTTATTTCATAGAAGTAACTAATAAAACACTTTCATATGAGTTTTTTGTAGTAACTAGGGTTATAATTCTTTTACAAAGATCATAAAAGATGGCTAAATTGTGTGAAGCTTTTAAATATTGTTTTTTAAAATATTCTTTTTGTAGTAATCAAATTACACTTTTTTCATAGTCACAAATAGCCATTTTTGTCTCTTATACAATCTCAGAAATTTTGAAATTCCTATTTTGCTTTCTTCACTGGCTCTTCCTTTATTTCACTGTCCTCCAAAGACAAGCATTTTCTGGGGACTGATTTTCCTATTATTTATAGTTGAGTTAGGGAGGACAACTCCATTTTAGCAAACTGTTCTAGCAGCCTTCTGCCTCACCTTACCTCTTGTTTAAAAGGGTAATAACTAAATCTCTTACTGTTTAACTGTACAAAATCTGTTTTTCCTCATGTAATTGCGAGAAAATTGAGCTATAATAATGGACTATCCATACAACATCAACATTTGTGGATGTCAAACACCACAGACCACAAGCATCTGTTCACAGTAGTTCCCCAACAGTATCTATATCTTAGACTATTTAGAGATAAGCTGTTTTGTTTTTCTAAGTTTATAAAAATTGATATGTATACATATATTTTAAAAGTTTTTACTATATGAAGTCAGAATTTTCAGCTGTACATTGTTTGTTCTGTAATCATTGAGCAAACAGTTTTAGTCCTGGCATTAGTTTGGGTGTTGCTTTGTAATCAGTTTAAGTTGACCTCAGACTGCACTGCCATTGAAAGCCTCAGTTCTGCCCTCTCTTCTCCTGCTGCTGTTGCTCTTTCACACTCTTTTTGGGATTAGTACTGCTGCTCATGGGGCCATGCAATTGGCAGTGCTAGAGGGAAATGGGGATTACACAGCAGGGTGGTGGGGCAGAGGTGGTGATGGATCCCATCTTTTGGTGGTAACTTGGCGTTAGTTTCTTGCATTGACCTAAGCCTAATTAAATTATTTGTAATTTCAGCTAAGTATGTAGCTTGTAGTTCCTTCCCCAAATTCAAGTGGGATAGTGGTCCAGATCACTTCAGTGCACATGATGATGCTTCAGTCAAAGCAATATCAAATAAAAGCTATTTGATCTCACTGTGATCTTTTTGGCCCTCCTTTTGGCTAGTCATTTCAATGTGCCTCTCAATTGTTTCCTGCTTGCAGAAAGCATGTGCTGTGTTAGCATGGAGTAACTTTTATTTTTTTTGAATGCATTTGTTGGATACCCCACCGCCTGGTGACCAGGTTTTGAACTACCATACTGCTTGTGGTTCTTGCTGAATTGTTTTCACATTAGGAGATACTGTGTGGAGTGAGCAGATGAATGGGATTTTCCGGTCAACCTCAAGAGCAGCTGTGATGAAGTACACTCTGACTATAAAGGACCAACATTTAGCCAGATCATGGGCTCTAACTACTGTGTGTTCTCTTACTATGGCTTGGCTTGACCAGATGTGCATACTATAATAGCAGTGATTATAATGGAAAACACTGAGATGATGGAACTGCTTTGAGCTGTCAAGCTAGACAGAATCCTCCTTTTCCTCCTCCAAATCCAATTAATTCCATCTGCAGTTTCTTCTAATTCCCAGTTGTATTTATGAAATAAAATCTTAAGTTTCTAATCTAAGAACTAATTGTAAATTAATAGCATCAGTATGTAACAAAGAGAAGGATTAATGCAGGCCCACACATTCACTTTTTCTTTTTGATTACAATTCTGTATTGGATGGATCTCTCAGGACTGCTACCAAGCTGTAACATAGTCAGAAAAGTGTTTATACAGTGGTGAGAGAGGTGTGGGGTCTTTTTCTATACTTATAGCTTGGCTAGGTGTCTGATTTTTTAAAAAATTCTGTGTTACGGTCCTGTGAACAGCCTTCTCACAGTTTTGATGAATTGCAGCATTCATTATTGGGGGCAGGGGAATGATTTAAAGTAACTATAGATGGTTTTGCAAGAAAATCAATGAGGCTTGTGTTTTCTGTCGGTTTGCTTTTGTGTTTAAGTGCTGCCAGAATTACTTGTAAAATGGAAGGCCTAAAATGTACCGTACTTGTACTACTGGAACAGTATTCCTGAACTGTATCTTCAGTGTCCTGAATTTGTTACCTACTATAATTTCTTGGGTCCTTTCTGTTTCTTTAAGTTAAACCATTTCTCTTATCAGCTTTCTAAATGTTAAAGTTTATTTTCTTGTGGTGCATGAATTTGCATTTGTCTCAGAAAGGTAATGTTTAACTGGTAGAATGCTGATAGTCTGATGATGATTAGTTAGTCTTTTGTTAATCAGACTGTGCTGCTTTTCTCTTTGTGTATCTCTGCTTTTCATTAGTGTAAATGTCTAGTACTCTATGAAAGCTCTGTGTGACACTGGAGGAAATATCTGCAGCTTGGCTCTTGTTTCCTCTTAAATCTTTTGCTCAGCTATTACTTTGGTCTTGTAGGGATGGTCCTTCATGATTTCCTATATTGTCCATATGTGTTCAACCATTCTTGATATTAATAACAGATTAGACCTTTGCTGTCTGCCGTGAGTTCTTCCAAATACTTCCACTGGGCTTAACATTGTACCAAAGAAGAAAGAGAACTTCTAGGACAGGGAGAAGGCTATTTAGAGAGTTGGAAAGACAACAAACCAAGGTTACTCCTTTGTATCTGTCTCTATGAGAAAAAGAGGCACTAGTTCAGTATCTTTCTTCATGCAACAGACTTTTCAAGACAGGACTGCTTTTATCTTTCCAGCATCAAGCATTTTGTTGGCATGCAGCATAAAAAAAAAATCATGTATGAATTTAGAATTTAGGCTTAAGAAAAGGAAATACTTCCTTGAATCAGTGTTTAGGATTCAGTCCACTTTCTAACTCTTCTCTGTCATTGTGCTAGTTTGAGAGCTGTGCAAATAGTTTTTTGACAGGAGACGTGTTAAGCTTAATGACGAAAGCTGTTAAATTTTCTCAGCATCTGTTTCATGTGTTTTCTCAGAGGAGTCATAAAAGTAGATGTAAACACTGAAGCACATTCAGTGTTATCCAGTGGCTCAATTCTGACTCAGTTTATTTTCTGATTCTCCTCTGGAGCAAAGACGTCTCAACCTGCCTGAACTGGTGTCTGGTGGGTTTTGCTGCTATGAATCGGAGGTCCTGAGCATTGGGGCATGGAGATGTCTGCATTGCTTCTTCCGGGTGGCCGAGCTATGCCCAGAAGGAGGAAAGACGGGACTTTGAATTTATAGTTTCCAATTAATTCTCAGCTACCAGGCTAGCCATGAGAGTCTATGCCCTGGATTTTTAAATAGTAACATCATGAAGGCCTGTTAGGATAGTTAGCTTAAGCTGGAAGTGAACAGTCTGCCTTAGAGTTAACTGCCTTGTTCAGTCAGAGGTATTGGCTGTTCTGACAGAGGCTTATGGAAATGGTTGTGAAGGATTTCCTGGGTGGAGGGAGTGCAGCTTTTTCTGTAACTAGTGACTCAGACAAATGTCAAACCCGATTGGCTTCAAGCTGATTAGCAAATCTTTCCTTTCTGAGCATTATGATGGACAAATCAGTCAACGATTCTCTTCACACTCATCAAATTGAAGCCACTGTCATTGGAATTAGTGTCATTGAACAATGCTTCTAATGAATAGTGGACCACTGCATAACTCTCTTTCTCCTACTTATTTGAAGAATTTGATAATTTATTTGGGATAGTGATGACTTTCCTTAATGGCAGTAGCAAGGGCTTTATTTTTCTTGCAGTAGGACAGGAGAGACTGTTGATTAATATGGGATGGTTAATTTTTGCTGCTAAATAACCAGACCAAGAGTAACTGCAACTCTTAGGCTTCAGAGCACCTTTCTGCCTGGAAGGAGTTTTTGCATGATGTTGTGGCTGGGAGAACAGGCAATAAAAATCAAAGTTTTGAGAAAGGAGAAAGCTATCCTGCTGTTGCAGATTTTAAAGTGCATAAGAGAAAAAGGCTGCCTAGAAAAAAGAGATGAGAAGCCCTATATTTAATTGGTATTCATTCCATACAGCACATTTAATGTGTAGTAGGTGGAATGAATGTTGCTGCTTATTTATAACAAGCTTGGCACAGCAGTAGTATGCATTAGAAGTGAACACTTTTGCTGAATACACTAAACCGTGTTAGTAATTTGAATTGACTTTTATTGTAACTAATGTAACTCTTAAATGTATCTACATGGTATATTTTTTTGTGATACAAAGCAAGCGATAAATGCCTTTGTTTATCAAGAAGAGACATCAACACTGATAACAGTATAACTGATAGTACTAAACATATATAACAGACAGTTATTAGAAGTTTTCATTCACTTTGCTGCATGACATAAATATACAAAAGCATTCATCTAAATTAAGGTGCAGATAATTTTCAATCTATTTTGTCAAATTCTATTTCACTACACGTCAGTGTCCGCGTCCATATCTTTGTCCTTTGACTCCAGTTGTCAGCATCTTATACTGGATTATTGTTAGTGACTTGAATAGGCAGGTGTAAATCTCTGGTGTGTGCCCTAGCATGCTATTAATTAGAGATTATGAAAACATTACACAAAATATCTTTGAACAGGAAATATGGTTAAATTTCCAGAGACAAATCCTATTTTTTTAACAACTATGCCATTAATATTGATGCTTGGACCCTGATATGTCTTCCTTCTGTGACTAATGAATCCTTATGATCCTTGTACACATTCACAATGACAACTGATTGTCTAAATGTGGAAATTAGTCCCTCTATCACCCTTTCTCTGCTTGCTGTTCCTTTGTCAGGACACAGGGTTTTGGAATTGGATTTATTATAGCTGGAATTGTGTAGTTTTGTTTGTTGCTGTTTTAGGCTTTTCAGCCCTCTTTTCTAATGGAAGCTGCTGTCTGGTTCAGGGTCTTTTTGATCCATTTCCTCTCCTTCCTACATCTTGCTGATAAGGAGGCTGGAATTCCACCCTGTCATTTGGCTCTTCATTGTACTTGGCATGTTCAATGAGTGAGGCCTCTGATAGTTATTGAGATTTTTTTTATATAATGATATTTTATTCTCAGACTTGTTTCCTGCTTGTAGAAATTAGATATGCTCCCATTCCAAAAAGTCATGCTGATTTTGGAGACTGTGTTCTGTTTGCTTTGAGCAGCCACACATCTCACTTCATCAGTTAATAAAAAGGAAGAGTTGAATTTTGATAGTTAAAAGAGGCTGAGCCACTGATTGAAATTGCCATTCCTTTAAGAGCTCCATTCATGGGCTTCAGAAGGCATAATTCTAGTGGTGTGCTCTGTTTGTAGGGAGTAAGAAGGAAATTACATCATTCAGGAGAGACATAATTCTGCAAAAGGTGCAAATTATAGCTGACTTTAGAGCTGCAAATAATTGCTTTGATTTGTTGACTTGAAATTGTAAGGCAGAGGGGAAAAAAGAACTGCTGGTGTTTCTTCATGCTGCCTCCACTAGAGACTCTTGGTGGCATGTCATGTGTGTCTCAATTGACACTGTTCTGCTGTTGTTGTAAACAACCAAACTCAAACCAGCTGAGACTCTGCCCCTATATGTATTGTGTACGATATTACTTTGTCTCATACTAAGAAAACAACTGTTTCCCTACTTGGCTTTGCACAACAGTGAAAGATTTATGCTTTGTTCTGTCTGAACGAAGATTACCTCTTGTGCTCTTTCCAGAAGGGAACCTGAACAGAGTTCAAATTGCTCTGTGCCAAAGGAGTTACATAAGGGAGCTACACTCAAAATCAAGAACATCCCTGAGAAATAGTTTGTGAAAATATCTATTATACTTATATGAATAATTTATAGAAACTGAAGACTATATTGAAACAGCAACCGGTATCCAAACTAAGGTATTAAACCACACCAGTGCTCTTAGATGCCTGTTAGTAAAGTAGAGGTTGAGTGTAGGTCCAAGATCTATTTTCTTTGTTCGTCTTTCACCTTACAAAGAGTACTCATATTGTGTATCCTTTCCACATGTATATATTTATAAATGGGTAGAATGCCTCCAAGCACCTCTTTGTTGGCTCCTGTATTTCATCAAACTTTGCTTTAAGACCTGAAGGTTATGGTCTTGCAGGGGGTAAAGAGGGGACTGTGTTGTAACTTGGGATTCCTCTTTCCCTGGTAGCCTGTACTAAATGCTGAGTAAAGATCGTGGAAACAGCCATGTGGGGTCAACCAGAGCTCCATGTAGTGCATAATCTATTTGTAACAGTGGCCAGTAACAGATGCTTGAGGAAAGAATGTTGAATATGTAAAGAACTTGGGAGATTTTGGTCATATATTCCTAGTTTTCAGCACTCTGTGATATGGTGCTTCCTCAGTTAAAGTTTTGTCTTTGGGATGAACTGTTGTGGATGTATTTTTTTAAAATTTGTTTGTTTCATAACTTGTTGGATCCAACATCTGGCTTCCTTTATGTTCTCTTGCAGATTTACTGCTACATTATGCTACATGGAAGCTCAGTAGGGATTCCCATGACAAGAACAACACCAACACAAGATTTAGTTATTTCTTCTGTAGCCTTTTCAGCACCAACTCTGTATTATTAATATGGAGCTAGGGGTCTGTATGAAATTTTTGAGAATTTGGTCCCAGGTTATCTTTATATTTTCTTCTGGAATTCAGTGGTTGTGTATTAGGGCTGCTCTTTTCCAGCAGTTTCCTCACTTTGATTCCTCATCTGCTGTTTAAGGATTTCACACCCCACTGAAGTAAGAGCCATTATTATCATTATTATTTTGTGTAAAATTATTATTTTGTGTTTTTTAAAAGTGCCTAGAGGATGGAGATAGGCATCCAGTTTTCATTTAGGGAGCTGGTGCACAACTTCAAGGTGCTTATAAGAAAGCAGCTCTCAGGATATGTCCCTGAGGCGCAGTGCAGACAGGCACTCAAGAGGCCCTAAACAAGCTTGTTCAAGTCCTAAAAGCAGTACTGCTGTGTTAGCACAAAGATCTGCCCAAGGTAATTAACCCTGCAGAGGAACAAGGTAAAATAAGTCTGGTAGAGAGCTACAGTTACACTGCAGAGCAGGGTTGGTGGAAAAGAAAAGGCTATTAGATGATTTCTGTTGAATTACATATATGTATGCCATAGTGTTATGGCATAATAATGTTAAAAGAAAATTATATTGCTACGAATTTGATGAAATAAAGTCACAGATAATGTCTGGTCAAAGACCTTAAGTCACCCATCTTTCATCTAGACCCACCAGGCATGGTTTTGCTCATGAAGGGAGGTAAAGCAATTTTAGTCCCTTCCCGAGCATTGCTACATGGTGTGTGTGAGATTCAAGTCAGATGACATTATCGGAATAGTTTTAATGCACCTCTTCGGTCCCTTTTTTCTCTTCTTTTTCACACTGTGGCTGTAATTAGACCTGGACATACTCTTAAGTGCTTACTTTAAGGCATATTTGTTCTATGTGCCAGCAGAGTGACTCATGGATGATAACCAGTGGCTTAACACCTAAGATAAGAGGTAAATGGTAATAGGAGAAGTTTTGGGTCTGTATATGCTAGTGACCAAACCATGTTAACATAAAACCAGTGAGGTGCCATTGAAGTAATTGCCAATTGTTGGTCTTTCTGTCTGCTCCTTGCAGAGATGCAAACACGCTCCAGGTGTTGAAATATGGGAAGCAGCAGCAGCAAAAAATCATGGTGTTTGAAATCTATGGCACTCTACTTGCAATTAAGTGCTGCCTTGAACCTGAGCCTCAGAGTTGCATTTCATGGCTGTTGCAGCAGCTCCTCTCTGCTATCTTCTAAGTGCCAGAGATCCTCCCATAGGAAGGGATGGAGCCAGAGGGTGGCTGGGCAGAAGTGCAGGGGCTGTAGGACAGCTGTGCTGGGCAACCAGGGGACAGCTCTTTGTGGAGGGTATCAAAACTGCACAGAGAGGCAGAAGGAAAAGGCTCTAACAGGAAAAAAGGAACAGCAGAACAAAAGAAAAAGTCTGAGTCATTACTGAAGTATTTCAGGATCCCAAAATTGCTGAATTCTTTGATATTGCCGTCAATTGTCGGCATGTCACTGAAGTAGTAAGTCTAGCTAGAAGGGTCAGAACTAGAACTAGAGATGTGACAGAGTTGTATAATCTGCCTTTCAGGGAATTGGAATCCTGAAAAAGGATAACGGTCACAAAAATGAATTCTAATTTTTTTCTAGAGTTTACAAGTAGAGTACAGTGCATTTGAATTAGTAAGTCTTTAAAAATAAATTACTGCTGCATGGAGTTGACGCCATTATGGTGACAGATGACCTGGATTGTTTTGCTGGGAAGGAAGCACCCTTCCCTTGAGAAAAAGTTACAGCTGCTTATCTTGGCTATGGAAACCCAAAAAACCTTAAATACTTAATTATTTATGTATTTTACATGGAGAGTTCAGAAGGGAAACATAATTCCTTTTATTTACAACAACAGCGAAATAATTCACCTTATTTTTTTTTCTTTGAGGATTTGTTATGGATACTAAAAATACTCGTGGTGAGTTTGTAGTGATCATTGATAGGCCTTCTCTTTTCATAGCAAGAGTTGTAGTGAGATGCAGATGATAACTCTCTGTAAATCACTAATAGGAAAATAGAAATAACAAAGTGCTTATAATTTTTGAGGTTTCCTTCAAAGGGTATGGTCATTTCTCCAAACCTAGCTAATGGAAAACCAGTTATGTCTGGCTATTTTCTGTAGTGGCTAGTTTTAAATTCTTTGTTCTTTTGCTTTAATCAATGGTATTCAGAAAGTCTGGTGTGAAAAACAGTCATTTGTTTTGAGAGCATAGAAAGTAGACAGGGAGAGAGCTTAGGTCTCCCTGTTCTTGATCACCTCTGCATGTGCCCTGGGCAAGATGCCTTCCATGGATGCTACAGGATGTTTTTTGCTTCTTAGAGAACAAAAAGCAATTGAGGAAGTCACTACAGAAGTGAGATTTACAATTTCCCCCCCTTCATTGATTTAAATTTAGATACATAGTGTATTTTGAGAAATGGCTTAAAACTTTTTTTGTTACTAAAAGTATATCTTGTACATAGGATTGAGAAATTTTATTTTCAAGAATGAAAACCTATAATCTTGAATACAGAACAGTGTATCTCTAAATCTCTCAGTTCTGTCAAGTTAATGTAACTTCTTGATTACATGTAATCAAGCATGTATTAATCAAAGCAGAACAGAATCATGTCAGCAACTTAAAACAAAAGCAAAATATTTTTGACTGTGCACATGCAGTGATGCCATGAGAAATACAACAGTTTGCTGAAAGCACACAAGTTGTTATGTTGGCACGGTTTTAAGCAAGCAAGGCTGAATGAGGCACAATATGACATTTTGGAGTTCGTGTTGGGAGTAAACATGCCACAACAATCAACTATCTTGTCAAAGAGCTACAAAAATAATTTATTTCCTCTCCAGAGCAAATCCTAAGGAAAGAATAGTTAGTATATTAGATGTCTAGGAAAAAAATATTATGCAGCTATGAAAGGGGAGTGTGTTTGGGTCATACCAAAAAGAAACATCAAAAGCTGTAGTTTGTTTAATCTACTTTTTTGAGCCCCAAAGTGAACAGTTTACCATAATTTCCATTTAAGCCTGTTACATAATCAAGTATATCCCACCAGCAGGATGTATAGATGAAACCACCCTTTGAATATAAAAGAAGTTCTTGACTATTTGGCAAATTCTTCCAGTATTTTCTTTGATCTGTTTGATTTATGCTAAAACTCTAGTAAATATACATAAGTGTATATATAATATCTATATAATAGCAGATTTTTTAAAAATTAGTTTTCTCTGTAGGTGTTGAAAGATCTTTAAAATAGGAAGTTATATTTCTAATTTTTTTGCATTGGCATCATAATAAATATAGTGATTTTAATTTCCTTCTTGAGTTATTATCTGAAATCACCAATAAGACCTGCTTAGGGGAACTTGCCCATCAGATGTGTTTGTGCAGGAAGCAGAATGCTGCCAGGTGCTGTAAAGGACTTTTCTGTAAATTGCAGTGACTTTTGCAGGCAGGATTTTACTTTTTTTGCTTTACCTGGCCTGCTTTTCCCTGAAGCTGAGAGTCTGAGTCCCTCCTGTAGCACTCCACCGTTATATTGTTCAAGGTTTTATTGTGAATCATAAAAAGATTTTTGTTTCATGTGAAAAACAGCTCCTGAATTTAAGGAATTAAAGTGAATCTCTAAGTAAGTCTGTAAACCTCATTCAGAGAAGTCTTTAGCAAAACTTGACATCATGACAGTAAAGACTGAGTGTTGGGTATTGACACGGAGACTCCTGTTTTTGCAAAACTTTCGGGGCACACTTAGGAAATCGGTCACCTAATTTAAGGACCGACTTTGAGATTACTCTGGACTGCAAATACCATGTTCATGACGTGAGAATGCTGTGTTTGGTAGGATGACTTTGATGCTATTTTGACTTTTTAGCTGTACTGTTGCTCTCCCTTTGTGTAGACAAATGTGATGGCACTCTGCTGTCCTTGTTACGCTGAGCACATGCTGTATGCCTGTCTGGTCTTTTCTCAGCAACTCTTAAGCTTTTGCTCTGTTTCAACCAAACTTGATGGCAGGTCAAGTTAAGCTGATGGTTTGTGTGAGTTTCCCAGAAAGGCATATAAAGAGAAGAGGGAGATAATAAATTAGAGATTACCTGAATAAAACTGGATGATGGAGCAAAGTCTGAATTCACTACCTCTGGAATATCAGGGTATGTGTATGCATTACTGTCTTCCAAAGTTGTATCTACAGAACCCCAAATGTCAGCTGGTCTGTGCTTGTCACATTTCATCGTTGCTTTTCTATTAAACTCTTTTTATTGCCAGATTTTCCTTTGGTTTCTTTTACACTGAAAAACTTAATCTCAAAACTGTCTTCTGAAATGTCTGTGTGTTCTTTTCCTTAATTGCTGGTGAAGGCCTTGGTAAAATTCAGACTATTATACAAGATGCTGTGACCCCGTTTCTAAGGTTTCAAGAGTGTTTTTTGACTAATTTATTTTCTTCTTGGGGAGAGTGCTGATGTGTCTTTTGTAACAGATATTTCCAAGGAGCAATGCAAAGTATGTATGTGGTACTGTTTGGGTTGGGGGAAGGGAGACACATATTAACATGATTACTTGCAGGATGAAAGATAGTGAGGTATTTTAACTGGCTCTGGCTTTAGACCAAAGTGAAAAATTAATGGACTGTAATGTTGTTGGCTTTGTTTGATGAAGTGCTTAGTGAATGTTATTCAACTGAAGAATAAATATTCTTGATACAGTTGTTGAGAGAAAAGAAAAAAAATTGCAGCACTCTGTAACTTGGTGGTGTTAAGCGTTCATTTATTTAGTCAGCATGTTAATCATTAGCTTTGGTTTTGGCTTTTAAATTCTGGAGTGAGGAAAGGCCGTTCACAAAAGTACGTTTAAGAATGTGAGGTGGCCAAATCAGAGAGGCTTAATTACTGACCAGGTTTTGTTTCAGTAACAATGTGGTGTATTGCAAACGACTGAGATGGTGAAACTTTGCCTGACTTCCCTCAGTTTAAGTCTAGATACTGCATTTCATTGCAATGCCCACAACTTTCTGTTGCCTCTACAGCAACATGATCCCTCTGCACACTAATGTCATTATGGGCAGCTGTTATGGCCAGTAAGTGCAAGATAAGTGGATGAGTGACTAAAGAGATAATCTAACAAGGATAGTTGCATTGAGATTGTCAGTGGATTGACAAATAGTTGAATAAACTTTTTGTGAAGAAGTTTGTAGTGAATGCAAAGCATATAGTACAAATAAATATATTTCTTAGCCACTGCTACAGCATTCTTCTGGGTATATTAGTCCTGACCATCCTAACAGAGTAGCAGTTTCTAGGGAAGGGTATGATGGAATGGGGGGGGGTGTTTGCCCTTTGATATATTATTCTTGTATGCTTGCAATGTGAATTTTTTTTTGAGTGAGAAACATAAGTTGTGATTGAAATCTGTGACAAAATGTCTGGTAGATGCTTAGGGGGAAGTCATTTTAGCTGCAGAATGAGGGGAAGAGACTTTGAAGAACTGGCATATTTCTTATCTAAATGTGGGGTAGTGTCTTGTTGGATAAAATATTGAATCATTCAGCCTGTTGGCTTTTCTTGGTAGTTTGAAGCTTCAGGTATTGCACAATGTGTAATTCATATTTAGTAAGAATACTAAATTATTTTTCTGTTCTTATGTTTTGTAAAAGAGTTAGTGTTGATGGAGTTGGTAGGTATCTCTGAACTACAGTACCCTCTATTATCTTTCCAATATTGAATTACTTTTATTAGGTTTTGTTATTATCTAGTTAAGGTAGCACAAAATTATCAATTAAAATTGATTATTCTGGTATGTGCTGCATTCACTGATCTAATTTGGTGAATCAAACTTAAGAAAAAGTGAAGTTAATTTATACTATAAAGGGACTTGGTTACTGCAGATACAATAGAATAATACTGATAATGCCTACCTTAAAACAGTTCCAAAATAGAATAAAGATGTACAGGCTTCTGATAAATGTCTCGGGTTTTTCTGAGTAGTGAAAGTTAATTTTTGGTACTTTACAAAAAGGGTACGCAGTTAGCACTGCAATTAAATTTAAGAAGGGAGCAGAACTTATACATGGCTGGAAATGAATATCAAATGAATATCAAAGCTCCTATTCCCTGCACAAAACTTTTGAAATCTCTGTAAAAAGTATTGATAAAGATGCACTGTATGTGCAGTGTGGAGCTCTTCAGTTTTTTTAAGCTGAAAGCTTCCAGTTAGACTAGTGTCAAAGTATTTTTACGTAGGAACTATTTAAAGCACTACTAGGGAGATTCATGTGTATTTTAAAAGAATGGGGCCAATGAAAGCCACTTGGGTGGTAGATTTCATAATCAGGAAATATTTTTTGTGGAGTAAGGAGAGTTCCCTTGTGCTGCGCAACTGCCCTGTCGTGCTGCAGATTTTAGACAGTGAAACCACAATTCTTCCTGCAGGGGCAAAAGACTCCTAGAAATGTGGCATGGAGTTACACCACTGGTATGAGAAACCCCAATAGTGCTCAGAACTTTTGGAAGAGCAGTAATCTTGGAGAAGATTTTTTAACATAAATTCCCAGAGTACAGCTGTTCTGGATATAGCAAACTTCAGTCCTAAAAACCTAAAGGCATAAATTGTTTTTTGATGCTGTCCTAGCCCCTGGTATCAGAATTGGTCTTTGATACAGTGCACTACAGTGAGCTTTAAGAACTGGACTCCTAAGGCCAGGTTCCTGTCAGCTGCCCAGACAATATTGTTTCCTATATATTAAAACTACATAATAATACTTGAACTGAGTAAAAGCCTGAATAAAAGTGTTGTGTTTTTTTTTTTTTTGTTTTTTTTTTTTTTTTTTTTGTGAAGCAGGAAGACTGATATCAATTAGATTCATTAAAATGACAAAGAGTGGAAATAGGGAAATAGGCACAGATCTGTCAAACCAGAATATTGAATTTTTTAATTAAATTTTTTGTAATTTTGCATATGTCTAGATTCCACGTTAAATTCTCATAGCAGTTTGAATCTATGGAAAGTTTAAAATGGTAATAACAAGCTATTTTTTAAACTAATGATAGTAAAAACCCCCACTGGATTCGTATTCACATGTTCATGAAAAGTCACTGTAAAATGAACACAGAAGAGAGCAGTTTCTGTTGGAGAGAGTAGTTCAGTTTTGTTTAGGCCAATGATCCTGTGGAGGACAAGGCATAAGTGTGTTCTGTCTCAGACATTCTGACTGCTATGACCAAAGGTGTGATCAGAAGAGAGGGCCCCACACAGGTGGGGAAGCACTGTTGTGTTTGTTCTTTGGTGGAACTCAGGAAGAAACTCAGGGAGCAAGTAAGCTCCTGCCCACTTCAAAAAATATAACACTGGAGCCATGTAATTTCTACCTTTTGCTCTTGAAAGGGACTGTTATAGCAGTTCTGAAAGGAAGCCACTAAATAGTTTCCAATTCCTTCCATGATTGTATTAATAGATGATCTTCTCCACAAATGTTAATATAATGCTCGTCCAGCACTTTGAATAGCAGAGCAGTAAAAGAAATTTAAACATTATCATGAAGTGATTGGAAGAATTAAACTAATGCCAGGATTTAATGCTGCATTCATTATATATTGCATTAGAGAGCAATAGATTGTTCTGCAGTATATCGTTGCTGCTTGAGGCAGTGAGTATTTGTATTGACAATTTTGCTGACTGACTTTTGCTCTTGGAATCTTTGAGTTTAGAGGTAGTAATGACTGAGGGCATTGTAAATTATTGCTCTCTAGCATGAAGTGTTGTATCTTGGGGAAATGAGCATTTTAGAGGATGACAAGAGCATTTAATCTCAGAATGTTGGCTTCAGAAGCACAGAAACCCCCCATGCAGCAGAATTTCAGTGCAGTTTGACACAGAGTGATCCCTCCTGCATTTTCCCCCTTACTCTTCAGCTGGCTGCAAAGTCTCACAACACCAACACCTATATTGCAGTGACTAGTAATCACAGTGGGGTTGGATCAAGGGTTGAACTTGATGATCTCGGAGGTGTCTTCTAACCCAGTTAATTCTATGATTCTATGACTATCTTTGTCAAGGAGAGCAGCCTGCTCTCACCCATGCGATTGTCAGATCCGATGACTGGGCCTTCTCCCTAGTCCCTCCAGACCTTTTTTGGAGCTGGAGCTCAAGATGCCCATTCATTTTGGCCTGTCACCCACCCAGAAACAGGGTGGTTGTATTGCAGTTCTGAAGCAAGAGATGAACCAGGTGATGTCCTGAGCTTTCTTCAAAGCCCGTGTTTCAGGATGCTGTATTTTTGTATGGAAGCAAAACCAGTGACTATACTGCTTATCAAAGTCAGATTTGCACTAAAATCCTTTTGAAAAGAAACTGTGCTTTGCTAAGAATTAAAAATACTGTCTAGACAGTATTTTTAATGATCTCTCTCCCTTGCAGGTTTTATATTTTCAAACATCTATTTTATATTTTACTGCACTACAGATAACCTGACACGAAAGAAAAAATTTAACCATTTGTTTGGGTTTTTTCCCTCCCTTCCTTTTCTTGCTGGTATACTTTTTTTTCCTTCTTGCTTGAGATCATTCAAAAGCTAATTCATTGTATATGATAAGGAGAGGTAAGAGAATGAAGACAGCGCTTAATGAGGAGGAAGACTCTGAATTCTGAGATATTGGAGAGAAATTTGTGGTTGAGAAACTGAGCCTGTTTCCAGAAGGAATTATGCTAACTGAGCATCCTGCTCCATGCTCCTTTCAAAATTCTACCTTTGCTGACTCCCTGGCAGGCCACACGTGCAGCAATCGCCTCAATTGGCTTCTCACTTGCACACTTAAAACAGCCACTCTTCCTATTATCCCAGGTCCAGATACTGATTTGCAGGTGCAGATTTTTCACCAGCTCTTCCTTTTCTGCTGTCAGCTTCTTCCCCTTCAAAAGCACTGGGCTAGTCTGATATTAGAATATGAAAAATATGTCAAATACTGTTATTTATTGAACAGAAGAGCTTATATTTTCTTCTTTTTAAAAATTGAGTTCCTATTGTGCTGTTAGTACCAAAACAGTATTTTTTTCCTCTTGTCTTTCAAGTTTACTTTAGGAATTGAAATCACATATAAAACCATCAAGCAAAACAAATAGATGAAACCCCCTAAATTATTTTCATGTCTAAATGAGAATAGAATTATTTTCAAGAGTTGATATTATTTTTCAAGCCTGCTTTAATTAGTGTATTTCATTTTGGTTGATTTTTTTTTTACTATTGTAATCTGTTTCAAGTAGAGTGGTTTTTTTGTTTTGTTATTGAAGAACATTCAGAAAATAAGGTATACAGAAATGCAGTTTTCTATTTTATCTGTAAGAAAGAATCACAAATCAAAAGACATCTTCAGTTTAGGTCCCTCTGACCAGTAGTTCACAGATTTTTGTCCTGAAAAGTTTCTTTGCAGTTTTTTTTTTTTTAAGAATAGCTTTATAGTCACTTATATTTGGTATAAAAATAAATATTTGGAGAACTTTTGCCAGAAATGTGACAAAAGACAAAACATTGATTAGTCTTTTGTTTTACTAAACACTTCTGTATAAATATTACTAAATTTTTATCTTAAACCTGAATTCTGTCGTACAAGAAAGGAAATATAAATATATTGTTGCACACACAGCAGGCCTTTGATGCTTTCTTGCTGATGGAGACTGTCATGTTCCCATGTATAGGAAGTGGTATAGATTTTTCCAGATCAGGCAAAGTATGTTGTATTGCATTCTTCAGGTTCAGTTTGCAACCAAAATGTGCAGCAGTATTTTCTGTTAAAAAGCAAGCATAGGTGATAAGATCCAATTGCTTAGGAAGGAGTATCAGGACTAAAAACTATCTCATTCAGTATCAGTAACTGTTGGGTTTCCCAGGACCACTTGTGCCAGATTGCCATCCACCTGAACTCCTTCCCCTGGTTTTGGTGAAGGTCAGGAATAGTTTGTTGCAGCAAGTACCTTACTTGTTTTTCCTCCATGATGTAGAAATCTGAGCTGACAATCTCAGTTTTATACTACCTTGCAAGTATTTGTATTATTTACACATGAATTCTGAAGTATTTGTGGCACTAAGAAGCACAAATCAAAATCCAGTGCCTTTCTCTAGTTACTTAACGGTTGTTTTTAGGAAGATGTGCTCGATTTAGTGCCTTTTTGGGTTTTCTTGATTTGAGGTATTTTTGTTGTGAGAAGTTTATAGAACACATTAGCATTTTATATAATCATGATTAGTCAATTTTAAAATACCACTGCTCCTAATAGCAGTAATATTACCACTACTCTGTGTGTAATAGCTCTGCAACTACTAGACTGTCAACAACTATAAAAAGAATATTTCCACTTCCTAATGTATTTTTTTGTTATTTCCATTTAACGGCAACGCTCCAAAGTTCACTGTCATACTTGAACAAAAATTACTGAGTGAACCTGAGACATAAATATTTTTTAGTATTTACTATATGTTTTGCATGTGAAATGTAAATATCATTAGTGCCTAGGAATAGAGGACTCTTGAGTAGGCTGAGGTTGGGGGGAACTTCTCCATCTTGCTGTACTTCAATAACCTATATTCATGTGAAAATGCATAAAGGATATTTGGCCTACTCTTTCTCAACTGTAATTTTCCGTGTCTCTGCTTAGGTAGTGAAAATCAGGATGAGAGTAGTTTCAGGTTTCTTTTAGCAGTACAGTTACTCTGCTCTCAATGGTTATGAAGATCATCTCGTTAACTAAATGTCCATTTCTGTCCACAAAAAGTTTTCCAAGGACTTATAGTAGCTCTCAGCATCTTCAGTGCTCTTAGTTCTAGGCTTCAAAGAGGGAAAAGGTATGTGCAGAGAGATTTAGTAGGATAAATGATCGCCTGATGACAGTCAGTGACAGTGGAAGTGGAAATTGCAGTTTTGTGGCATTAAATATGATTCTCAGTAAGTAGTGCTATCTGCTGGGAAGTTTTGAAAAAGCTGAGTGGTATCTGTTGGCTGGAGTGAGCCATCCTCTTCCTAAAGGTCCCATGGAGGGAGCGGCGATAGATCGTGGCTTTACTTAACCTTGTCTTGGATAGGCTGTTTCAAAAGATTATTGCTGAATCTATTTTTTATTTAGAGTATCTTAGAGAATGTGTTGGGTCACCATCTAGAGGTGCCTGTCTTTCTCCATTGATGTTTAGAGGCAGCCTTGGTGGTTAGTGAAATGAGATTGCTGATTTAAATTCCATACTAACTGTGACAAACTAATTGCAATCTGTTAGTTCCTTTTCGGAGGAAAACCTGATTTTCGTCACCTTACAACTCACCTATCCATTCCTGTTTTAGGCCACTGACATAGCTTACTGTACCATTAGCCTATTAAGCCTATTAAGCTTTCTCTGCAGAGAACATAAGCAATGCATATGCTTTAAGGTGGTTCTCATTCAAACACACAGCTATTAGTGATTAGTTTAGATATCAGCATTGGGAATCTGTCAGGAAAACTTTACATAGCTGTTGGTTGCGGGCTACAGCAATGTTAGTTGTTTCTTTTAATTGACCTTAAAAGGTGTTAGTGATTTATTCCATATAGTGATGTCTGGACAGTAAATTATACCCATTATGGGCAGTAGACCTAGTATGTGATGTCTTCTCTGGAGAAGAGAGAGCCCAAGCTGCTTCTCAGCAATAAACTGATGTTTCCTGTTTACTGTGGAGGCAGAACATCATTGTATTTGTGGTTGGCTTCTCACATTTTAGAGAGGATAATCCATTGTCATCCAAGTAGTAGTCTAAAGAAAAATCCCTCCCCCCCAAAAAAATACCACCGTGTATTAATTTACTGTCTTTCTGTCTAGCTCCTGTCCACTAAATGACTCGTCCATAACCATACCTGATATTCTGACTCCCACTGTGTTATTGTCTGAAGATCAGCTTGTGACAATTTTTCTTATTACAGTTTTCTCTCTTTCATTTTCTTTTTGTGCTCAGCCAACAGCCGTGCTGACAATGACACGCTTTCTTCTAGCTACTGCTTCAGTGCTGCTGTTTGTTAAAGATGATGATCGTGCCCTCCTCCGTGTTTCCTTCCCTGCAAATCCTTCTGTGAGGGAGTTGTGAGGCAGTAATTTACACTGCCATGCAGTTGCTGTAGTTGTGATTTCTAGCCTAATCGATATCTCGAGAGATTTTAAGTTTTGCAGGCTCTGGATGGTAGGCCCACAGAATGCCGAGTCATTTTCCCCAAACTGCAATAAAATGTCACTTTTTTATTTCATCTGCATTCTTTTTTCCCTCACTACCTTGTTCTTTGCTGTCTTTTTCCCTTTTTCATTTCATATTTATGTCACTCTGAGTGTGTCTGTATTTTATTCTCTTGTCCTGTCTGCCCTTGCCTCCTTAATTTTCTTCCCACTTTTTTGTTACAAATTTCTATGATGACATGGTGTGCTGCTGATAAAGTTGCCTTTCTGTGCTTCTGGCTTTTGCAGCTTTGCTGTTGTTCACCTGCAGATGTCAGGCTCTTTACTCAGAGCTGTGATCTGTGGTTAAAAAACCAGACAATTAATAATGGTGGTGGGGCCTTTACAGAGTAGTGAGCAGTCATCTTGCTTAGGGTGTGTGTCACTAAAAAAATGCAGATAAGGCAGGTTTGCAATTCCACACATGATTTTATTTGAGAATCATTTAATAAAAACCCTCTTATTTCTATTGTTATCTTCTAAATGGGAAGTTCTTTAGATCTGATTTAATACATTTGAGTTATAAAGGACACTCCATTCCTGAGGTTCAGCTTAGAAGGAATCAGTGGGGAACTCTTCAATGCGTAGAAACATCTTGGGTCTGGTTTTGTTTGTTTTGAGTATCTTTTAGCTAAATCAAACACTAAATGTAACACTTGGACACCATATGGATTCATGATGTTTATGGGAAGAATTAGGAGGGATATGAGATTCATAAATCAGGGAGTGGCTCCCATTAATCTGTAAGTGTATTTCTCAGCGACAGGGATAGATAGTTATGATCAGATTTCTTTGCATTTCAGGGCAGATTGTATGATAGAAAGCATAAGAGACTTTCTTGTACTTTGCATTTCATTGTATATGTTTCTAAAAGACCATCCTGCCCTTTTTTCTTCCGCACAGAGATGGCAATGTGGAGTTTCTGTTCATCTAACATTGTTGACCCATTTTCCCTCTATTTCTGTCACTGTCAGCTAATAGCATATTGGCAGGAAATAAAATAGTTTATGCCCTATTCTCCAGCTGCTCTCTTCTACTTCCCTCAGTTATGAAACATTTTTGAGACCCTCCTTTTCCTCAGCCTCTCCCTCTTCTTTTTTTTTTTTCCTGGGATACAACGGAGTACTTTATCATACTTTCCCCCATCAGTATTTCCCTGCCTGCTCTCAATTCAGATGGTTCTGCCTCTCAGTGAAAGGTTGGTTTTCTAATCTAAGTGAAATCTATCTTTTTAAAAACAGACAAAGCTCAAATTGAACTGATCTACTCAAACAAAAGGAAATGGAGAGCACAAAGCTGCTTTAGCTCAAAACCTGTACCTAAGGCTAATAGGGATTAGGTCACATTTGGCAAGAGTGTGCATCTCTGAGTTGCTTCCATTAACTGGGTCCATGCTCTCATACTCACTGGAAAAATAAATAGAAAAGTAATTGGTGGAACTTACAATTGCAACAGTGACCAAAGACAGGAGATAATTTTGCATTTGCCATTCTGGCTGCATATACAGGTTTTACATTTGAAAGTGGTGTTTTCTTTTAATTTCTGCTGCATCACTTTTTTCTCTATCTCAGCAGAGGTCAATAAATACAAAGTTACGAAAATTTCCTCTTAATTTTAAGGGACCTGTGATCCACTTTCAAGGCAGAGTATAATTGAAGAGGTATTTCAATTAAATGAGTAGTTGTTTTAACTGGTCACCTTTTAGACTTTGAATTATTGCTTATTTCTAATACTTTGCCCTTTGCTGGCACCTTGACTGTGTGTCACAGAGAATAAATAAGGTGCTGTGCAAATATCCGATGTTTTAGGCTGTTAGACTTCAGTACTATGAGTTCTTTCCTTAAGCCATAATCTACAAGTGGGATTGCAGTGAAAAGTCTTAAGTCTTTCCCTTGCTTAAGCCAAGTTCAACTGTTAGTAGGATAGAAGGCTGTGGGAAGCTATACTACATTCCCATTGAAGTGTTACTCAGAGCTGCTTGGAACTGTGTTGTGGTCACATATATCTGCTGACCCAGTTGTTCGCTGTCTTTCTGTTCCAGTGACAGCCCCTGCTGATAAAGCGCATCAGGACGAGCTTCTGCTTTGCTAGGTCACCTTTGCTTCCTTCAAAGACAGTGGAGGCTTGAGTGCTTTTGGACTGATGGGGATCTCAATGGAGTATTTTGTAGTAGTTGTGTGTGCATGTGTTTATCACAGCAGCAGTGTAGAAATGAATGTCCTATGAATAAGGATGAGGTAGGTTAGTCAGTACCAGGGTGATAGTGACATGTGGGAATATTAAGTTACTATAGCCTGGGAAAATAGAAAAAATAGCTTTTGCTTGGTAAAGAACCTTGTAAATATTTTCTATGTGTCCTGTTTTCTGCTCAGTCCAGTTTTTTACTTGCCCATTTCTGTGCACTGACAAGATTCCTGCTAGGACTACTGAACTGGTGCATGATGCATGAGTACTCTGTACCATGTTTACTGAACTTGTTTTTCATTACACAAAATCTATTTTGTTCAACTTCATTTTACCCATGAGGTTTGAAGCACCTGCTTATACATGTGCTTCATGTATAAATACATATCTGTATAAATTCTCACTGGTCTCCTTATGCTAAAACAGCTGGAGTGTTGGCATCTCCCAACTTCTGCAGCCAGTTCCCTGTGCTCAGCCTAGTTGTTGCATATCTGTCTTTGACTTTAATGAAACTCAAGGAAAACCCCGCTGAGGGCTTCTAAACCAGCACAGTACATTTCCTATTCTGATACATATTTCCTTTTCTAGTGTGCTGAGGTACAGTGCTAGCAGGTGCACTGTCTTCACTTAATTCAAAAGCGAAATAAGACTCAGATTTTACCAAGGATTAAAAGTTCTGCTTGGCATGGACCCCACTATTCTGTATGTCAGAGCCACCCCAGTTCAAAGATATCTGTACAGAGCCTCAGAAATGTGAATGGAAGCTGTTTTAGGGTCATATGATAATTCAGACTGAGGGGACCTCAGGAGGTCCTGCTCAAAGGAGAATCAGCTGTGACCAATCAGGTCTTAAAACATTTAATGATGGAGCCTGTGTAACTTCTTTAGGTAATCTTTTCCACTAGTTGTCTGTCTTCATGGTGAAAGAGTTTTTTCTTGTATCCAGCCTGAACGCCCCTTTTTTCAATTTATGCCCATTTTCTATTGTGTTCCCACAAGGCACCACTATGAAAAGCCTGGCTCCCTATACTTGATATTCCTTGGAGGATTTCTCTTTTTTTCCAACTCCTTGCAAGTGTTGGAAGGCTGCTATCAGGTTGCTTCAAAACCATCTCTTCGCTAGGCTGAACAAGCCCTGCTCCCTTAGCCTGTTCTCACAGGGCAAGTGCTACAGCCAGGTGACCATCTTGTTAGCCCTCATTGATCTCACTCTGGTTTATTGATCTTTCTGTTATTGCAAACCCAGTGCTGGATGCAGGCTTGTAGATGTGGCCTAATGAATGCTAGACAAAGGGGGATAACTGCTTCCCTCAGTTTGCTAGCTGTGTTCCTGTTAATACAGCCCCGGGCATCCTCCTGTGTTGCCCACGCAGGGCATGAGCAGAGAGAGAGAGGGTTAAAGCTGTCTAACATAACAAGGGTGTTTTAAACTGCAGCTTGCATTGTCATGCAAGTAGCAGGAGGCAGATGGCTGAGCCTCTCTAGTAGCTATCAGTATGTCACCCTGGTATGTCTCTCTCAGCCTCCAACTGTTGTCAGGCTGGTGGTGGAGTAACCTATGGTGGGACATATGCAAGGCTATCGCATGCAGCACCACATAGAGAGAACTGCACAACACTGGCCCTTTGTGCAAGAATTATTGTGGAAAACAGAACCCTTTTCTGGCATGTCAGCATCCTTGTTCATTTCTTGCTTCCTCCCCAACACTTTCAGCCAAGAAGCAATAGGCAGAATTTTAAGGGTAGAGATTTCAGAAGAAGTCAATAACGAAAGGAAGAACAAGAAGTGAAATGCACGGAGACATTGAGTTTTGTTTCCCTGGCCAGCTGCAGTGCTGGCCATTGTAAAGATTTTGCCTTCATCCCACTACTGGTTTTACTTTGTTTATAAGCATTTGCATCTGTGCTTTCCTCATTTACCTGACTTGGCAATTGTTGGCTTTGGGGAGAAAAAAGCTACATGATTTGTGTTGTAGGAATTCTCAGTAGCAGGATATTTACCATTAAAGTAAATAATAATAGTGACAAGAAACTAACAACCATAACAAAATTTGACTTTAAATATTAAATGTATGTCTTTTTCTTTCTCATTTAAACCACTAATGGAAAAATAGAAAAAATTTGAACCATGTTTTCAGATTTGCCCTGACATCAGAAAGGTGGCAACATTTCAGAAAGTCTAGGAGTTGTGAATAAGAAAGAGGGTAGGTACCTACAACTGTCTCTGAAAAGCATGTCATGACTATTTTAATCTCTGCCATTTTATGTGTTGTTTATATGAGTAAATTGTATAGCTTGATAGCTTTTAAGTGCATTGTGTCATTATCATGCATGTGAAATCAAACCATGAACATTTGTATAAGCAGATGGAAACTGAGAATGAGTCACTCTTTCCTTCAAATGGAGTTCTGGATTATTTGGGGTTTTCAAAAAAATTGCGATGCATGATTACATGGGAATTACATAGAAGGGAATTATTCGTTCATTCTTAACTTCAAGTTAAGAAGAGAGAGGAATTTATCTACTATTCCCATAAGAGTATGCAGTCAATTAGGGTAAGAAAAAGAAAAACATTACCTTCCCTGTTTTTTGGCAAAGTTAGCCCCTAAAAATTAAAAAAAGAAAAGAAGAAAAAAACAAAGAAGAAAGGATTAATTTTGAAATCTTAATGTAAAGTATTCAGTGTTAATGGTTTTCATTCTGTAAGGAAGATTAGTTTTATAGAGAGACTCCTAGTCCAAGTTTGTGGCTGTGTATACATGTTTATCTCAACTTTAGCATGGCTTTTGACAATTTCCCATACCATCATCATAGAGAAAGTGATGAAGTGTGAGCTAGATAAATGGACACTGAGATGAACTGAAAACTGGCTGAACTGCCATGCTTAGAGGGTTGTGATCAGTGGCACACAGTCCTGCTGGTATCCAGAGATATACTCCGAGGTATGATGCTGGGTCCAGTACAATTTAATGCCCTCACTAAGGACGAGGGTGATGGGACAGAGTAAACCCTGAGCAAGTTTGCATATGACTGAAAACTGGGAAGAGTAGACAGTAGACCAGGGGGCTGTGCTGCCACCCAGAGGAACCTCGACAGACTGGAGAAGTGGACTGACAGGAACCTCATGAAGCTCTGCAAAAGTAAATGTCTAATACTGACCCCAGGAAGAAACAACCCATCAGGCATCAGCCTCCTGGGCTGCACTAGGAAGGGAGCTGCCAGCAAGTCAGAGGAGGTGATCTTTTCCCTCTGCTCAGCCCTGGTGGGACAAATCTAGAGTGGAGTATTGGGACATACTGCAGTGAAGCAGAGGGCCACATAGATGGAACCTGAGGTTGACTTTTCAGTGTGAGGGTGATTGAACACTGGCATGGGTTGCCCAGAGTGGATCTGTCCTTGGAGATACTCAGAGGAAGACTGGTCACAAGCAACCTGGTCTAGTTGTCTGTGCTTTGACAGTTTTCAGAGGTCACTTCTAGCCTCAGCTCTTCTGTGGTTCTGTGATTTAGGAACAAAGAGGCAAGAAGGTTTAGAAAAGCCACACAGAAGAACTCACATGGTTAAAATGTTAGAGCAGAAGTTGTTGAAGATTCTCTGTGGAGAGCAGAGGGGCTGGGAGTCCAGTGGTACAGGAACTCCATCTCAGACTTCTTTGTTTCATCTGTACTAGCAAATTAGAGATCGGTATGAAACTCAATTAACTACATGGTAAAATTGCTAAAATGATGACAGGCACAATACCTTTAGCCTATGCTAGTTACCCTCTCCCAGGCAGTTCCTAGGTATGGCTCTGTTCACAACCAAGCTAACTTCTGCTCTATCCAGGCATGGTGAACCTGTTTTGGACAGTAGGAGAGTTGAACAGTAATAGTAACGGCTCTGTGCCGGTTAACCTCACTAACGGAGAGTGTTGCAAGATGGTTTTTAGTTTACTGGCACAGATGTAAAGTCTAGGTGCCTGGATCCATAGCTGGCAACCTGAAAAATTGTCTCTTTTGCCTCTAGCTCCTATGCTTTTAGGCTTATGAATCAGCCGGATTTCAGGGCAGGACCTCATCAATCTTTCATAACTGATAGGGAAGCAGGAGATTAGACACTGTGTCTGAGCCAGAAACTCCCAGAGATTGAGCTCCAAGTATCAACTTAATTTATTAAAAATTGAAGAACCTTAAAAGACATGAGAAGACATTAAGAGACATATTAAAAGATTTGGGGAGGAAAAAACCAAACAAGAGCTTAAAAGACATAAAAGTGTTTGCATGGGAAAGTTATATATTTTAAATTCTGAACAGCAACAGTAGTTATGCTCTGTTGTTCTATTGTATTTCTGATTAAAGCAGAAATTCTGTTCTTTAAACAGCTCTGCTGACAGTATTCTCTATACCTATTCTTTGTAATATATCCAACTTCCCATCAAAATGGAATATTTAGTCTTTTACTGGTGAGCAATGCACAAGTTGTATTTTTTAACCATTTTGACAAAACCAGATTAATTCAATATGTCGTCAAATTTTTTTCCTCCCAAGACCCTATTTTATTCCACAGAAATCATGTCTTGTGAAAATTGTTTTTTCGGGTACTTATTTTGGACTCCACCCTAACCTTTCATCGTTTAGATTTCAGTGAAACTGTGGGTATTCATCAAGTCTTGGTTGTGGGCAACTGTCATTCAGATATTTTACTTTTTACTTGAATAATATTCTTAACAAACTTGGGTTATGGTGTGCAGAGGTTTTCCCTTTGCTTTTGTTGGCCACTGCAGTGCTCCACAGATGCCTTATCTTTCTCAGGTGAGGTCTTCTTCATCTTGAGTTGAGTAGAAGTGACAGCTTGGGTATCTGTGTCTCTGGGTTTTGATGAAAAGGCAAACAGAGCTCCATCATTCAGAAGCTCATGTATGCTGATGCAGGAGGACAGACAGATAAAGGAGCATGGGCTCTTCTTCAGACTTGAGCAACGTGTTTTAAGTTTTAAATCTGTCCTGAGTTTTTGCAGTTTTAAACAAATGCTTAAGAGGTGCTTTAAGCATTTGGAAATGCTCTAGTTTGCATGCTGAAACTGTATTTATTCTGTGCATTTGTTCTTATGTTAAGAGTTATTTGTAGAAGGAACTCTATGCTCCTGTCTGGTAGTATGCTCCCATCAGAGAGTAAACATCCATGTGAAGCTCCCCAGGAGGAATCGCAATACAAGAAAGGATATATAATTATATATCCAAGAGACATTTGCAGCACAGTTCAGTTTTGGCAAAAGGCTTATGGCTTGTTAAGCTTTAAAATACTACTTTTGTTTCTGAAATATTCAGAAAATGCAGTTTTTGGAATCTAAAATAAATTTCTTCAGGCCTATAGAGCAAGCCATGTGCTTTACCAGTGATTTCACATGACTTGGCTGGTACTCAGGGGATGTTAGTCAGTGAAGTGCTTCAGAGGCTTCAGGCTTCTTCCTCACTGAGTTGCAAGAAATTAGTGGAAACATACTTTTCATTTCTATGAACACAACAGGGTTGTGTGCTCATTGTGTGCATATCAGTAAATATGTAGGAAACAAAAATAATCCAATTCCCAATGGAAAGGTTAGTGATTCTGTGGAAATTGAGTTAAAGTTGCTTATAAATAATGAAATAATTTATTGATTGCTTCTTCCTTCATTTTTATAAAATAAGTATGTTATTTTTGCCTTTGTGGAAGGCTTTGTTAGTAATAATCCATGTGTAATTGTAACAAAATTTGGCAGGAAAGGCATTAGCACTGTAGTGAAATAACATATTTTGAAAAAAAAAATTAGCGGCTGATTAATAATAGTGATTTACCAGCTGAAATAAACTCCATCAGTTTAAAGGAATCTCTGTGGTCTTGCAGCCTTGATTTATTGACTTCTTAAGATGATAGTTTAATGGGTTTACTTTCTCTTATGCTAGCAAACAGATGGTGGCACTGATCATGCACTTACAGTACAAATAACGGTTTTTCAACCATAAGATTAGTTTTAGGTGTTCATGTACAAGCTTCAGTTATGACTGTATTTCCTGCAAGTCATTGTGAACTTCAATATAGCAGCTACACAGAGTTTGCTTTGCATTTCCTGTCATCTCTCTCTTTATCTGTTACTCAAAGACACATATTTGGTTTTATTCTGGATGGATTCAGTTGCCCTCTGAGGGCTCTGGCCATGGAAGATCTATCTGATGGGTTTGTGGGAATGTAGTAATAGGTGTAGAAGGGACTCAGACAGTGACATTTGACAGATCCGCGGCCTGCAACATTTAGGAATGAGGACGAGAGTTAGGAGATGTTTCACTTTTTTTTTTTTTTTTTTTTTCATGGTTATGAATGCCTTCCTGGGTCTTCTGTATTCCTGTGGTGTAAGTAAGTAAAAAGTAAGTGGCCAGTCTTCGCGAACGAAGATCTGGGAAAGGTGTTTTTACCTTTCAAGCCTGCGCAATGGATTTT
>JAWWLV010000088.1:18333602-18347996 GCA_035041135.1 Platyrinchus mystaceus
TCGAGTGACCTTCTCTTAGATGGATGGCCTTAGGGGCTGACGAGCTCCATCTACCCGGGGGACCCTGAAGCAGGGCCGAGAATCTAACCTGAGACCTTGGTGCTGAGAGCGCAGCGTCTTAACCGCTAGGCCACCAGGGGTCCCCTACCACTTAAGTAACGTTAAAGCTTTTGGATATAGGCTGTGAAAAAGTTGGAAATTTACAAGATTTTAGTACTTTTAAAAAATAATCTGTCTTTTTTAAATTCTAAAATAAGGCACTGCAGACCTTTTTTCCATGGCTGCCCCTTCTGCCAGTGATTATAAAATTACTATGTAGTCCACTTCTCTGTGATTTCAGGTCTTCCTCAATGTATGACTTATGTTTGCAGAGCTAACTACTCCAGTAGTTTGATGCAGTAGAATTTAGGAATGGAATTTCAAATCGTGAGAGTCATAAAATTTGATATTAAAGTTGGCTACCCAGTTTTTAGTTTTTACACTATTTTATTCAAATTGTAAGCATTTTCTGCCTTGCTGTTTTTCAGTAAATGGCTCAGTTTTTTCAGCTTTTGGCAGAGAATAGTAAGGCTAACACTAACCTGTGTCTTGGGACCAGATACACAATATTTAATGTGGTCCCTAACCTTAACTTTTGAAGGGAGCCCCAGATATGGGTCTCTTTAGCTGTGTATCGAGTGCAAGTCTAGTAGCACAATGATGTGCCACATATGTCTGGTTTATGTGATATGTGGCCTTTCACTCACTCCAGGAGCAAGTGAAGTTATGGCTTACCCCATACGGCTTACCCCAATAAGGAAGTGGAATATCCTTACTTGTAACATTTTTTTTTTCTTGGTTCTTACTGCTTGCCAAATCTCCTCCAAATCAATACAAACTCATATCTCTAGCGGATTTTTCTCATAAATAGGAACTTGTATTTAGCTAGCACATGAGAGGAAATTTCTCTTTTACTTCAAATAAGAAGTACAGATACACAAATTAAATATCTGAAAAAGTAAGTCCCTTGAAAAATAGAAGATGGAAAAATATCTGCTGAAGCAAACTAATTGCAGCCAGAGTACTTTTCTTCATACAGTGGGGTAGATTCCAGTAGCCAAAGGGACCGTCATCGTCAGAGTAATTTCTGGAGAATTGTGATATATTTCTTGTCCGCTTCATTGCCCAAGTGCTGCCATACCAAAGCTGTATTATCCACTAGTTACATTATTCCTCCTACAAAAGCTTTTATAATTGCATGCAAATAAGTGATCTTGAACAGAAAGCTCAAAACAAAAGAGGAAACCCAGAGAAATCCCTCCTGGAGCTTCAGAGCAGTGAGTGTAAGTGAGCACGAATTTCAAATCAAATAGTCAGCTGTGGGCAAGATTTCCCTCCTGCTGCTTCTTTCTCTGCTGTTGTGCATCTTGCATGTCTTTCTGTGAATGGCACAATTTTAAGGTAAGGAGATGAAAGTAGCCCTATGCCTCTTCAAACTGCTGGTTTAAACACTCCCTAGATGAGCACAACTTAATATCTTGTCACCTTTATCCTGGATAAATTATTTTGTCTCGTCTCTTTTATATGAGACTTTATTGGAGATCTCCTGTGTTTCTTCTCTGTGTTTTTGTGCTGTTTGTTGATGTGGGCTCAGATAACATTGAGCAGATTGGGCCCTTCCAGGTCCGAGATTGAGCTTCCCTACCTGTCCTTCAGTTGTTGTGAGCTTGGGTGGCATCCAAACTGCTACATCATTATTTACTATTTAATTTCAATTTGCATTTTTTGCATACACTGTACTGAAGTGCTAGTTTTAAAAGCATAACTAGCTTTTAGAGTTTTTTGTAATTCTTGTAAGATTTTACTATGTTGTTTTTCAGGTTTATTTTGTTCCAATCTGTATTACTGCAACTGAAAATAAGGGTTTTCATTTTTCTTTTAACCTCTTTGTCTTTTAGAGTTCGCTTTAATTAGACAAACAGTTATTTCAGGCAATATTTAAGAGACAACAGATATAGCCTAATGTGACAGCCAGTGATGGCGATTGTTATTATGAAAATATGTGATGGAGCTGACCCTCTGCTTGGGAGAATAATTTTGATTTGTGTATTCTGTGTCTGTTCTCTGGTTTAAAAGATATCGCAAATTTAATGTTGCAGGCAAATACTGAATAGCTATTCTAGGGGAGTGATAACCCAATAGAAATCCAGTAAATCTGTGGACAGTAACAGTTAATGTTACAGTCAGAAAATACACACACAAATCTCTTAATCGTCTTGTAAACATTGGTTAAGTCTGCATGAGGTATGAGCAAGTTAATTTCAGTAGATGCTTGAATTTATCTCAGTCTTTGAATATAATCTTTTTCAAAAGAGAGAAAGCTGAATCTTCATCCCATTCTCTCAGGACATGAGTTTTTTTTTTTTGTTTGTTTGGTTGTTGTTTTGGTTTTTTTTTTTCCCTCTTTTGTTGGTTTGAGAGCATGGAAAAGCTGATGAGAACTATACAGCTAAACAAGTATTCAGGGAAATGTCTATGTTTAGTCATTGGAAAAGCTAGGAAACTTTCAGGCACTTTCCTGAATTCTTGGAGATTTTACTAATACAGTTTCCAAATATTGAAAGTGAAGGAGTTTGCTCATAAGGAGCTGGAGATTGAATTGTGGTTTGATTTATTACTCAAGCTGTGCAACTGAAGCAGGCAATACAGTAACCCGCAGCAGAGACACCATACTGTGTATCCTGATTTGTTCTGGAACTTCTTGTATAGATCTTTATACAGGATTAATCCTAATAGCATTAGTGTGGTAAGACATATTGCTAAGTAGACTTAAACAACTAACAAAGACATAAAACAAACAAAAAAAATCCTTTGGACATTGCTATTAAATAGCTGACATGAGATCAACCTCTTTAACCAATTCCTGGCTCTTTCTCAGACATCATCTTGGACAAAAGGGAAACTGAGCAACGGATTACTAGGGACCACTGTCAGCCTTTTGAATTAAAGGCTATTGCCATCCAGTTACTCATCCTTATTCAGAACATGTTGACAAAATGTGGTACAGCCCCAAACTGATAGTTAAAAAAGCAGATTTGTGAATTTTAACACTTTTGTTTCAGGCTTCTATTTCAGTTAAAAGTATCCAACGGTACAATGATCTTAGATAGTTTTTACATAATTTAGTATCTTAAAGACTGATAATTATCCTGAAGACATGCTATCAGTAAAACAAATGTGGAAAGCTGAAGATAGGATTTAAATTTAACACTAGTCTTTTTAATGCATTTGAGGCAAGAATTTCCATAAATTAGAAGGGATGTATCTAAACCCATGTCTTTCTGGTTTGATATACCGTGTGAGTGATTTCATAAATCAGCTGCAGTTAAAATGACAACCCATAGTAGAATGCACTGCTAATTTAATTTTGTTTAATGATTCTTATTTTAATCACTGTAATACATTTTGGTAAATGGTTTATATGATCAGTTTAAAGGCTGATTTAAATTTCAGCAGTTTTGTTCACTTGTCACGTGTATTGTTTACTTCCATGGTCAAGTATAAATACTTTTCACTGATAAAATCAGTTTACCTAGTATTTTCAAGAATACTAAAGCAGTGGTTGTTCAAGACTAAGTATACCTTTTTTACTTGAAGTATGGAGCTAGTGCCTCTAAAATAAATAATGAACTCAGATACATTGGTTCTGAAGTGGTTTGCTTGGACTGTTGAAATACCTGTGGGCTTCTGAATACTAGTAGTGCAAGAGAGCATTTCTTTTGCAAATGATCAGAAGTGAGAGCTGGTATATGACAGGGACAAGGTGTATGTCCCTATGCTTCAGAATAGAAAGGTTTAATTTAGCAGCCTGGGTTTGTAGTTGTCTGCTGCTGTTGCTAACAGCGTCCCTGGGGACTGTGGCTGAGACGCTTGCCTCAGCATTGTCCACTCATTTCACAAGGGGACCCGGCCAAAAACCCTGTCTGAGCTGGCTCACACTCTGCGTTCTCTGTGTTAAAAAGGATGAACATGGGTGGTTACTATGATTTTGGTACCAAGGTCTTGACATGTAACCATGGTGTAAAGCAGTGCTATGAATGTTTGTGGGAATGCTTTCAGCATTCAACATGTGCATGATGTAATTTTTAACTGCATGTGTGATAGATGATATTTTTTTAGGGACATGGATTCTGTCATCTACACGAGTTATCTGTGGATATCTCATGGCTACTATTTGGAAGTCTGCAATACTTCAAGGTGTGAATTATGCACCATTGCTACAATCTTCCTTGGGTAGCAGCAATGCCTGGCTGTGAGGTGGCTTGTTGCCTTCCCCATCTGTCCATTGCTGCTTTCCAAAAAGGACTTATGACTATCCTTGTGGCCAGTCTGGCATTTGTCTTTTGCCTCTATACAGAAGGAGGGGTGATATAGATAGAAGATAGTGAAATAAAGACAAAAAAGAGAAGTACTTCTGGAATTATTTCCTTGTCCCAAGGTAGGCTTGGCTGTAACTCCAAATGAATAGGCTGGAGGGTGTCATACCTAGGAATTTTGTTTTCTAGTTTTCAGTGACATGAGCTCTCTGAGACAAGTGGCTGACATAATAGGTGGGGAGGTATCTCACCATAAACTCAGGAGTGGCGTTATTTGTCCATCTTCTAGTATCCAACCTGGAATGATTCTTACATTTCTGTGAGGAAAGGCTTTCTTCCATCCAAGTGTTTATTTTTTGCTCTTCCTATGCAGTTATTTTTCCTTGGGAACCTGAAATCCCTAGGTTGTCCTGTATTTCTCCTCTGTTTTCCCTGTGTAATGACACCATAAATGAGGGGACGTTCCACAGCCTCTTGGTGCATGAGTCTACTCTGTTGTGCTATGATGTGGAAGTCTGGCAATGCAAGTTGTCATCTGATGAGGGGGATCAGACCTGAAGCAAAGTCGACTGCATGAAGTCCAGGCAGAATTTTTCATCAAGTATTGCTTTTGCATTTATGAGAAGGAAACATCCATCTTTTGGTTAAAAACTGAAATCCTCCTTAATTTTTCATGATTTTTTTTTCTGATAAACAATTTTTTATTGAAACCATGAACTTCATGGAAATAGAACTGATAAACAGAAAACTTTCTAACAAAATACAATTTTGAATGAAAATATGCATCAGCTTTGCACAGAACAGAAATTTTATGATGAAGCTATAGCAACTGAACTAGTTCTGAAAGAACACATTAGAGATAGCTGGAGTTTGAACATGGGAACGTTTAATGCTCCATATCCTCAGTCTTCAGACTCTTACTGCTTACTCCTTCTGTAGAAATTATGCTGCAAATGTTACTGTGTCTGAAATGCTGTTGTCTTATACTCTGAAATGTTGAAGGCACAAATGTGGTAGCTGGCAGACATGGGAAGCTGTGAATGGTAACTGAAGACATGAGTGCCTCACGTGGTTGTAAGGTGAACATTTTGATTTCACACAGAAGATGATGGAAAGTAATTAGTAAGAATCAGTTTCCTCATGGCGTTTCTGGCTCATACAAATATGTCTATTTTGAGATGTTCTGTTTTGTTTTGTTATTTCCTTCTTTTTGTGATCTTTCCTATAATTGAACTTTTTGTTTAACAGTAAAGTTGTAGGATAAATCCATGAAAATGAATAAATAGTGGTTCTATAATTGAGTAAGGTTTGATTGATACAGTTCATAGAATCACAGAATGAGTGAGATTGGAAGAGATCACTCAAGACCATCTAGTCCAACCTCCCTGCTCAAGCAGGGTCCCCTAGAGCACATTACCATAAAATGCCAAAGCAAATAATTGGAATAAATTATAAAGCTGTAAAATTTCAAATAGAAGTAGAGATGCCTGAAGGACTGCAGTTCCGAGACACCACAGCCTTTGGTACTGGATATTACAGTGCTGTATTGACCTATCTACCATTAAAGCAATTGACTTTTCTCTACCCAGGAAGTATGTGCCTTGATCCTTCTGGTTTCTGCATTAATGGTTTTAAGACACCGTGGTACTCCAGCTATACTCTCTTATGTCGCTTTGGTTTCTGTGAAACAATTCAATTTTAATGGCTTTTAGTTTAGTCTTTGTTTAGCACTATACCAAGACAATGCAGTTAAACATAGTTTTGTTCACGCTATTGAAAACAAATTTTGGATGATTGCTGTTTGAAGTCAGTGGGCAGGGTGAATGGGTGGGACTCAGACTCACTACAGGAGCTCCTTCATGTTGTTTCTGCAAAGCATGTGTGACACAATATTTTTAGAGTAAATACTTCTACTTCATAGAAAATGATGAAAGAATTCTACAGCACTGTGTAGGACAGAGTGCTGGGATGCATTTGGCTTTCTAGCATGTGCAAATATTTACCATTTGGCTTTGTGCTTCTTCTAGACATTACCCAAAGCAGTCCTTCACTACAGTGGCTGATACACCAGAAAATCTTCGCCTGAAGCAACAAAGTGAATTGCAAAGTCAGGTAAATCAAATATTTCTTTTGTCTTGCTGATATTAGACTGTCAGCCCACTTCTCTGTAGTTTTTCAAAGTAGTATTAGTATTTCTTTGTACATACATAGCAGCATTCTAATGTAATTGTAGAAAATATTTTTATGTTGGTATAACACTGCAAAATGCAAGATTTTATTTCTGATCTCACTTATACTAGTTACCATACTACTATGTCCATTCATATCACTGAAATCCTTCATTTTCAGCAATATAAAAAGTATCTAACAAAGTATCTAAATAGTTTTTAATGTTTGAAATGTTATAGCTCAACCCAAAATGGGTTCATTTGCCTTAGATGAACCATTGTTGTTAGCCTGCATTGAACTTAATCATAAAATAGCTGTGTGATTAACAAACAATGAATTTGTTGTTAGCAAATATTTAGAAGCCTTTAATATTTATCAACACTGAACTGACTGAATGATTATTTTATGGATCTGTTATGTCTCTTATATATGTGAGTATTCTGTGATTCTATGTGATTCTGTGATATGTGAGGCAGTCTGTAATCCAATTATGATAAATACATTATCAATCAAAACTTATATAAGTTAATAAGAAATATATTTAAATTAAAATGTAAAAAGAAAAGGGGAAAAGAAGAGAAGAAAATAGCAATGAAGACTTAGGTGACCCAAATACGATGTTTGCTAACTACTATAATGTGAAATTCTGATTGATATTAATTCATTAATATCTGAAAATACCTCCTCTACTCTACTCTCCAATATCAGTTTTGTATTGCTTGATTTTATGCAGCTCTGGAAGTTGGCCTGGCTGTGTAAGACAACTGATAACACTTGATTGCATTTTATTTTGTGAAAGTTCCAGTGTTTTTTATCTACTGTGTTTTAGTTACAATGTCTTATTATACTTTGATAGCTATCATTGTCAATGCCATAAAAACCTGTAGCAGAAAACAGACGGTAGACAACAAGAACTTTCTTGTTTGGGAACCTCTCTGTAGGTTAATGGGTAAAATCAAAGGAGTGGTAAAGAGAAATGGTAGCACAGATATTTAGCATTTTAACATTTAAAAACATTCTTTACCTTATGCCATTACAGTTATTGAGTATAAAACTTAGAGAAAATCTTTTGTGCTGAAATTCTGCCACCTAGAAAGAGGACAGTTCATAGACTATACATCTCTTGACTTCAGTGAATTTTGGAGTGGAGTTTGCTTCATTTTCTGGAAGTTCAGTAGCTGTGTGTACCAGAGTTACCATTCTGTCATGAGGTTAAGAAGAACTTCTAAACTGTACATTTTTACAGGCCTATTTAAAATAATATAATTTTTGAGCCCACTATTTTTTAGTGGTTTCAGAGAAAATGTTGGGATTCAGGAGAATAATAAAATTTTACTCTTCTTTCCAGAGGATATAGGAGAAATGGCTTTCCCTAACTTATCTAAAACATGCTTCCATGGTACTTTGGAAGCATAAGGAAACTTTTTCTGGTATTGTTCTCTATTTGTGAACTGAGAACTTGTACTCTAGGACTGGATAAGCAGTATCAACAAGAAATTGGAGTTAACTTACGAGTAAACTTGCTACAACTGTTCACAGTGCCCTGGCATAAAATGTTAGATAAGGATCTACTCAAAACTTGGAAATGGAGAGAAACCCTTAATTTGTACAATGTGTCTTTTTCAATATTATTAGTTAGCAAAAGATCTGCAGATCCTTAGAATATAATTCTAAATTATAAGGGTAAAAAATTGCCTACTTGGAAGAAAGGCCATAATGTTTTTGATCACCATTTGCTTCCTTGTTGTTTATTCACATTTAGACTGTGTTAAGTAGCCTAGCCTTTAAATTGTTTCAATGCTGAAATAAAGATTCCAGAAACTTTTCCTAATCCAATTTAAATCTTGTCATAAAATAGAACTGTAAATTCTGAATAGTTTCTGTAATACGTTGAAGAGCATAAGGACAGAGAAATTGCCATCCTGAATCAGTCCTATTGGCCATCTAGTCCATTGTTCTATCTTTTCTGGGAAAGTTGGAAGCCTCCCAGCTGAAACAAATACATGGGATATAATTTGGCATTGTTCAGGTTTCAGTGCTGTGCAATAGAAAAAAGTGTGTACATGGTTCAAGAAAAGCTTTTCACATGAAACCAAACTTGGCTGGATAGAGTCACATTATTACTACCTGCCAGTCGTCATCAGAGCTACTTGAGCCTCCTGCCAATGCAGTTGACAATTTGGGATTGAGCAAATTCTGTGTTAGGTAATGTAAAAAATTATGTTAACTTCTGAATAAGGATAAATGCTTTTCTACAGTAATAGCTGCTTCCCAGTTTCTAAGTAAACATCTTTAATGCTTTTAGTTCTGAAGAGGCACAATCCTGTGTTTAACTGCAGGACTCCCAAGTGTTTTTTCAAAATCTGTAGCTTTAGAACTATTGTTTATTTTGCTCAACAAAGCAGTAGGAATTGGCAAAGGAAACACCATTAAATATTGTCTGAGCTAAAAGACACATGTTTTTGTAAATTTGTTATTTTTATTTTCATTTGAAGAGCAATTGACAGCATTTTAAGTTGCAGTGCTGGGTCCTCTTTCAAGAATCCATTAAGGTCAGCAGGTGCCAGGGTGTCATATTGACATAACATGACAAGAACAAAACAAACAAAACAAAAATATTGTTTTCTGGATGAGTCAATAGAAAGTGCATAGTTTTATAGAACACTTGAAAAATTATGTTGTTAAGAAGTCAAAGGACAATATTTAAAAGCTTTCCAGAGAATAGCCTTCTTCTATATTATATTATTTCAGAGCTTTTCCCCACTTTAGCCTTTTGCTTCCATTCTTTTGTTCAGCTCTGTAGTTGGAAGGAGATACAAATGCATTTTGGGAGAGGATGTAAGTTTGTTTTCCATTATGGAGAACTCCCCATACCAGTATGTCTCCTGACAGAAGAAAAATGACTTTTAAAGCCTTCCTTAATCTAAATAAAGAGACAGAGATCCAGTGTCTCAAACAAGATTTTTCTTTATGCCTCTCTGATGAAAAATCCCTGCCTTTGTGGGGTATTAGTTCATTCTCTTACTCCATAGCATACAGTGGATAGTTACTACATGCATTTGCCTCTCCTAGATGAACTCAAATACAGAAGTTAGTGATATGCTCATCTCACCTGTGTTTACTTGGGAATTTCCTTCATGTACCTTAGCTACTGATCTCTCTAACTTTTGAACAGTGTAAATTGCTCCATGGCCTTTAGTTCTCGCCTGTGGCAATGCTGTGTACATCAAAAGCAGCAACTCCAGTTGAACTTGCAGAAAGAAACAGAGACGTTCTGCAGCAGTTCTTGGCAGGAAGAATATTGAAGTGTCAGATCAAAGGGAGGGTTGATGTTTAAGGTGTGTTCTCATACTCCAGCCCTTTCTGAGGGAATGTACTTTCTGTTAAGTCTTGGGAACTTGATACAAAACCATGGGTATTGTCCTTCTACCTTCTTGTCCTGGTTTCTAGTGACACACCCTGAGGCTGCTTCTTTTCATATGGGAGAAAATAATTTTCTTGTACTTCCCTGACAGAAACTTGGATAACTGAAAGTGTATATGGAATGTTTTTCTGAAGGAAGAAACATCCTTGCATTTTTTCTTGTTAAACTGAGTTAATAAAATGTTGATTTTTAAGAAGTACCATAATTTCTTAGAAGACATACCCAACTGAATCAGGATATTATCCTAATAATATTATATTTTAAGAGTCTTTACTTTCTCAGGAAATGCTTGTGTTTGTATCTTTATCTGCCAACTTTTGCCAGGATAATCATGGTATTATTGAGCATTTGGAAGAGAGTAAACCTCAGTAAAGGGAAAAAAAAATCCTTATGGTCAGATGTTTGCATCTAGGCCATACTCCTCTTTGTTCAGGTTGAAGAAGAGACTGACTTTGCTTAGCAGTTCCCTGTGAAAGTGCAAGAGATGATGGGTGTAAACCAGGGGTCCTCAAACTACGGTCCACGGGCCAGATATGGCCCCCCAGGGTCCTCAGTCCGGCCCGCCGGTATTTACAGAACCCCCCCATCCCCTCCCCCTCCAACTCGGGCGAATCGCCAGAGCCCTGGTGCAGCAAAGTCCCTTCAGTCCCTTCTGGCCCCCCCTCCGGACTGCGCGGCCAGGCTGAGGAGGGGGGCAGCGGCATCAGCGAGGTGGGCGGCTCCCTGTCTTTCCCTCCCTCCCTCCAGCTCCCAGGCAGGACAAGCAAGCCAGTGCCAGTGGGAAGCACGTGCACCATCATGTCAAAAAAAAAGAAAAATTGACTCAGAGTGCAGGGTATTCCAAGAAAAGTGGACTTCTGATTATTTTTCACGGAGTACAAAGGAAGAGCTGTTTGTCTGTTATGCCAGAATTCAGTGTCTGTGTTCAAGGAATAAAATTAATTTTTTTCCAAACTATAGTCCGGCCCCCGACAGTGTCTAAGGGACAGTGAACCGTCCCCCTGTTTAAAAAGTTTGAGGGCCCCTGGTGTAAATTGAAATAAAGAACATTGAGTTTATACTTAGGGAAAAGTATTTCCAGAGTGAGGATGACTGGATACTGGCAGGGTTGCCCAGAGAGATTGTGGAGTGACCATCCTTGGAGATTTTCAGAAGAGGACTGGGCACAATCCTGAGCAATCTGCTGTGGTCGACTGTGTTTTGAGTAGGCTGATGCACTAGATGATCTCCAGACTTTCCTTGTAACTTCATCTGCTTTCAGAATCAGTGCCTGATCTCTGTCCTCTCCTTCCTCAGGTTCCTCTTGACCATTTCTCTCATCTTCTTTCCTTCTTCTCTTTGCTTCTCTGTTCCAAAAATATGTGTTAGCAAACTTCCAGTCAGATTCTTCTTATTAGCCGTTTTTCTTGATTTGGTAAAAAAGCTTTCTCATTTTATATGCACTTTTGTGAAGTCTTTGAAATGAACTGCCACAGTGAATGCTATAGGGGAACAGAATACCGGATGGATTACTAAAGCAGACATTTGATGGATTTCGTTGGGTACCCTGAGTGAGCTCATTGGAGAAGTCATGGAGAAAACAGTCCTTGGATCTAGAGGCAGAGATAAAAATACCCTCTTTCAGCTGAGAGAAGGAGGAAGACATATGAGATAGCAAGCAGAGAGACCTTGTTATAGCTTTATGGGTGATTTTGTGAGAAGACCTTGGACCACAATTTTAAGATGGGACTTTTCCAGATGGCCATCAGGTGCTGATTAAATTTATATATTCCTCTCTCCAGTTCTGAGGATCTGAATCCAATCCACTCTATGTGTCTGAAGAGAGGAGTGAGAGAACAAGAAGAATGCAGGCTTCTCAGGCATCTTCTTGCTATTACTTTTGAGTGACAAGTCCTAGAATAGTTGATTAGGTTTGTGCATTAAAATAAACCCAGAGTGCCAGTAGAAAGCTCTGCCCTGCTTCCCTGCAAGCCCCTTTACAGTAGCATTTTATAAATCATGCTCACCTACTACATGTGATTTTTTTTCCACTCCTTGTTTGTTCTTTCTTCCCCTCTGAAGACTATTCAAATTTGTTTTATCTGCATGAGTCAACGGCATAAAAATCATTCTTGATGTGAATAATACAAAGCTTGGGAGGACTGCATGAGGCAGAATGAATTTCAGTCTTCTGAGGAAACGATTGTCACCTCTTCTGATTTTTATCTTGCTGAGTATGTGAGGGATTCTGCCTACATCCTATCCCCACTGGACTGGCTCCTGTTACTGTGGTGCCATATATCTACACTCTTTCTGGTTGTGGGTTTTTGTTTTCTTTTTCCCCTCTGCATTTACTTAGGCTGTAAGGTTCAGGATGTGACATAGTGCTGCTTCTCCTTTCCTATCTGCTACTCTTTGCTGTCATAGATGCTGAACCAGCATGTGGAGATAAACATGTTGTAACCCTGTGGTCAGGAGACACCAGAACATGAAGCAAAGACAGCAAGCAGCGTGTAGGTACTGTAATAGTAGGTAAACAGATTGTGCAGCAGTGAGGCAGTTTCTCTGGGGAATACATTTTTGTGTTACTTACACATTTGTAGCACCCTAAAATTCATTGATTTCACAGGTGGAAATACAAATCTTCTACTGGGATATAAGATATGATTATGGGCTACTTTTTGAAAGAGAAGAGCAGTTTACTTTAGCTTTAAGTTTTTATGACTTAGTGTTTAATCTGATTCCTGGTACTGGCTGCATATACTGATTTTTTAAAATTTTTCTTTTTCAATCTAATATCATTGATCTGATTAATTAAACAGAATTTTAAACTAACTTCTAATGGTAATGTACTGGTCAGTGTAGGAAACATTACTTTTATAAAAGGCTTGGGATAGTAGTACTTTTTTTTTTTTAGTTGTTTATAAAAAGAACTATTTTTCTTATGATGTTGACTGTGTTTCCCCTTGTTTTATTTTTTCATCACATCACACCTTGATAGTCAGTAACTTATGCTGTGTAGATAAAAGCAGTACTTTCTTTTTCTTTTTTTTTCTGAACCTATGTTATTATGCATAGCTACATTCGTATCTAAGGACAAAATTACAGGTTTCAGTGCCTGATCAAAACTGCTTCAGACGATCCTTTTTGTAATGTTTCTTCATTTATATGAAAAAAAATCTGCAAAGATGATGATGGAAGGAGCACATTTCAAAGCAACATTCAGAAGAAACTTAAGACATACTTGCAGATGAGCATCTATGAAAAATAATAACCTATCTAACTTCACCTTTTCATTGTTGATTTGATGACACAAGAGTAAAAGTGCCAGCAATTTTTTTCTTGAGATTAGTGCTTGTCCTGTTGTTAATATGCATAGAAATGTGAAAACCTGATGTAATTTGATAGGGGAAAACCAGAACAGAACTACATTTGAGGACACACAATAATATCTGCAGAGTCTTGGAAGCAAGCAGCTCAAACAGTTCCTGCTGGCTAAATAAATAGGAAGACTATAAAATTCACAGTCACAGGAGAAAAATCACATCTTCCAGTGCCAAGACTGAGAAGTAAGATGCAAAATATATTAATATACTAGAAAAATTAATATTATTATATGTTGATGAGGAAAAAAATAGTATGTTTTCTTTCACATGTCTATTTCAAATGCACATAGTGTTTAACTGCAAAAAGTGAAGGCATAATACATTTGCATGAAGTATAGATAATTTTTATGGTAGGAGGAGGGCAGAGTGGTTGTGATTATTAAACAGAGTACTTACAGAGCAAAACTATTTTTATAGACTTTCTTAAAACATTAAATCAATGTACGGCAAGTAGGACATCCTTAACAGAAAATCTTAGAATCAATAAAATGAAAAGTGATTCAGACTACTTTAACTTGTACAATCAGAAGTAACAGCAAGGAGACAAAAGAGAGCCACAGAATTTATAGCTGTTATTTCTAAGTTGAGTTGTGGAATTCTTAACTGCATAGACACTATTATATACTTATCTATAACTTTTTAGATGAACAATTAATAAAAATAATAACTTAAAAATTGAGAATTTCTATGATGTAAATAATAGCTTAAAAATCAGAATTTCTATGATGTAAATATTCACTAAATATTACAATCTTTAAAAAAGTGTCCTTTTTTTTCTGGTTGAGGTAGGAGTGGAGAACATGAATGTTCTTTTTCATGCCAGGTTTCTCTTCAGATTCTCTTGAGCTTCTTTCTGATTTTTATTTTTGGAACTAGAATTTTTTTATATGGTTGCTCTGTGTTGTAGGTAATTGGATGCTGTGATTCTTGTTAGTTACATTTTTTTTGTTGCATTATTGCACAGCATAGGGGACCCCTGGTGGCCTAGCGGTTAAGATGCTGTGCTCTCAGCGCCAAGGCTGCAGGTTCGAATCCCGGTCCTGCTTCAGGGTCCCCCGGGTAGATGGAGCTCGTCAGCCCC
>JAWWLV010000088.1:18357593-18390279 GCA_035041135.1 Platyrinchus mystaceus
GAGGTGGTACCTTAACCAGAATCTCTCCAGTCACGGTAACACAAACTCTTGAAAGCCTGTAACTTTCCAGAGCTTCACTGTATGTAGAGTAGCCAAGTCTGCAGTTTATGACCTAATAGCAAGATTATGACAGTCTATTAAGATGACCTGCTTTTCAGCCTACGCGATCTTTCACTTTTTTGTTCGGACACCTGGTTATAGGGAACTGCCCATAAGCTGCAGGAGCCAAATGCCTTAAGCTATTCATTTTATATGATGTAAATGTAGGAAAATACAAAGTAGCAAACTAATAAAGATTGTGTTTCTTGCTTGTATTCTACCAGCTGTCCTTTTTGATGGTGGAAGAACTTCTACGGGAATAAATATTGTGTTTGGTAACCTTAAAGTTATGAGAAATGAAACAGATTGTTTTATTTTATCTCAGTTCCTTTGCATTCTGATTTTTAAACCAAAGAGTCAGTTCCCCCAAGTGCCTAAGCCCAATGTATTTTCATTATGAATAGTACACCTGAATATTTAAATTGGTCTTAGGGATTCAAATGATTAAGTTGCTTTTTGAGACTTAGCCTTCTGAGTCATGTAATAGCTTTTTAAAGGCATGTTCTGCCCTAAGGTTGTAATTAAAAAAAAAAAAGAAAAATACAAACCAGTTCCATTAAGACCTCTGTTTTAATGGTCTTATTCCATAGTTTTGTTACAAGTTGACCTCTGGACTTGGTTAGTTAGAAGTAAAAAACCAAGTACTAAGATCACTAGTACATAAAAGCCAGTGTCATTTTTTCCACAAAATTGGGTTTTATGTTTGGGATAGGTAATGTTTTAAAATGAGTAGTCTGCTATCACTGCATGGTTGTGTCCCTTTCCAAACTGTTGCACATCCTCAGTCTATTCACTGAGGATGCAGATACAAAAATACTGAAGACCTTGATGCTGTGAAAATGCTGTTCAACAACAGCTAAGACATTAATGTGTTATCAGCATTGTTTTGATCACGAATCTAAAACACAGCATCATAGCTACGTTGCAGCCAGTCACAGTACAGTCACAAAGGTCTTAAAAGGGGAAGAGAACTTGATATCTAAAGTAGGACTGCTAGAACTGGATTTTCTCAGCCTGGAGAAGAGAAGACTAAGGGAAACTTAATCACAGTTGAAAAGATAGCTGCAGACAGATTCTCATGTCCAAAAGATAGCTGCAGACAAGGTCGAGTTTCTCTCTTTGCAAGGTTGCATGGTGGTAGGAGAAGAGGCAGTGGGAATAGTTGCTTCAGGAAAATTCTGTCCTGGGTATGAGAAAAAACATCTTCATAATGCAAACAATTAACCACTGAAATAAGTTGCCCAGAGAAGTGGTGAAATCTCTCTTGCTGGAAGAATTCAAGATTTGACTTGACAGGGCCCAGATAACCTGGTCGAAAGCCATGCTTTCAACAGAAGGTTGGACCAGATGATCTCCACCCTGCTTTGCAGTGATTCTTCATGAAACCAAGGACTGTCGGCTTGGTGATTTTTTAAAAAAATAGTTTTCTGAATACAGCTGAAATATAATATATACATAAAATACCATTATTTAGATTTCAGGGTATTTTGAAACAAATGAAAAGGAAATATAATTCAGTAAACAGTGATATAAATCAAGATCTTTTAAGGTCTGTTCCTCACTGCTCTGGTAACTATGGTGCTTAGTTTCTCCTCATGTATTAGTTCTGTGATCTCTAAAATGATGGCAAATGTCCTATTTTTAATACACTAGAAGAATAATATCCAGTAAGCACTGTTTAAGAATGAAAGTAAAGTTTTTGATACTGTTTAGTTGTTTTAGCCAAGCATTTCTTGTATTTAGCAGATATTCTTGAGGACAAGGCCATTTTGGGTTGAAATATATTGCTATTTAAATAACAGTGAAATTTCTAGATTTTTTCTGCCTTGTAAAATAGTCTAATTTTAAAGCTTAAATAGGATGCAAGCTCTCCTAGGACTCATGTTGTAGGTGTTTCTTTTACTGTTTATATAAAATCTTTGGAGCTGTTCATTATTAGTTTGAAGGGAGATTGCTCAAATAATGCTTTAAAAAGATTTAATTTTGAATTTTTGAGAGTCAATAAAATCCGGCAGTAAAATTATGTTCCTGATATTGATATATATATATATATTGATTTTTGGATTGCAGTTTGAGATAACAGTGTTCAAAGGGCACAGATTGTGAATGCAACAAAACCCATCATACAAATACTGTCAGGAGTGGGAGGAGAAGTTCACTGGAGTTCACTGAGAGTGTCATGTAGAAAAATTCCCTGGTGCTGATTTTTTCCTTCAAAATATGATGAGCATTTATTGTAGCACATATGTAAAAGCATGGTTTTACACATGTTAATAGGAGAAACTGAAAGCAAAAGCTGTGGCAAAGTGATTCTGTGACAATCATCTGTTTGCATAAACAGTGTGTGCTCTAAATGTTTGTCTTATTTTAAAAGATAAACTGAAGCAGGAAAATAGATCAGGGTTCTGTCCTTCATCAAAAGAAGAGTGGATTAAAGCATCTGTATTATGCAGATGCAGCACAATAATGGTTCAATGGTTTTAAGGAGCCCTTAAAAACTATGATGCTCAAGATGCAGTGTTTCAGAAAGGAAGAAAAGAAAAAAAATCACCCTGATTAAAGCAACTCCTTTTTAAAAAAATGGTTTTAGTCACAAAATAGAAATACAGAACAAGGAAGAGGGTTAACTGTTGCCTCCTTCCCTCCTGGGAAATATATCAGACCATATGTTTGAAAATAAGAAAACTTTTTTCGAATTGTATGGCAGCTGATGTCAGAAAACTCTTACGATAGTGCAGTACTGACCTCCTGTGTTTCAGGATATAACAAAATAAGTGTGTGAGAAAATGTCTTGCAGTTATGAAATAACATATTGATGACTTTTTACTAATATGTAGGAAGAAAAGAGAAACCCACAACGCTCTCTTCTTGTTCAGCATTATAAATACACTCATTTGGGATTTCAGATTTAGCTTCCTGGTAAATATACAGACCAGGATATATGAGTAGTATTTTTTGCCAGGATACTACTTATTAGTACTTGGATTTTCATAAAAATGGGTGAATCCATGGGTCTGGGATCTTGTTTTCTTCTTTGAAACATTTGCTATCACATTATTGCCCCTATTATTATCCCCTTTTCTCTATTCTACAGTCTTGGGGTGAGTTGACTCATGGAATCAAAGCCCGAGTTTTGAATTAGATGAGAGAAAAGGTACTTATAAATGAGAATGATGCTGTGAAGGTTCTGAACATAGTGTATCTGTTATTTATTTCCTATTAAATTTTTTTCTCCTGCCCCTTATTTTTATTTCAGTTTCCTCTTGTTTCTGCAGTCTTCTGTTAATGATCCACCCTTCATTTTACGTTTCTCCCTTATCACACTTTTCAATCTTTTCACTTTTTCTCTGATCTCTTCTAAAAAGAATTTTGCATCTACTCAAATGACATAGTTATCTATCAAACTCATAGCTATTTCATCTCTAAAATTTTGTTCAAAGGTTCATGTTTGCTTTTGTAAAACAAATAAGGAAAGCTTTATGTTGGACCCTTTTTTTCTCTGGAAACCCTTGGTTGTTGAATGTAATTTATTGTTATGTCAAGATGCAGTGGAATTCAGCTTGGGAGGATTGATTATGAGCGTAAAGAAAAAGGCTCCATCTCTGCTGATGGGTTACAGGGGGAAGGGAGATGAAAAAGAGAAGAAAAAGCAGGAGAGTGCGGGAGAAAGAAGAGGTTATGAGAAAAACTTTAAACTTTTAGACATCTTAAAAATGGGCCTTGAAGGATCGCAGCAAACAGATCTTTTTCAAAGGTGTTCTGTATTCTTGCTAATTATTGTGAGATAATTGTATGCTAATGTGGCACAGGTTGGAGAAATAGCTACAATGGAGCTAAATCCACCTTACATTATTCACCCAGTTTCTCAAATGTCCATGGCTTAATGTGTATTAAAAATGGTCATAGTGTTTCTGGCTTATTAGGGAGGGTTTTGAACCCTTTGTTAGATTTTGCGTTGTGAATATCATTTATAATTGTAATTAGTTAAGGCTATGAGGTGTGCTCTCTGCCACTTGATAAGAGAAGACCAAGCATTACATATGCATTTCTAACCTGTACATTTAGGACTTTGAAATGGAGCAGTGAATGACAAGAATTTTAAGTGTGGCTTTTACATTGTGTCTGTATTGTTTTCAGCGAATTAAAAATAGTAAGTGGATGGTATTTCAGAATGTGTTGCAAAAAAGTATCCAGGAGCAAACTCTGCTCCTGCCTTCTGGTTTCTCCACATTGAGGGTCAGCTAATAATGTGACTGATGGCTCAGCAGGGGTCTGAGAAGCCTTTCACAACCTCATCTAGACTTCCCGTGCATCTCAGTATGGATCGAGGTAGCACATCTGGCAGTATTTGCTTTGAAGCAGGAAGCGTGAGTTTGGGATTGTGGCACTGTCTCCGTTGTACTGGCTGGCAGAGCTGCTTAAGCAAGTGAAAAGCAAACACTGCATCCATTCAAAATGTGGCTGAGCATCTGTAACCATGTACACTCCCTTGAATTCCTGGCAGACATTCCAGCTGAATCAGCTTGAATTGCACCTGGCACTTACATCGTACTATGGTAAAAGGAACGGGTTGACCTAAACGCCACATTTATGTGGATTTAGTTATGGAACTCTCAATAAAATCAGCAATAACTTTAAGGGCTGTATATCCCTTTGGAGTAGATAATATGTACTGCGCATGGGTAATTTTTGCATTTTTCTTGAGGGGAAAGAATAGTGTCCTGTTTTGCTTACTTAGTCTTTCTTGGTTGAGAGATACGTGTGTAATTACTAGAGTCATGGAATTTCTTTAGTGTGAGCTGAAGGAATCATAAAAAGGATTATGGGAAAGATGGTGTTTCTCTGGGCTCTGCTGAACCTTTTTTGACGTTTAAAAAAGCAAGATGTGGTGTGGAGTTCACAGAGGATTTCAGGCTGTAGTTAAAAGTAAGTTGGAATTTGTTTGACCTTTTTCCCTGTACATTCTTTTCAGAGCATTAGGTGGCTAAGGTCAAACTGAAATGTGTCACTGGTCAGTGTCTGAATTTAATTAGTAGGCAAGGACTTGGAGAACTCTACAGTACAAAATGCTTGATCACCACCTTCCCATTCCAAATAAAAACAGTGCATGATCTGTTTGTGTTTTCCTTCCACCAGCTGGTACAGTTTTCTTGAATTTGTTTGTTTCTAAATTTAAGGTTTAAATGTGGGAAATGTTAGAGAAAACTGTTGTGCTACCAGGCTGGTTACTCAGCCTGGTTTATGACATCTGCAATGGTTTGTGTGGACAGTCACTACTATATATTACACTTAATGACAGAAATTATGAACAGTTTACCATATCTGCTGAACTGATGTCCTGACTTCCTAGTCAAAATTGCCAGCTTTATGTTGATTTATAGTTAAATATAAGAAAAATGAAATTCGTATATTTTTCTCTTAAAGAGACAGAGACTGTTGTAGATGATTGTGATGAACTGTGATATAAATACCCTTTGACACTTAAAAAAAGCAATACTTTCAGCTGGTTGAGGTTGGCTTTCCTAAGCCAAAACACAGTAGTAACACTCTTCATCTTGGTAACAAATATGTTTGCAATAACTCAAACATTTTTTTTCCTGGAATTCAACCTGTCTGTTTTCTTTATATACTACTCTCAGCATTTAAAATAATGTCAGGTTTGAATAGCTCTGAGAGAATGACACATCCCCACTTTAAAAACACTTTGCAAAGAATTTTTTTACACGCACTCTTTTAATGGCTACCACATCAAAGGGAACAGAGGCAAGATATGTGAAGGATAGGCAGTTTTTTGTAAAATAATCCACCTTTGATATGTATCAATTATTTTGGTGTTGCCGAAATGACTCTCTATAAATCCTTGCCAAAATACAATTTAGATAAGTCTTTTAACTCTAAGTCTTCAAGTACTTGGTAACAGCTATGGCAACACAGTTATGTGTCTAATTTTTCCCCTTAAAACTGGAGTATCTTTTATATTGATTGTTAAAGAGTAATAGAAATGGGGATGAAATTTAATAGATAAGTTTGAAGTGTAAAATTATACCAGCATCATTGTCTCAGGTAATTTTCAGTTCTTTTTCTGAGCTGTCTACATCATCACTTAGCCACATATTTTCTGTGCTGTAATTTTAAGTTTTTTACTCACTTAGCAAAGTGATCAGTGGCTGAGAAGAGGCAGACCTTCTGTTAACCAGTGTTTCCACAGTGTAGTCATCATTTGAATAGAGTACCTAGGGTACTGAGGCTATGGTGCTCTAATTAACACTTAGTGTTTTTGGTAAAAGATGCCAGTGCAGCGTCCTCAATACCAGGTTTGAACTGGATTCCCCATGGATGCTCTGGGGATGCAGCCCAGTGGCAGTGCTGCTGTATTTTCAGGGTTCCTGGTGTTTATTGGAGGTTCTTTCTCACTCTGTGCCTGTGCCCTTTTGATCTCTATTCAGCAGGACTCCTCTTATTAGGATGAACAGCCTAATTGGCATTTACTAGTAATTAATAATTTCAGAGGATAAAATAGCTTCAGAAATTTAGCTGCTGGGTGGAAATGGGCAAAGCAAGTTTGCCCAATACTGTGCTGATGAAAAGAAGGAGAAGTTAATCAAAAGAATTAAAAAAAATCAATAACTTGTGGCAGAGTCATGTTTAATCTTCTTAGTGCACAATATGATTGTGATGACAAGATTCTGCACATTTACCATGATAAATGAATGCTATTCTTTGATGGCAATGATTACATTATACATGTTGGCATTTATGGGATGTCGTTGCATTTTTTTAGAATATTCAGCCTTCTGACTGTGTTTGCATCTATTGTTTTCTCTGACGGCTGGAATAAGACCATGAAGTCAAGTGGCAGAGGACAGAAGGGCCTTTGGTTGCTGAATTGCCTCTCTTCAGTTTTCAAGTTAGATTTGTTTGCTATAGTTGTTATTTTTGTTTCTACTTGATCATTTATTTCAGTTCTAAAATAAAAAAGCCAACACTTTTGTGCCAGAGTCTTAAACTTTTCTTGCAAAATTAGTAGATCAGTAATGGCCAAAAGCAACCTCATATAATTGTCAACTGCATGTGAGCAAACGAGGTTTTTCATGGAGGCAAATGAACCTGCAGATAGTCTTTGCTCTACCCCCATCTGAAAAATTAGCCTTGCATACGCTTTCTATTTTAAATAACTGATCTTCATTTGGGATGATAACCACCATCTGGAAGCAATGGCCCTTCAGAGAAATCATAAGTTCTCTGTTCAGTTACCACTATCTTGGACAAAAAAGTTCCACGTGAAATTCAAATATGATTTCTTTTTAATTTAATTTTAAATTACATATCAATAAATGTGGGTCTTTGGATTGGTCCTTTGTAGTCATCTACAGCTCTGGTGCCACTGCTGTTTCCCTCCTTCCTCTAGTTTTTATCTTCTGTGTTGAGTTGCCTTCTTTGTAATCTATACATTTCTGGCTGTTTCTGCTGCTCTTTTACTATATGATGTGTGGAGGAACTGGAGGGGAGGACAATGAGAAACCATTAGCAAAAATATTCATGTGCAATATTACAAGCATTAAAGTAACTGCTATTTAGTTATAATTCAGGATGGCCATGCCTTTATTTATTTATTTTTAAAAATGATTTGCCATGCGTTTCACACTGCTGTCCATTTGCTGGCTTTCCTTTGGTTGATGATAGCTTTTATTTGTCTAATTGTGTCTATTTTAATAGTTAACATTTCCTATTTCTGTCTCATTTGATGCTGGTGCTACTAACAAAGAGAAAACTGAGACCAGATGGTTGCCAAACAGTGAAGCCACCTGGTATTCTAGCAATGCCAAATATATTTTCCCCTCCATTTTTCTTTCAAAAATTACTGAGACAGGTCCAGGATTTTTTGAGGGTTCTGAGAATGCTTGCATGCAGCCAGAAAAATCCCAAATTTTCTTAAATTTATCTTTGCAATTCTCTTCTCTGCTGTTCTCCTCTTTCTCTGGTAACTCTCTCATGCTCTCTTCTCATTGTACCACTTGGGTCTCCCATTTGAGTTCTACACTGCTGGTGCTCAGGCATGTGGTTTGCAGACCTTGCTCCGCTGAGGAGCCTCTGAGGCTGAAGGTGAAGGCCTGACCCTGACCACTGCTCTCTCCACCACGTCTGCAGCCACCAGCACTGCTGGGGTGGAACGAGGAGCTCCACTGCAAGCAGAATCCCTGCCAGGGAGTGATCCAGGAGCTTCTCCCCAGCCCTTGGGCTATTATGAGTGTGTAGCAAGCAAGTGGAAAACCACCCTGAAGAGCAGGGTGTTTTAGATATGGCAGCCTACAGTTTGCTGTCTGATGCCCTCTTGATTTGAGTGCCAATTCTGAACTAACGCTGTTGTCAGGAGTGTGACAGTGTGAGCTGGGACTGACATGATCATAGACTGAGGATACAATAGTGCACACACAGTGCACAGTTTGCTCAGAGTGGCAGAAGTTAGACTAAGCTAACCAAAAATATTTTTTCTTACATCCACGCTTTGCTCCCCATGCCAGTGCCGTATGCTGATATGAGCTGCACCATGTGTGCAGTGACAGACGAGCTGTTTGAATCCGTGCTTCTCACACATTTCAAAAGTCTGGTATAGGCAGTGCCTGTGTCAGTATTGATACATCTTCGAGACAAGCAGCGTTAACACACCATACTGACACAGGTCTGGGTCAGGGAATGGAGTGTAACTCCTCACTTAGCTGCTGCCTGTCCTCTGCGTCTTTTTCCTTCCTCTGCCTTTGTAGCTGATTTTCTGGACTTTGCTGATTTGTAGACCCCAAATACCTTGAATGACACTGACATGAACCCCTGGGTGCTGTGGCTCAGTGAGTATAGGTGTTCATCTGAATACCCTGGTTGAATTCTAGCAGAGAGAACAGCTGTCACTGTTAGCTCTCAGCAAATACCCAGCTTACTGCAGTATCTAATGGCTCTAGACCTAGAGCACTTTCCTGGGAGCTGTACAGATTCAACACAAAAAACCTGTATCTGCCCAAAAAGAACTTGTACTCCATCTTTAAGAATCAGGAGTAGGGTGTAAACAGATGAGGAAATGAAAGCAATAATAAGTTTGGTATTTGGCAGTGTAACATAGCTGTCTCTGATGCTGTATGTACAATGTACCTGTATCTACTCATTTCTTATGATTCCTTTCCTCTTGTGATTCCTTCCTCATCTGACAATGATTGTGGCAGCATTGAACTGTCTTCCTGGAGCCCTCTGTCTTGTGATGAGCATATGGTGTCTCTATTTCTTTGCTCACTCTCTTACATTATGTACCTGTTTCCAGCATGTTCTACAGATGTCAGAAAAAGCAGATATCCTTCCTTTGGCAGGTTTTGAACTTCACTGTTGCTCTACCAATTGCCTCACTGCTAACATGGCCTCCCTAGATGGCTGCAAGCCATCGTGCAGAACAGTCCCTTTCAACCACTGACTGCAGTTGAAGCTGGATTTTGAGAGGTCCACGTTCCTGCTGGTTACAGTAGATTGGACACAGTCCCATTACTACACACAAAAACCAGTTCAGCAGTGGGAGATCTTTCAGGGAAAATATATGAGTGGCCTCCCTTCAAAACTTCCTATGGCTTGGAAAATGGAAAATATTCCTTCATAATCTTTCCATCAGGCAGGAATTATGTGTTTAAGCTTTGTGATAGGAAAATAGTGTAAAAACAATATTGTGGTGGAAATAATGCCCTTCAAATGCTTGCCCAAAGATAACCTTATTTGGTCTGTTTAAGCAACAAGACATTGATTCAAATGTGCTTTACAGAGGTAGATGCATGGACTGACAAGGATGTTCTTTTGGTTTTTCTGTTTTGAAGAGATGGTGTTTGTCTATGAACTTCTGTATTATATTAGGACTAATTTAGCAATATTTGCCATTTCTCAAAATCTATGTATTGGATTTGACAGGAGACCCAAGGATCAAACTTAGTGCTACATTTTGTCACAGCAGAAAATATTAAACAGTGTCAAGGAGAAGGATAATAATTGTTTGAAATCTGGAAAGTTTGTAACTAATGTCTGTAATTCAGATAAATATGTTGGAAAACACATTGTGTAATTGCCAAAATTGTCTTTTCTTATTATGCCAGCACATGAAGGTCCTGTAGGCTTTGGATGAAATTCTCTGCAATTAATGAACATTCCAGGGCATTTAAATGCATCTTTTATTCAGCCAGTTCGATTTGTGCAGGCTGGCTGTATTACTGTTTGCAGAAGCTGTATTTGCTTTCTGTAGAATATACCTTCCTGCACAGGTGAATTAAACAGGCCAGACCAAAATCCCTGTTGCATCTTACCTGTAGGACATGGTGTTTCTGAAGATATTAAAATTGTGTACCAGTCTTCCTATTTCCTTGCATACAGATGTCACATACTATTTGTATCACTATTGTCAGACTTTTTCAGTTACTACTTTCCCTCCCCTATAATAAAAAGATTAGGTTCTACTGGGAGGGATAAGTTCATCCTTATTGGAGGTGAGAAAGAAAAATAGACAGCATTGAAAATTTACAGAATTAGTCTCCTTTGTTCCACAGGTAGAAGGCTTTACAATAGTGATAAAACTCATCTGTGTAGATGTTTTCAAAACTTTAAAAACAATCAGAAGGTAGGATGTCTCAGATATAGGAATGTCATTTGTCTTTTTTATAAGAGGCAATGACCTCACTCCTAGTTTTCCCTGGTCACTAAAGAAAAAACCCCAACCCCAAACCCCAAGCCTGTGGCCTTTAGTGCTTGGAACTGAAAAATAATTGATCTCACTATACATTTCTAAGGAAGTTTTGAAAAAGCAGAACGGGATAGCATTTAAATAACAAAGACCCTTCTTTAAATTCTCACCTTCCCTTCACTCACTAAGAGCCATTTAACAAAGGAAGCAGTTTTTACAGCTGGAGTGATTTGCAACTGTTCTCTCTCTCTTCCCTTCCTCTCCTCCTGCTCACTCATTATTGTTAGCTAACATCTCTGATAAGAAATGGGAAGTACAGCCCCTGTCTGCTCCTTCGGGATTCCTGATCTTTCTTTTCCGAAACAGTGTTTTTTCTTCCCCCCCCCCGGTTTCATTTAATTTCTGGAGTAGTTCCTCGAATTTGCAGACCCTTCCTTTTCTTTACACTTTTTTTTTTTTTTCTGTCTAAGCAGGCCCTGCTGCTACACCCCACTTTTTTCTCTGATCCTAGCCCAGCCAACTGTCACTTTTTAGCCTGCAGGGAACCTTCTGGTACTAACATTCCTGCCTTGTTTTTATTAGAAGGGCATCTCTCACAACATATCCCTCGCTGTTTGAAGCAGAAGTCATGTGTATTCAGTAGGAATGAATAATGGATGTATTTAAAGGGTACCTTGCCCTTCTCGTTCCTTTGCACATCATAAATAACTTCTCTTTTAGTTGGGTTTTTCATATTGCTCTACAGGCATAGTTTGAAAAAATCTGGTGATTCAGCTCTCAATTTAAAAACCACTGTTGTATGCAGCTGAAAATTGATCCACATCAAACTCATTACTGGCATCTGTGTGCAGCTCTAGAATTCTGAAGATTTAGGAAACTGGACACAAATTTATTATGAAGTAGGTCACAAAAATATAGCATCACAGGAGATGGGGTGCATTGCAGCTCATGATAATGTTTTTAAAGATATCTTTAGGTATCTTCTCAAGGTGCCTAAAGATATTTTAGGTAGTTTTAAGTTGCATTTTTACATTTTAAAGTATTTTCAAGATGTTTTAAATATAAGTTTTTAAAATATTTTCTTCAGATGAGCTGAATTGTTCTCTAAAAACATCCTTTTCTCTCCACTCACTGTAAAAATGAGTTGGTTAGTGAGGTTGTGTGTCGGTGTCTGTATCAGTGACATCTGCTTTTTGTTTCTGGCCAGTTATTGGTATCTGAGGAGTTCCCTGGGATAATGGTATTAAAGGATAAGCTGAATTTAGTTGGAAGTTTCCTAATAACTGTAACAAGTTTTAACTGAGGCTCCCAAAGAAGATCCTAAAATTGCAGGCCAGTCTTGGAGGATGATTTAATTGTCTGATCTCCGTTTAAGGATGTTAAAGTGAGAGTCTGAGCAGCAAATGCTTTTGATTGGGGCAGGATGAGGGAAATGGATATATTTTTACTGCTTTTACTTAGGTAACTGGTAAATGGAATGGCCTAATTTCCCTGTTACTGTCAACACTGCAAAACTAGCCCCAAGTTACCATGTTCTCATTATAGGACTTTCACCTTTGAGTATGTGGCTAAGATTTTTTCATATGTATCCCTTGGGTCTTGTAGTGTCAGGAGCCTAGGACAACTTATGTCTTTCTCTCGTGAGTTGTGGCAGGATGGGGGTCCATTTCCCAATGAGCACAGGGAAGTGGGAACCCAAGCCAGGGATTCTGGAATCATGAGCCTGCATTGTCTTTGTGAATGAGGTAGATTTACCAGTGCAAGTTATAGAGGCAAAAGATTTGGAGATATTGGAAATTATAAACTGAGATGATTCAAGCATCAGTGTTTGCTAAGAAAAGACAGTCAGAACCAGGTTGCAATTCTGATTCTACAGGTGGCCTTTGGCATCTTCTGATCTCAGTTCTTGTGGCTGCAATTTTGGAATTGTATGAGTTTCCTGAGTGTCTAACCATTTCTTTCTGCTTGTTGTTACCACAATATTTGAGAGACTGATGATGTAAACATTAGATTTGCATTTATAGGAGGTTGCCTACATACTGAATTGTTTAAGAAATTACTCTCTCTGAGTGATTCACCTTATGGACTTCTCCAAAAGTTAACATTTGTAGTGATTCAGTTCTCTTTACAGACACTACTCTTATGATAGTTTTGGGAATTTTAGGTGGGCCAAAGTATTTTCTGTATTATTCCCCTCTGCAGCTGAAATTTCTTAAGAATATCTGACATTCAGAGTTGAAAATGAAGGTATATTTTTAACATGCAAGGCTGAACTGTCCATTATGTATTTTCCAGTCTGAAACTACCCTTCTTACTTGTGTCATTTTGCCTTCATCTTCATTTCCTTTTCACTTTAAAATGAAGAACAAAATGGAGAATTTACAGTCTCAAAAAAAAAAAAGGTTTAATGTCATGTTCTAGCTAGACTTTAACTAAAACTAATCTCTGGGTGCCAAGCTGCAGGTATTAGCTGGAAATTAATATTATAAATTTTCCTTTTTTTTTGCCCTTTTTACTTCCAGCTTTTGAAAAAGAGGTTCCTCCTAAAACACTAGGCAACCTTTATGGTGCCTTCAATAGCTTGGACTTTATCTTCATTACTAAATGGCAGAAAGATAACTTGGAAGGCAGAAAATTTTTAAGGATTTCAGAATTTGTATACAGTTAAAGGGAAAAGATAGGTAGTATCTCTCTCCTACCCTTGGTTTTACAGAGACAAAGGAACTGACTACATGGGGTATCTTCAACTAATATGGCCGAGGGGGCACAGGCTGTGTGCAATGGGCATGGATTTTGCAACCAGGGTTGCGTTGCAGGCTCCCACTTGATATATCATTTTCCTAGAAATAAGCAATAAGTGGCACAGTTAAATACTTGCAAGGAACTTTCATAAGAACACCTAAAGCCAAATGGTCTGTTAACTCTGTGGGATAAGCAATGGCTTGTCCTTACCATGGAAATAGACAAGAAGAGCTGTAAGGTAATGAGACAAGAGGATAGTTACTCGTGATGGTATATAAGGTGCCAGCTGCATGGTGTCTGAGTGAAAGAGAGACTACAAGTTTGCTAAGCTGTTAGCAGAGGCCAGAGGGTGTAATTGCACTGTGTCCCATTATTTTCTGTGACTCTTGTGTGCCTGTACATCTGTATTGCTCAAATCTAGATTTTTCAGTTTCTTTTCCTCTGCAATTTGCTCTGAGCTGCATTCTGGTGGCTCTCAACTGGGTTCATTTCAGCCTCTTTCTCCTGCTACAGCAGTGAACATTCTCTGATTTTTTGGGCAGTTGTTCATTAAAGTTTTACAGGTTTTTTTGTCATACTCAGGCTTCTCTTGCCCATTAGTGTTTGTTTTGGTTAACTTTTGTAGCATATGACTATAACTTGTGCCCTTGGTCTGTATTACAATTTTCTGAAATCAGTCTTCTTTACATCCCTTCTGTGATCGATCTTCTTTACATGCCATGCTGTACTTTTTAGTTCAGTTTTTGGCTTGATTTTTTTATTCTACACTCTTTGGACTGATATGACCCTGGTGCTATTTGGAAGATTTATTAGATAAGTTTTAGGAGGTTTTATTTGCTGGGGTTTTGCAGGGAAAGGAATGTTTGCTGTTTCCTTTTTTACACCCTCCCTCTCCCCCACCCCGAATTGCTGTTGTAGCTGCCTGCCTTCTGTGTGGATGTGCATTTTTGTGTTGTATCTTTTTGCTACCCAGTGTGCAGATGCCTTGGAGCTCCGCTAGTACTATGAGCCAACTGCAGCCTGCATGACCATGGTTTGCATGGCGCTGAGCCCGAGCTAACACATCCTGCCTCTCAGCAGGGCTTGCTAGCTCCGTGTTGATGACCTAACCAACCAGCAGTTACGTATTTTCTGTCCACCTTGGACTGTAGGCATAACAAGCTCACGTGTGCTTGTGATTTACTGCATACTTCCTTCAGAGCACACAGCTCATGAGTTCATAATTTTCCTGGTGGTCGCCTGACCATTTTCTTTTTCGGTGATGAAAACAGCAAAACAGGAACTGTATGTTTAGTTCAGGCCGTGGAGATAAAAACAAGATTCCAGGATTTAGCAAATCTATACATGAGACATTAAAATGTAGGTTTGGGGTTTTTTTTTGCCCTCTCTATGTCTGATAATTATCTCTAGAGGAGTTTGCTGTCACTGATTTCATTTTTGAGTGTATTATTAAAATTTGTGGTAATTTATCAGGCTGCATTTGGATTATATATATCAATATTTCATTTTCTGCCTGGAGATGAGTTATGGTAAAGTCAGCTCTATTTCTGTTGTGGTAGAGTAAGAAATCCTTCACCTCCCCAGACTTCTGTTCCTTGGAGATAAAGTAGTTCAAACACAGCATATACCAAGTGATAGGGATTGGACAGAAGATGTGACAGTATGTCTCTGTCATGAAGGTTGCCACCTCGTATCTCCTCAGCTGCAGTTCTGCATGGAATTTGTTTACTGCTTCTTAAAATGTGGATGCAAAGTTTCTTTCACAAATTCAATGGATGATAGTCACTGGTGGAAATGGGGGAAAATCAGCTTGTTCTGAGACTGGCTTGTTGTCTTCTCTGTGTGTGCAGCCTTTGGAGAACACTAGTGTTATGTTTTAATAGAAAAGGATATCACTGACTTCCACTTTGCTGAATAGCAAAACAAGGTGCAAGGCCTTGTTTTGAGAGCATACTTAGTGGCATAAAAATAATTTCTTGGGCAAAAACACCCAACTAGTTTCAATGGAAATGATTTTTGATGGAGTGGAGCCTAGGCAATAGCCTGTTGAAACAGTATCAGATCGCACTCTCTTCAGTCTTAATTTTACTTGAATACCAACTACTGTTCACATGCTGTTGTGTGGAGGAATCCATCTTTTTCTCATTCTGAAATTGTTGATTTCTCACTGTCTCCAGTTTCCTGTCCCTGCGCAGCCTGGGGTGTGGAACGCTTTTGTCCACGCGTTTTCTCTGAGCCACTCACATCATCTTCAGTATGAAAAGACCACATTATAGAGACATTATCTCCAGAGTTACTATTTATACATTTTAATTTGCACCCATCCAACATTTTAACTGTTCTGATGTGGATTCCAAGATTTTTGTTTGTTAGAAATAGTTCCCTAGTAAAACTGCAAAGGTCTTCAGGAAATTATAATGCAGAGATTTGCAGATGGTCAGAGACTTGCTGAGGCTGTGCTTCAGACTTGCCCAGTATTTGAATGATGTATGTAGAAAGACATAATATTTAATGATAGTGATGGCACTTGAAAACTGTTACTCCATATAGGTTCAAATGTTTTGCATTGTGTTGGACTATTGACGTTTTCAGCTTTAAATCATCTTTGATTAAGAAACTTTCTTCTCTCAGGAAGTTTCAACTATTATGATGAATGCTTCAGAGATGTGAGTTGTGAGAATGGCTTTTTTTTTTCTATATTAAAAGGAAAAAAAAATCTAAAATGTGACTTTGTGCATTCTAAAGACATTTGAAAAAATTGCTAAATGCAGTCTTGGGGGATTTTTATTTTGTTTTAGCTGAGAAGTGATGAAATCTGTAACCTTGCAGTCCCTTATTCCAGCGAAACTCATTCATCAGTGGCCTTTTAGGTGTTCATGGCTCCTTGAATTCCCTAAGGAATGTCCAACCTATAACTTCCAGTTTATATAAAAGTTTTGAGGACAGTGTGGTCTGTCCTATGGGCTGTTGTTCTCTGTTTCTGCATTCCAGACAGCTGTTTAGATTTACTATGGGCAGTAATTCTAATGGAGTGACAGTGGGAAGACCATGTTTTACGGCCATTAGGAGAAACAATGCTTGGGCAGATTGGGTCTTAGATGGAACTGTTGTTGGGTCTTAGATGGGACTTAAATGTACCTCTAATACAAGCAGACAATTAATGGGATGTTGAGCTATAGGCAGCGTTAGGATACAAAGAGACAAACTATACTATGAAGACTGAAACCTACCTTTTGTCAAATAGGAGAGTGTTTGGGATCCTTTATAAGAGGGATTAGTCAACTAAACAGAAGTCTTAATGAGTTTAGCCTAGAATTTAGTCTAGAATTCTTTACATTTGATTTACCTGTAGACATTTGTTTCAATCATGTTCATAAAAACCTAATTTACAGAGTAAATTTTTTCTATGTCTTGCCATTAATTTTGTAAGAAGTAAGGTAAATCAAGACAGAATCAACACATTATGTGCTTTATGAAATAAGTAGAACCAAACAAAGGCATCTTTGCCAAGATGTGCCTCTAGGACCTTTACTATGGGAGAGGATTTCTTGCCAGTCTGTGAAAACCAGTGTATTAGCAGATGGTGACCTTTGGGAGGTACTTGTGTGTGCTGGGCACAGAAGGAGCAGATGGCTTTGGGCAAGCCTCAAACATAACATACTGAAACAAATTCATAAATATTCAGTGTGTGGTAAAGACTGTAGGTCTATGAAGATTCCTCTCAGGGCAAATGTGGGTGTTAGGGGTCCTATTTTTCCATTCTAACGTGCTTATTCCTTCCTTGTTGGACATAAGCCATGATGATGCCAGTCTGTGGGGCTATGCAATGTGCCAGAATAAGGAAGGAGATTTAACTACACAGCTACCTGGTCTGTACAGGGAAGTGGAGAAGGGACTGTACAGGAAACTAGCTTTAACGTTGCCTTAGCTTTTGGTGATTTAATATTTGCTTTGTAGTGTCTGAGTAACTTTTTGATAGGGATGGGATGGATAAGAGCATGAGGATCCACCATACTGAATTCTTGCTCCGCTTTTTCAGTTTGGTATTTTTGGACTCCTGTGTTGTTTGTTCAACTGATATGTACTTCTGGTATTGCAAATGAGTCCGAACTAAGGGTAGGTGCCAAAAACCCCAAGAGTATAACCAATCTTTTAGGCTCCATTTATATTTTCGGAGTATTTTTCCCAGGAAAAATTAATCTTGTTTTGCTAATAGGTGGCTTTGCTGCCAAGTACCAAGTGTACCTGTGAAAAAAATAAGCAGCATTTTCTCAGCGTAATATTTCATGTACAGAGTAAGATGGACCCTCTGTCCTTCAGCGTAAGATGGACCTTCTGGCTTCTTCCTGCTGACCTCGTGAATGGATTTACACAGTCTGTCTTTGGGTCTCTAAATGAAATGACATGAGATGTAACATCTCTTGCTGATGTCACAAATCTGAGAAGTTTGATTTGTTAAAAATCTGTTGGATCACTTACTCCTTTCACTGTGCGTCTGTGCAGAATTACTTCTCATGAAGTATTTTCTCTCAAAACTTTTTCATGTATGGTGATTTATTACCGTTTTATTTCTAATGTTTATGCCACACATTGTCTCTCAAAGGATCAATTTTTCAGGGTAGTCACCACTGAGGGTGATCTGCATTTGTGAGACTGCACTCAATTTTGGAGCCAAGAGGGAAGCATTATTATGAACCACTGGCTGGGATTTTGGTGAGGAGTTGCTGAAAATCATCTTTGTAGGAAATGACTGCATTTACGATTCAGTCATTAGGGATTACTGACATTTAGATTTCAAAACTAAATTTTGAGTGTTCCCGTTTGGGAGGGGTTGACCTTGGCTGGCCGCCAGATGCCCACCAAGCCACTCTGTTACTCCCTCTCCTCAGCAGGACAGAGGGAGAAGATACAATCAAAACCTTCTCGTGGTTTTTTTTTTTTTTTTTTTTTTTTGTTTTTTTTTTTTTTTTTTTTTTTTTGTTTTTTTTTTTTTTTTTTTTTTTTTATTTTTTTAAGTTTTTTTTTTTTTTAAGTTTTTTTTTTTAAGTTTTTTTTTTTTTTTTAATGAAAAATGCAAGGGCTGCACACAGAAGCAAAGCAAAAGCAAAATTTATTATCTTATTCCCAGCAGCAGGCAATGTCCAGCCACTTCCTGGGAAGTAGGGCCCTGGTGCAAATGCCTTAATCACTGAAGTCCACTCTCCCCCTTTGCTTTTGCTATTGAGCGTGGTGTTTTATGATATGTAATATCCCTTTGGTCAGTTTGGGTCAGCTGTCCCGGCTGTGTCACCTCCCAACCCCTCACCCACCCCCAGCCCGCTGGTCTTTGGGTGAGGTTGGGGATGACTCTGTGTGAGCATTGCTCAGCAATAGCCAAAGCACTGTTCTAGATACAAATTCAAAGGGATTTTTACAGCTCCAGTACAGAATATTCTTTTCTACTGTAAATTGCCTTAAGCATTTAATTTGCATTTTAATCCCAGATTTTGTAGTTACTAAAAGTTTTCTGGTCAAGCAAAACTTGAAGTTTTAAATTATCTGAAATTGGAGGTCAGTCAGCAGTTGTTTTGTCCCTACCTCATTCGTATTAATTCTTGATACTAAATAAGAGTTTTGTTTGGATCCAAGTTCTAAATGACTGATGACTTCTTTATTATTTGACTTGATTAATTTTCTGGAAACTGAGGTGTTTTGTCTTTTGAATTTACACTAACTAGTAGTTTTACTGGGCTACATTTCACAGAGTGGTCATCTTCATGAAACCTTATATTTCTTTGTGATTTTTATAACTCAAAACTACATTTTGAAGTTAGATAGCAAAATCCAATAATGCATATATTAACTCTACTAATGTTTTAAATAATTTTTTTATGGTTTCAGAGTAGCTGATCTGAGAACTATAGTTAACCTTACTGCTGTGAAGTGATTTATTAATAGAGAGTAGAAGCCCTTTTTATCTGACTGAAGGATTAAAATAATATTAAGTTAAAACTATCTAGTTCCCTCCCTTTCTTCTTCTTCTGTTCCTTTGTAAGATGAATAAAGGTCATTTGAAGTTAATGGCTAGAACATTTGGAATTAATAGCAGGAAATGCTCTTCCTAAGAATAGGTGATCTCTCTTGTAGGCAGGGCTAAGCCCATTTCTCATCATGAGATGTGTTCACTTGCTCATAATTCTGGTAAACTTTAAAAACTAAGGCTGAGCATTTCCATGTCAGCTGCCTGCTTCAGGTCAAAAGTGGAATTTTTATTCAAAATACTTAGCAGTTTCCAAGGCTGAGACTAGGATAAACTTTTGTTCCCTTGGAATTAGTAACAAGAGGTGTGGGTTTTTTTGTTTTGTTTTTCTTTTTTTTTTTTTTTCTTTTTTGGTAAGTTGTTTAACAGCTCATTTTTCTTAGCATTTAGGGCTGAGGACCTGATGCTTGCTGAAATGGAAGTCTTTTGTGCTAGGCATGTGTCCTTGGCCATGGAAGTCTTCTAATTTTGATAAAGTTTCATATGACTTCAAATAAAGAATGTTTACAAATACTTCCAAGACCTCTTTCTTAGCAGCAGTCCTGGAATAGTATGTTTAAGGAATCCTCTGAGGGTTGGTGGGAAGATGGAGAGTCATTTGGTAGAAGGGAGATAATAGGCAAGGAAAATTGGAGCATCTCGGGTAAAGGGATTTAGCAAGAAGCCAAGGAGGGATGGACCAGGGTAGTGTAGAAATTCAGGAGACAAAGTGATACCTGAATACAGTGGTCAAATGGAAGAAAAGGTGCAGAGGCGTTGAACCTGGGGGAGATGAACAGAAAGTCATGGGCCAACCAACACATGGTTTTCTCCAAAGCCCCAGTGGAAGTGCTGTTTCCTTTGACTCAGGGTGGTGTGAAAAGATTATACTTGTGTGAAATCTACAGCTAGCTCTAAATGTGGAACACAGGAAAAATGGTTCATTGATCTGGTCATTTACTGCAGTGTCTCAAGGATGATGGGGTTATGTGTGAGCTGTATGCAGTGCTATATGCTAAAATGGCATTTAAAAAAAACCCAAAAGTTATTAACATACTCATTGAGATTTAGGATGGGGAGGACAAACTCTATTCTATAGCCTTCTGAAACTTAACATTCATGATATAGAGGTATTTCTTCCTTTGCATGACCATCATAACATTGCTTGTGAAATAAACCTATGCCAACCTTGAACTTGGTACATGTGCTGGATGTCTACTGGTTATCGGTTGAGTGAAGGAGAATCCTGCTTTATCTGTACTAGTGTTCTCCCAGGAGCTGCAAAATCTTGATGTGCGTAGTGAATAAAGCAGGAGACATAGGAAGTAAAAGGAAGTTTATATGGGTAAGGTAGATGAATCCATCTGGGGAGAGATGGGTCCTGACTCTGCAGAGTTTAGTCTGTTGCTCAACAGTGACTTAATATTTTGCAGATTTCATCTTTTTTCTTTATGTTGAAACTGAGATCCCCAAGACTGATTTGCAGAAGTACTGGGTATTTGTAACTCAAAGTCCATAATTTGAACACATTCAACTGTTAGGAATCTGAGAGTGAAGACCCTGAGGCCTCCTGTATGTTTTTGGGAATTAAGCTTATTTCACCTCAGTTTGCACGTTGCCCGAGAAGTGTGGATATTGCCACTCCCACTTTCCAAGGTGCATTATGAAGATTGATTAATGGCTGCGATGAGAGCTATATAAAAGGTCCTGATGAAACCAATATTCCTGCCTTGATGGTAGGATTTGAATAGTCTGGTCCGAAAAAAAGATACAACCTCATATGGAATCATCTCTGTTGTGTAGAGAATAAAGCCGAAGGTCTTGTCAAAGGATATGGCAAAGGATGAGTACCTGATTAAAGACGATATCTGAATGCATAAGTGCAAGAAGGAAAAATTAAGCCTGTACAGGCAGCCATTCCCTAACTTACCAATGTTTGACTTCATGATATTCTGAATACTCTTTTCATGCAGTATTTTTTAATGTGTAATTTATGTTTCCACAGGGAAAGAGACTGGTAGAGTAATCATGAAGAGAGGGTGAAATGTGAAGCTGTGTATTAGAAGACCTCTAAATTTAGTTATAGCTATTTTTTGTGTGTGGGTATAGGTGCTTGCTTGATGCTGTGCTGACATCTATAGTTCTGTGGTAACTGCTCTGAGAATGAAATGACCACAGACTGATCTTCCACAGTTGCAGTATGTGTGGAGGTGAGCCCGTGGCACCCCCAGAGGAGGCAGTTGCTCAGGCAACTGGGGAATTTTGTCCAGTTGCTGCCTATCTCTGTCAGTGGATGAAGGCAGGCTTCTCCTTTAAAGGCTGAAAGCCTTTTACAAGTGCTTTATTTACAGTAACAAAGAATTGCTAGATTGCTAGGGGCACATTATGGAAAATGAAAACAACCCTGTTCTTCTGTATTTTCTATTCTGTAGGTAAAATACAAAAGAGACTTTGAAGAAAGCAAAGGAAGAGGGTTCAGTATTGTGACTGATACGCCCGAGTTACAAAGACTGAAAAGGACACAGGAGCAAATCAGTAATGTATGTGACTGCTACCTCAAGTGATTGTTGACGGAGAACAAGTGTGTCTAAGTGTGTTTGTTGGTGTTTCTGACGAAGTCTGTGTGAGTGAAGAATGTGATTTCGGTGATAGATTTGTGTATGTCTGATTTTGAAGTGTGTGTAACTGTATACCATGGACTTGTACAGCACATTGGAAACGTGTGTTCACCTCTCCAGCTTTCAGCTAATATGCTCAAAGTATTTTCTTTATTAAAATGATTTTACACTTTTTCTTTTTCTAATAGATTTGCCAGCGAGTAAAAATACTTTTGTAACTTTTAATTTACATGTAAACTATATAAATTTTGTAAGTTATACAGTTTTCTCTCTTTTTTAGCAGGGTCTGTAAAACTGAAAAAAATAGCATAACTGGCAAGATGGAATTTTCTAGAAGCAGATAAAATTTTCATGCTGAGTTTTAAAAGAAAATTACTCAAGACAATATTCTGCAAGATGAGAAAGAAACGGCAAATAGCAAAACTTAAGGTGTTTCATTAGCTTACAGGAATGGGATTTTTAAAAATGGGATTTTTTCTGACTTACTATTTTCTTTTTTAATTTTTTTTTAATGTACTTACTGACTAACTTTCACTAGGAAAGTTATTTGTTTGTATTGTGTTCCCTCATAACATGTTTAACTCACTCTGTGAAGGAATATTGGGTGATACGTAGTGCAAGTTATGTTATATACGAAATAGATAAGAACTAGTGTGAGCTAGAAATGATACAGAATCAGTACTATTAGCTTGTCTTGGCTTTCCTCCTGATCATTCTTCTGCTGCAAGAACTTGGCCCCAATGGATTATTTTGTGAAAATGTTCTTCAATCATTCTCTGTGGTAATAAAACTACAGCATGGCATCAGAGACACCCAATGTAAGTATGATCAGAAGAAAATGATGGAATTTCATAGAATCACAGAATTACCTGGGTTGGAATAGACCTCCGAGATCATCAAGTCCAACCCTTGATCCAACCCCTGGTTCACTAGATCATGGCACTCAGTGCCACATCCAGCCTCAATTTTATTTACTTGAAAGAAAAACCTTTTTTCAGGTTGATATATTATCTGAAAAAAAAAAGGTCAATGAAAAATATTAGTTTTTCACAGCAATGGAGATGTGCCATTCTTGCCAAAGCATTGACTAGTTAAGATTTTGATGTCCAGAGCTGTTCTTAGAGGTGAAAAATTTGGGCTCATTTCCTGGAGCCTTGGCCAATGGAGAGGACAGCTAATTTAAGGGGTGTACAAATGCTCCTATGCATAGATAAGATGAGAACAAAAGCTCATCTCTTATGTTCATGCTGGGTTAATTGAAACTACTGGTTTGTAAGAGAGGAAGATGTATTCTTCAGAGTGGCAAAAAGCATGGCCATTAAGACTTCCATTTGGGATCTGGGAAACTTCAGTGAGTCCCTGGTTTTAATCAGCTGTATTTTTTATTCAGACCAGGAACGTAAATTAGGTCCTCTCGTGACCTATAGAGCTTCCTCAAGCAAGAGTGATTCTTTTGCGTGGGGTAGCTCTGGAACGCATCAAGGAGATGAAACGAGCAATACTCTGATGAATACTTAATCTGTCACCCGGGTCTGCCCCGTTAGGAGAGGTTGAGAGGAGTAGCCTGCAGCAGGCCTGTGGTGCTCAGTTTTGGATATTGGCATGCCAAGAAATTTAATTAGATCTCTCAAGCCCAGTACCCTCAACATCAGACTACAGAATAGTATGACACAGCTCACTTGCATGCTCTTTATCTCTCTCTCTCTTGTTCAAAGAGCATTGGGTTTTCTGTTGTGGGAAAAGGAGATGACAAAAAAACAAGTAGTTTTGTGCCATGGGAAAGAGCTTTCTTCCCATCTCAATATTTAAATGGATCAAGGTTTCTCTTCTAGTGATGACCTTGCTGCACAACTTATGATACTGTCTGGTTCCTGAACTAAAGATACCTATCTGACTTTTCAGTCTCAGAAATAGCTTTTTTAAATGTGAAAAATGGTTTTATTTCAGTTTTCTTCCTTGGTGATTGCATGTACCACTCCTGTCTCTTCATTTTTAACCACCCAGTCTTAACAATTTAGATTTGTTCTGTCCAAACTTAACAATACAGAGTTGTTTTCTTTTCTCTATGTATGTAGCTGACAGAGATTCCAAGTAAGGAACTCTGTTGTAAAGAATTAATCTTGAAGTGTAAAATGGAATTTCAAAATGTGAATGAAAAAAGAAGTTGCATTTAATTTCTGCTTATGCTTAAATAATAAATTCATTTATAGCATTATATACTAGAAAAATAATTCTGCATAGGACATGACTTGAATCTAATTAGAAAACTGCTGTATTATAGAAATGCGTTCCACACAGAGTAGTTTCTGTATTTATCAGATAAGCAGTATATATCATGGACTAAGGATCTAACTAAGGTTTCAAGACACTGAAAGGTAAGCACTTTAATAATTCTGGATTAATTTTACTTTTCATATATAGAAAAATGGAAGAATGCTAACGTGTCTATTCAATTTTCAGTTTTGTTTTGATTTCGCCTTGAAGTGTTAGATACTTCTCAAAGAGCCTATTTGAACCAAAATTGTAATAACTTCATTGAAGGGGTAAGTGAGCATAGTTAACTGTGTAGATATTCTTGATAAAGATAAATAAAAAAATAAAACTAATTATAATAGATGTTAATTAGCATAAATTTTTTTTAAAATTGTCTTTTTTGTCCTGATGTTAAGTTTGGCATCATACATGAATATTAGCACAGTGCTCTGACTTTTTAAAGAATCTCATATGCTATGAATATAAACCTTGTGAGGAAAAAAAAAAATCATAAAACAAGTGGAAGGAGAGTGGGTTGACAGAGGGTGTTGGATTTTGGTTGCTATTTTGTCACCAGCAGCCCTACCCCTGAAGACTTAGACCAAACTTATGGAATTTATTTTATGTCACAATGGAGATATTAGGGCCAGAATGCAGTTTCTTAGAAAGGAATAAAATGTATCCCAGTATCTCATGGGGTTTTTTGTCATTAAAAGCCCAGTTCTGCAGATGTACAACATGCTTTTTGCATTGAATATGTAGTCACTACAAAAAATATATACTCTTCACACAGAAAAATGTGTAAATTTTGTTAAAGGATCTTGCAGTGGTTTTTGTTTTTCTTGAACTTTGAGAGTATTTTCAATATGAATATTCTCAAAATGAGGGTATTTCTATAGGTGGTTTTGCAAATAAGCTAACTGCACCCTGGTTTTGCAAGGAAAAAGTTAAGGTGGTAAATAGAACAAAATAATTAAAGATGATGGCAAAAGATTATTGCTCTGTCATGACACTGGCTAAATGAGGAAGTAGGAACTCAATATAATAATATGTTCTTTAGGGAAATGGAACACTTTCAGTGGTTTGCAGCAATGAGCTGCTCCTTACTGCCACTGCACTTTTATGTCTAGCTATATCAGTTGAAGCACGTGTTATTCTATGTGCAATAAGCTGCTCTTTCTTAAATCTGTTCCTGGTAAATGTCTGCAAAGTATAAAATAAAACAGGTGTCCGTACAAATTGATGGAGTGAGAAGCTTTCATTAAGATAAAGGCCAGTGCTTGGATAGTAGAGGTTGCTGCCTTGGTTGTACGGCACAAAGGATGCATGGAAGCTTTCACAGTGGTCGCCCTGATTGCTTTTAGAGCCCATGAAAAGGCATTTCTCACTTCCATATTAATGCTGTTACGAACTTAAATCATGTAGGAAAGGAGCAAGAAGCACTGCACATCTGTGCCCTTCTTCCCTTTGAGAACTAGCAAAATGAAGTAATACAGTTCATTTATTTGTATGTGACTCATTTTTCCAGTAGGTTTGGATTGTACATGAAATGAAAACTGTATGTTAATGCAAAGAATGAAAATAAGAAAACATTAAATCTGATTTAAAAAGCACGTTTCTAAGGTATCCTATTTTGGTGAAGAAGTTAGGAAAGACAGTAGAGTTAGTGAAGGGAAGGTCACTGAATCACCCCCCTATGGGGTAAGAGAGTGTCTCCCTCTTGTATTAGGACTTGAACTCCTCACTGAAATTAGTGAAGCCTGTACTGGCTGCAGAGAGAGAGCATGAAAGTCCTGAAGCCTTTTTGAAAGTGTTTTATGTGGATTTTAATGAGAAGCTGTTTATTAGTTGTCTTTAAATGTCTTTTATGAAATATGGTACATGATGTTGTTGTTTTTTTTTTCTTTTTTTTTCAGTGTCAAGGTTCACATTCTACCACCACTCCAACTTATACAGCTTCAGGGATGCAGCAGAGGGCAGGGTTTCCCTCATAATTTGAATCAACTAAACACCTGTTTTCTGGAGAAAGATACAAATGATAAGGAATTGGATACTACCTCAGATGTGATAAAAATATGTCTTCAGTAGCAACTAAAGCAGAACACAAAACATATTGCTACTGTAGTTGTGCACATCTGCATATCTGAAATTAGAAACTGTCCCTAACAGACAATGAGCCATGGCTCCCTATTTGGAAGCTATTGGCAGAGCTGTTCAACCTGTTTACTTGCTCAAACATAAAATGATCTCTTAAATTGCTAAAACAGATTGTAGAGAAAATTGGCAGGAGAAGATGTTAACAGAGCCCAGAGCTTCATTTGTAGGATTCGCAGAGCCTGCCGATACTTGTCTCCAATGGCTTTTTTTCCTCCACTGAAGTGAAGGAGAAGAATAGGGAACAGGAAAAAATAACAGCAACATCAATGTCTACATTTCAACCATCCATCAAACCAACCATCAACAAAGAGACTGGGTAAGCATGTTAAATCGCGCACAAAAAGAGTTTATGCTGTTCTGGGCAGTGCTGGGATTTTAACTACTTCTGAAGTGATTCAAACTTTATTTGACTGTCCTTATATTCCTAAGCATGACTTCTATGTTGTTGTTGTTTCCCTTGGAATATAAGCATTTAGTCATGTATGACAATTGTATCTACTAACACAGATGAAAAGCACTTGCTGACCAGTGCCTGAATTGCTGCATGTCCGTGGCATGTGGGTTAGGCTGGATGCACCATGGTACCGATTGCCTTCTGCTCCCCTTGATTCATCTGACAGTTTTAACATGAACTACAACTCTGAGAGCTATTCATTATTTGGTGTGCTGTAGGCTTAATTCCACACAGCTGCACTTCAAATATGCTGCATATAACTCATGTGATTAAGCATCTATCAGTTGCCTTCAGCAGCATTTTTTTTCTGGCTGGAAACAAGGAGGCTGAATATGTAATTCCTATTGCTAATACGAGTGTATCTCTTCAAGAAGGTGGAGCTCCTACTGCTCTCCTTTGCAGTAAACACATATGCATAGATTCACATCCAACCTTGTTCCTTTTGTGGATTGATCTTCCAAGCTTGCTTTGTATAGATACATACAAATAGAAATTCTGAGAAGCCCCAGGTCCTTTGACTTTCTAATATTTCTGTATTGAAGGTTTTTTGACTTCCCATTTTCAGTAAGCAGAAATCATTCTGCCTTTAAAGGTAGAGTCCTAATAAGTGCTTTAGAAATGACATAGCAAAAGAATCACATTATTTTTCAATGACCATGAGTAGCTTTTGCAGATTTTTATATAGCTTCCATATTTTGTAAGCTTTCAGAAATTGAGAGGAAGCCATATGAGGAGTGTCTGCGGTCACTTCGTCTGTTCAGCCTGGAGGAGACTGAGGGGAGATCTCATTGCATTGTACAACTTCCTTGTGAGAGGAGGAGGAGGGGTAGGCACTGATCTCTTCTCTTTGGTGACCAGGGACAGAATCTGAGGGAATGGCCTGAAGTTGTGTCAGGGGAGGTTTAGGGTGGGTATTAGAAAAAGGTTCTTCCCGCAGAGGATGGTTGGGCACTGGAACAGGCTCCCCTGGGAAGTGGTCATAGCACCAAGCCTGACGGAGTTCAAGAAGCATTTGGACAACACTCTCAGGTACATGGTGTGACACTTGGGAACGGTCCTGTGCAGGCCTAGGGGTTGGACTCACTGATCCTTGTGGGTCCCTTCCAACTCGGCATGTTCTGTGATTTTGTGAAAATGACTAAACTCATGCTTAAGAAATGAATCTGTGGAAATTTAAGTAATATTTTAGATAGAACTTGTGCTAAAAATTGAAACTTTTGAGAATGCATTTGAAACCTCAGTGTGTATTCTACTTAAAAAAAAAAATCTTTCTTTACTGATCATTATCAAAGCATTATGCAAAGCTAGAAAAAGACAGTATTAAATTAATCCCTATGTATATGAATTCTTTACTTATGCTTCCAATAAAAAAGTCTGAAGTTATTTAATGTCATGGTGCTTTGTCACTTCTTCCTGCTGTGATCCCTGTGTAGAAAAATAGTCACCAAACATTCAGCTTTCTAATATTTTCTTTCATTTACTGTTTATTTACTGTATGGTATGATATTCCACACACTATAAAATGTAAAAAGAACCTGTAACTTCTTCATGGAGTTTTTTTAAAGCTTCTTTCTCACTTTAATGGTTTTCATTTACATTGTTGTCAGAGTTGCCTAAGAAATGGCGAGGTCTTGGAATCCCTTTTATGCAGACCTTATTTAAATGAAGAACTAAAGCACAGAGATTAAAGTATTTATGTTAATGCAGTAAGCAGCACCTAGAGTAAACCATTATCTTCTGTGTCAGCCTTCCATCAGAGGGAGAGGGAGGCAGAGCCTTTGCTAGGGAATTTTACAGCTATTTGTTGAGAAGCTGGAAAAGATTGCTGTGAATCCAGAACACTGTGTTCATGATTCATTAGGGGTGGCACTGACTTCTTTTTCTGTCCCCATAACTTTTTCAGATTCTCTTTCTTGATCTCTGTTTCTAAATCCTCGTGGTACACATGACAATAGCTCCCAACATGTGGAAGAAACATTATTTTTAGACCCCAAAATGCCAAGTTGAAGGATACCTTTTGGAATGTTATATAGTCATTACAATTATTATGTATGAATCTGTCAGTACAGGTGGAATCAAATAATTTGGGTAACTTTATGGTAAAAGTTCTGCCAAGCACGTGGATGTTCAGTTTGCATCAATGTATAACTCTGTTGTATTAGGCCATATTCTGTGGGGATAGTAAAATAGATATCCCTAACAAGGTGGCGTTCTTCACCTGCTGGAAGTCAACTACCTGGTCCAGAGTGGGAGAAAGAGTGATGTTATGAGGCTGCTTCTTTTGTAAGACAGGTGGAAAGGTGCATAACTCCTTACTAGGAAGAACAGAAGCATTTTGTCACTGAGAAGCTGGAAAACAAATCCCTGCCCAAGAGAGGCGACTGCATTTGGAAAAACCGTTAGCATTAAAAATAAGTATTTATAATGGCTATTATATCCCATACTGCCCAGAATAACATGAGATGTGTGAATTCAGATAGGCCTTTAGGATAATTCCAATGAAACCCTGACCCCAAATGTATAATGAAGTTCAGGTGAGCTACTAACATGAGAGAGAAACACCACATTAGCAAATTGTATAAAATGGAAGTGCTTGTCTGTCGGACACAAGTCTGTTTGGACTTGAATGGCATGTGACCTTGGGACAATTTCGGTGTGGGGAAGGCTCCCTTTTAGCATCCCCTCTTTGAGGATGGTAAGTGACCTCAAAGAAGCCTCTCAAATGTGAAGCTGAAACTGTACTCAGAGATGCAGGGGGAAATACTTTAGGTAAAGTGTATCTCTGGTAGTCAAAGCGAGCCAATGTGATGCCTATATAGCTGCTTCTTAAATGATCTTATTCCATCTGACTTTATTCTATAGGCTTGCTTAGAAAAATCTCTTTTGTTTAGTTTTTTTAAGCATGTAAAATATGATATATGTTACTGTGGTTGATTATATTTTTTTAGGATTTCTGAAGTATTTTATAAGTTTACAGAAAACGTTGTTGTAACTATGGCCTATTTTTTTCTGTATCACTGTTTTCATCTGAAATTAGATGATTACAAAAGTTATGTAGTCTCAAAGTTTCAAAAAATTTTCAGTGAAGTTCCACAGGGAGTAATATAGTCTTTCTGATTCTAATTTAAATAAATAAATTTGACAGGATGACTGTAACCTTGCTCACTATATTGACAAAATAAAATGAGTTGTGTGGTGGAAATAAAGCAAGCCATCCAGAAAAATCCCCAAAGGCACGGATTTACTGCATGTGTAAGTGGGTCAACTCATGCATGAGAAATGAATGCTAAATGTAAATCGGTTGCAAAACTGTAGACTTTAAGTAGAATTGAATCAAGTGCTAACCTGAATATTTTGATAGGGATGTCCTATCATGCTTCTCTTTAGAAAACAGTGACAAAGCTGAGAATTACAGAGAAATAACTAAAAGAGATATTTGTGTTAATTAGAACAGTGTCATTGAACTCCAGAATCAAAGGCATTGTATACATTGATGTCATTGGCATTGGTAAATTTTAAGTTGAACCTGTATTTAATTAAACCTGTATTTGGGTTGATGAGTTGCCTTACATGACATACACTTCAATTCAATAAAGACTGCTGTATTTCTTAATGAGCAAAATGTTTGATCCAGTCTAGAAAAATACTTCTTGGGTTTTGCCTGGTTAAAATAATAATAAAATAGAATTATCTAGTTAGGAGATAGAAAAAGATAAAAATTTCTCTCTCCTTGATTTCATTTTCTGTTTGTGGTAACAACATTCATATTTCAAGGCAAGGCTTATATCAAAGGCATCAGTAATTCAAAAAACTGCTAAATAATCTTCAAATATGTAACATAACATTTCGTGGACTTCATTTTTTAATCCATGGTAATTGCCATCTTGTCAACAGATGCATTTGTTACAGACACGAATTGACATAAAAGTTTACTTCTGTACTTATTTACAACTCTGAATATCCTAATTGGAGGCTAAACCAGCTATGTAAATGTGAGGAATAAATTGACAGTTATGCTATTTTCACATTTTGCTATGGTATCAACTGTATTGCACATGGCTCTTTGTGCTGTAGTTTATGAAATGAAAAATTCCAAGCTGTAATGAAGACAGCTATGAAAAGTGTTTTGTGGCAACTGTTGTAAGAACCTATCTATTGTCTGACTAAAGAACTCGAGTCTCTCTTTAATCACTCGTGACTTCAAGATTTAATCTACTTGGAAGGTTTCTGATATTTAAATATATGTCTCTTTTTTCTGTTGTGGTACTAAGCGACTAAATTATGATAAAACCCCAACAACTTATTTTTCCTGTGTCACTTGCATATTTTAGCTGTATCAAAATCACTAATTATTTTTAATGAGTGCATATTTTTGAAGTCATTGTTTTTTGCTTATAGAAAAAGGACAACGAAAATAAAACCTCTTCATAGCAGCTCAACTTGGGAGCTAATTAAAATGAAGCTTTTAGAATTGGAAAAAATTAATTAGCCAAAAAGTTTAGAAGTAGCACCTCCAGATATCTTTGAGTAGTTAAAAATGATTGCAAGGAAAATATAAATTCTAATTTTCTTGATTTACTATACTGTCCATTACCTGCTTGTCATTTTACCTTTTAGTTCTGTCTTACCTGATGCTTTTGGGCTGTGCATCAGTTGCTAGGGCAGCATCTTAAGCATTAAACCTCCTGCTGAAGAACACGGTGCTCTGCTTCTTCTGCTAATATAATCTTTAATCTTGATCCCTGGAGATTTGAATGTCTCACCCCTATGATGCTCACAGGCTTCATTGACCTTGACAACAGGAGTATCTTGTCCTCTGTGGCACTCAATTTTTTTTTTGCATGTTAACACATATGTCTGTGATTTCCTTAGGCTGTCAGTAGATACATCAGTTGTGACAAAGCCAGCACTGTAGGAAGTGTAATGAATGACTAAAATTTTTAACCATCCTAAGACAAGAAGGAAAGTAGCAAAAGTTTTTATGTGCCATTTCTGCTTTTGTCTACAAAGATCTGAGAGGATAAGTGTTTACTCCTCCAAAAAACAGATTAGAGTGACATTAGTATTGCTTGCTAACCCTTTCTACTCTTGGTATTTTATAATGACTTAGCTACAGAAGTATTTGTGTACTTTTTTTGAAAGGTTCTTTCTCTGGCTCACACCAACATAGTCTTGCTGTTAGCAACCATAATATTTTAATGGATAATTGAAGGGTGGTGGTTTTTTTTTCTTTTCTTTTTTTTTTGTTTGTTTTTCTTCTTTTTCAAGATCTACCTTGAGTTTCTTTCTTTTCTGTCCTTTCTCAATTCGTAATTAGTGACCCTGTTCAGTCCCTCAGAAGGACAGTATATAAAGAGGCAGATATTGAATATTTCACTAAGCAAGCTACAGACAGGAAATATAAGAAGTTTGAATGTCAGTCTCCACTGGACTTTGAGAAAGTCTAGTCTGAAGAAAATATCATTTGAGAAGTGGGTTTTTCAAACTTCAAGGCTAGCTGTTTTCAGCCTTTCTGAGCTTCAGTCCTGCTGTGCCCCTGATTTATATCTCCTTCCTCCTTTTTTCACTAGAGAATGATTTTTTTTTTGTGTGGCCAGTCTTCGCGAACGAAGATCTGGGAAAGGTGTTTTGACCTTTCAAGCCTGCGCAATGGATTTTTTAGGTGA
>JAWWLV010000088.1:18390379-18400431 GCA_035041135.1 Platyrinchus mystaceus
GTAGGTTTGTTTCGAGTGACCTTCTCTTAGATGGATGGCCTTAGGGGCTGACGAGCTCCATCTACCTGGGGGATTGTTCCTGAAGCAGGACCGGGAATCGAACCTGCAACCTTGGCGCTGAGAGTGCAGCATCTTAACCACTAGACCACCAGGGGTCCCCACTAGAGAATGATACTGTAAAGTGAACTCATACCCAGTTTGGCCCATCTAGCCCTTTTCTCGCCTTAGGAGGAGAAATATACTACAAACTGTGTGACATATGTTGTCAGGGTTAACTGATTTTTGTAGGGTTTGGTGTAACAGGATAGCTGTTCCCAGTTTCCCGAGCAGTGAGTGGGTAAGTAGCTGAGGAAGATATTGTGGCTGTTGTGGGTTTTGGCACGGCAGAGCTGGTCTTTGAGGGAAAAGGAGAGGATTTTCTTATGAGGAAACTGTGGCAAGACCCAGAGTCTTCACTGGAGCAAGGTCTGGGTGTCTCCAGGCTGTGCCTCAGTGTGCCAACACTGAGCAGAGATGCTGCTCCCTCCTCTTATCATTTAGTGGGACAAAGGCACTTTGTTACCTTTTATCTTGAATGAGATTGGCTACCATTTTGTTGCAGAGCTGGAGCAACTCAGTAGTGCTGTTCCCTCAGGCACCACTGATGGAAAATGAAGGATTCAGAGGATCTGGAAGGGTGCCTCAATCTCATCTCTCATGTTTTTTTTGCCTGGTAGGCAGGGAGACCCGCTCTGCTGTGGGCTGGGCTGCCCTCGGCTGCAATGTTGTGAGCACAAGGGGAAGAACCAAAGGTTTTATTTGCCTCTGCCAGCAAGCTGTAGACTTGACCAGGGCAAGGGAGGCAGGCATGGAATGAGGTCACTTGTTTGGCATAGCCTTTTGTTTAGCATTCCTTTCTGTACATTGTGTGTTTCTGGCTCAGATAATAGCTGGCTTGCTCTCTTGAATTGAGTCAGCAGTCAGGTTCCTTTTCAACAGAAATGGACTGGATGAAAGGCTCAAAAAAGCTTGGTGGTGATAGAAAATTAAGCAGAATTATCAATGAAGGTGATGGCAAAAAGTTATGGAAAGCTCTGACAGTATTGAGGGATTGGAGATTAAATGATCAGCCTATTTTGAAAATTTATATAAAATATACTGAGAAGACACAAATGAGGATTGAGCTGTCAGTGGGGAAAAAAAGATCAAGCAGAATAAGCCTATAAAGTCACAGGTAGCATACAGCTGCAGAAGTGAATGTGATTGTGTACAGTTTCTTATAAGGCAAGAATTAGGAGCAGGAAATGTAGCTGTCAGGCATCATACTTAAAAGAAAAACAAATATGTGGCATATAACAAAAATGTGAAACTCATTAATGTAGGAGCCAGGGAAGTCTACAAGTATAAAATACATTAAAAGAAAGACGAGACAAGCTTGTGAAAGTTAAATTTGAAGTATTAACTGTTGTTACCTAAATCCAATGACAGAATTGGGAAGGCTCTGGGATGTTAACAGCAGGAAAATGAAAGGATCTTAGCAAGGGGAAGACTATGTTTCACAGGTGCCTTGCCTTGGCATGCATTACTGAGCAGTGACGAACCATGGTGGTGTCATCAGTGATACAAGTGAGTCCATCAGCGAGCTCAGAACCTTGTGCTGTTTCTAGTCACAGCTGTGTCTCAGCCCTACCAAGCAGTGACCAACCCCTTGCATCCTTGGTTATACATAGTTGGCTTGAATGTACAGAGTTGAAAAGGATTATTAATTATGTACCTGACCCTTGACCCCTCTGATATCAACAGGCTTCATTCATGACATCTGATTGTCTTCCCAGCCTTTCTGTTACCAACCAGAAAGCCTGTCTGAGTCTTGAATGGCAGATTTTTGAAGAGGTGGCTGTGGTGCAAAGGTAACTGAGATATCACAGATATTTCCTACGTACATGCAAGTGTTCTTCCAACGCCATGGCAATTGACAGACAAGGTATTAGTCAAGAGTAAGATGGCTTTGATCCCACTAGCATTTTACTGGTTTTCAGGTGAATTCTCCTTATCATCTGACCACACCTTCCTTGGTATTGCAGGACTCTCTTGGAGCATACAAAGTAGATCCATTACAGATGAAACTAAAGTGAATTATGCACTCCAGCCACCAAAGTGTATCCAGTTCATTGGACCAGAGTAGAGCTAGACCATATCTACTCCCTCCTGCTGTAAAATATGGAATTTATGTTCTCAGAACTGTTTCATTCTAGAGAACTGCTCCCGTTATGCTGCAATACTTCCTAAGGGAAACATTGCTTAGGTTATCAGGCTTAGGAACGAGTGATCACTTTGAAGTTGTGTTCCTGTGAGACCTGAGAGTGATACTAACTGCAACTCCAGGCTTTAAAATGCAGAAAGGGGAAGGCTGGAAATAGTGGGTGCTGAAAATCAGATTGTTGCATGACCTCTGTATGCCCTGTCAAGGGGTCACTGAGACTTGTCTGGTGTGTGCACTAAACTTGTAATTTATGTTTGTGGAGGATGTCAGGAGGAAGATTCATGTCTGGATGTGCAGGTGCTCCATTAGGACTTAGAAAGACATGGATTGATTAGGTGGTTATTGCCATCTGCAAAATTAGCCTGGTCAGAGACCCCTGACAGGGAAGCGTGGTGCATAACCAGTGAGCCAGGCTGAAACTGATAGAGCCTCAAAATGTTAACAGTAGATAACTAAGATATCTGTGAGACCTATCACATCTGATATACTGGCTCTGAACTTTTGGGGATGACATACTGCATCTGTCAGATGACAGACTTGAATTTTGCCATGATTTTTTTTCTGTCTGGATCAGCAAAACATAGGCACACAGGCCTCTTCTGTGTGTGTGAGATACAGAAGGGAAGGCAAGTAGCCAGAAATTTAGCTGTGCTGGTTGCTGTTCTTTGGAAACAGCATATAAATATATGCCATATGTATAAATGAGACTTGGGAATTGAGTGTACCCCACAGGTATAAATGAGACTTAAGAGTTATCTGGAAGGCTTGTGTCTGTAGGAAAAGATACTCTTATGGCTCAAAACAGCATGAGGAACTTGGGCAATCCAAGGAAATCTGCTCCATGTGAGCAATTTGTTTATATTTTGCAACAGGACCCTTTCTGACATGAACTCCAAATAAAATGAGAGGGTTGAGAACTGAGGCACAGAGTCCTTCTCTGTTAAACTAATAAAACTGGCTGTTAAAATGTATCCCGTGGATCTGGCATTCATTCATGTGCATATTCTGCTCTGTGTTTGGTTTCTATTCTCAGATGTATACTGTGCAGAAACAGGGTCATTTGCTCAGTCCTGCTTCTTACTGGTTTTCAAGGGCTGGCTGGACAGAAGAAAAAGGATTTAGGAAGTGTCTCCTATTGAATGAGCACTTTGACCCACTCTAGTTATGAACATTGCACTGTTAGGGCCACTGAGTCAGGTCCTCAGCTGTCATCAGTATTGGCTCACAAAAATCTTGTCATGCACGTTTCAAGCCTGATCTTGAAAGCCTTGAGATTTTTGACCCTAAGTGTCTATCCAGGTTTTACCTGAGGTATTTCTTGCCTGTCAGACAATTTCTCTTAGACATGATTGAATGCATGGATCAACCATCACTGGTTTGTACTAAGACAGGGCAATACAGCTCATTACACCCGGATTTGGGAGGTCTGCTCTTTATTCCTGACCTCACTGATAGCATTCTTTGTTGCCTGTGGCAAGCTACTTCACTTCTGTTTCCTCTTCCACAAAACGGGGATAATGCTGCTGAGGGCCTTTGGAAAACTCTTTAAAGATATAATGAAAATGATAGAACAGCAGAATATTATGGCTGCTGGTGTTGCTACTTGTGTGGGTAAATTTTGTAAGTGGGAACACTGGAAAGAGTACAAGAGGGAGTGTCTTGAGTCATCAGTTTTAGTCTTCTCTTTTTTGGACAAGTATATCGTACAAAATTCTCAAAAACTGTGTCAAACTCTATATTAATATAATCATAGCTTTAACCTGTTCTTTTTGAAGACAGTTTTGTAACTTCACTGTCTGCAGATTATAAGTCTCATCCAATTTGTACAAAAAAATTCTTTATGGCAGGGCTATGTCTATTTGTGTGCGAGCATTGTGGTTTTGTTTGCATGGCGCTTCTGCCTCTGTTACAAGTGTCATTATCAGACTTCTGTTACATGATGCTGAAAAAGTAAGCAGTTTTTATGTGCCTGTGCAAAAGTCTCACTATTCCACAAAGTCCTACCTTTGCCTGTTCTGATAGGACACTTTTTTTTGAATACAGAGGATGGCAGTGTTTTTCATGCTATCATGAGATTTTAAAAATACCTTTCTTAATTAATTTCAAGGTTATATTTACTTTTCTTCAGAGCTGTTTTGTTGGCCTGCAGCCACTGTGTGATTGATTTGGATATGCAAGTACACCTTTTTCCAACTATCAAACCTATAACTTGCAGCAGAAATTCAAGTAATTCAAGAAATTCAAGACATTTCCTTTCTTAATGGGAATATATGAAACAGTATAAAGCTTAAAGATCTTGTTAAAATTCTTATTATCATTGATAACTCTACTAATGGCCATTAACTGTAGATGTGGACGTAGATCTTGGGTTTGACCTGTTGCAGAAAGCACTTCCTGGAAACTTTTTACTTTGAAAGATACTGAAATTTCACAAATGCTTTTGCTGCAGCATATAGCCTTTCGAAGTTTGGATGCTTTCAGGCACATGGCGTGATTCCTGGGGTGTCCTGCACAGGGCCACAAGCTGGACTTGATGATTCTGATGGGTCCCTTCCAACTCTAGAAGTTATTCATGACAGAAACAAGGACAAGCCTTTTACTGTGCTCAGAGTGCATGACAGTCTGTTGTGTAGGACACTTGTTGCAGATGTAGGTTGCTATGTATCTGTGCTGCCTGTGTATCTCTGGCATTGGAAAAGTCTCACTTTGCAGACCAATTTTTCATAAAAAAGTTGGGGGAGGTAGGAAACAGGAGAGAGGAAATAGAGAGAAATCAGAATAGTCAATACACAGTTTCATAGAGCCAAAGCAGAATTCAGATCTGAGTCCCTATTTGAAAAATTTGAACATGGGTCTTGCACCTTGTGTATGTGATATATTAAATCAATTTTATACAGAATTCTATGGAAATGACATGAAACTTTTCAATTTTAGAGGACAGTAATGTGCTGATCACCTTCAGTCCTACTGGATACACAGCTAATGTGGATTAATAAAAAGAATGAATAGGTGGCAGACACTTGGATTTGAAATACTGGCTGTCACTTTACAGTTATATGTTGCACATGAAAACCAAAGAGGCTTCCGCTTTAATGTGTGAGGCAACATAGCTCAAGATCTCCTCACGTATCTTGTCTTTGTGTATCTTTTACTGCCAAGATCTAGTGTTTGGCTGTTCTACAGACCAGAGACTTCCCTGTCCTTCCCTTTATCCGTTGCCAACTCCACCAAGAAAACTGAAGCTGAGCTTCTCTGTGTCTCTTGTTCTGCTGATGCCCAGCATAAGAAAAGAAATCTAGATAGTCACAACTAGTTTGCCCTCACAGCAAAGTTTCTTTTTGTCCTCTCAACTCTATCCAAACCATGAATGTGTTGTGGAGTGATTTTTCTCTGGAGGCAAGTCTTGTAACTTCCAGGTGAGATCTGAATTAGTCATCTTTGGCCAGTTTTGCCAGTGAGGTGTTCTGATGTGCCTCTTACTGTCCTGCCTTCCTTTTTTCACCTGGGACAGTCTTCTGCCATCTCAGTGCTTGGTAGCTTTCTCCTGAGACTCTCTGGTAGCATCTCATAGGGGTGCAATGTGTTTCTCAGAATGGGATTCATTTCATCTTAGCTTGTTATTTTGATTACAAAAATGCCAGAAAGTGTAGAGGCACAAGTGCATTCTCATATTGGTTTACTGAAACAGTAGATTTGAATACTTGTTCCAAAGACTTTTAGTTATCATGGTAAAGGAGGCCAAACCCTTTGGAAGATCTGTGTGGCCTGCTCCAAATATCTTGACAATGGATTGTTACATCAAGGGAAATCCCTTAGTTTGTGTGCAAGCCCAGAAGTTGGGGGCATCCTGCTGCTCTTTTTGGTTTCATTTTGTCACAGGTGTTTCACTGCTACACTGGATCCACATTGTTTCCTCTTCTGTGTTAATTTTACAAACCATTTTTTAGGGCCATGTTAGGATTCTGCTTCAGCAAACCAGTAGTAGTTTAAGCCTGGGTGCATGTGCTTAGTGCTTTAGGTATGACCTAGAGTAATTTTCCTAGAAAACTACATAATATTATTAATAGTTTTAGATTTTTTCCAGCAGTTTTTTTGCACTGATACATAAAGACTGTTGCATTTATATGATATTAAAGCAGTATCAAACCTGATGATAGAAAGCATGTCTCATTTTATTCAAATGCAGTCATGCAACCCTCACTTGTCTACAAGCAGACATATTTTTAATTGCTAAGCAAAGTTTATTTATGTTAGAGTCATTGCTCCAAATGACCTTGGGAATTTGCAGTCCTCTGCAGCTAATAGCTTTCTGAATGCAAACAGTGAAGCCTGAATTCTGTAGGTGAATAAAGTAATGCTTTGCTGTGTGTTAAGATGCTTTTTGTCTGGTTTGATAACGGCACTGTACTAAAAGCTATTTAATCTTTCTTATCAACAGTTGACCTTGATGTCCCTGTAGACACTCAGCATTTTTTTTGGTTCTAATTTGGGTAGTGTGCTCCCTTCTTAAGTTAATTGCTAGTTTAAAAAACTGTTCCCTTTTCCCTTTTCTTTAATGATAGTTATTTTAAAAGAAGTCTGCTACCCCAGAGCTAGCAATAATCAATCTTTTTGCCTTATTTTCTTTTCTTTTCTTTGTTACATATTTCCTTAATTAAATTTGAAATAATGGTCTATAAAGACTCCTTAGTCTTTTAAACTAAATTTCTTTTTGGTATCCTGAAAGTCTTGGTCTCGTACAGAGTTTTGCCAATATCTCTGCTTTGTCTGTGCTTTCCTACACAGATGCTTTCCACACTTCCCACTCATACATCTGTAGCTTTGGCAGGTTGACTAGAAATACTCTTAAGTCAGCACAAAGGAAATCAAAGCATTTTAAATACTCTTTTTTTTTTTTTTTTTTTTTACCCTTTCCTTTACTTCCCAGCTCAGTCTTAATTCAGCATATTTTACTGTAATTCTATTATGGAAATAATGATAATAGTGATGATGAGAATTCCCTACTCCACTTTGTGGAGAGAATATGTTTGACAGAGTGTTAAAAAGTAGCCTTTAATGAAAATAAATTCATTCTATTGATAAAAGGGCTAATAGTCAATATGGTGAAAAGCTGTACTGTCTTGAAAAAGCAATTTAAAACCCCTAAATCATAATTTTATTCCAGCAAGGCTTTTTTATTCTGAAATCTATAAGTAGATCTTATGTATATGAAGAGCACAAGAGCATTGATGGATTTCACTTTGCAGAACTGAGAGGAGATTTCTGCATGTAAACTTTTCTTTGAAAATGTGCTTTAAGAATAGAAATGTTGATAGTGCAAGATCTCTCTGAGTAGAGAAAAACCCCTGTGGTAGTTTTTTAAAAAGCAATGTTGTTGTTTGGTTTTGTCTATTACAGACACATCAACATTTGCACACAGAAATGACCATTATGTAAGTCATTGAGCTGGATGTATGTAAGGTTGTGCAGAAAGGATGCATGAACAAAGTATCCTTAATCAGTATTCCATAGCAACTATCTGCCAACTTCCTTCTGGCACTTTTACTCTGTTTCCTTCTTAAAGGAAATGAGATCATTCAAGGTAGGCTTGTCCTTGATGGAGGATGTGTAAAGTATCTTACATTTTTCTGAAGTGTTATTGTTCAAGACCTTGCTAGAATACGTTTTTGCTTCAAAATTTTTTATGGCAAATACTAAGAAAATAATTTAATATTGGAATTTGAATACTAAGAAATAGTCTTAAAAATTAAATAAACGTTCATTAAGAAACTTTTTGAACAATTGAAAACTATATAACTGTTTGAATGCAGAGTTTATTTGCCAACTTTAATCTCTCTGAGGACAATTCATAAATTTAACAGATGACAGCTTCTTAAACCAGTCCCTTAGTCAATATGGGAGACTTGATATCAATTTTTACTCTGATAGAGGAGAAGAATTAACTGGCAATTTAAAAATTAGCAGTTATTATATCTGTGATCTGATTAAAGTTCTTATGTGTAAGCAGATCATGACTCCAGGCAGTATTGTGTTTATTTTGACCTTTAAAAGGCCTTACTTGCAAAACTTAAAGCAATTAACTTAAACGTAGTATAACTGTAAATAAATTGTAACAAAATGCAAAATTACACTGCACAGAACCTTTGTTAGTCTTTGTTAAGAAGTGGTGGTCATAAAGGGGATTTAAAGGTTAAGGGGATAATCAAAGAATGACACAAATATGTGATAATTCGACATTGCTCAAGGTAGGGCAAGAGTAGGATACGAATACAAAAAGATTTTACACGAGTAACTGAACAATGAAATGGAAAATGTGATTGAAAGTTCAGAAAAATGCATATGTATAGCTTATATTTATAAAATAATGGCATCTGAACTGACCATTACCTCTCGTGAGCTACTTCTCTGAAGACACAATCTCTGTGCTTAATAATAGTGAATAGAGCAATTCATACATTGAAAATAAATGGGAAGACAATGGGAAACAAAAGAAACAACCTTGATTATATGTATTTGAAAGTCCCTTTTTCACTCATACTTTGAATAATATTTTTGGTTCTGGTACCTTCAAAAAAAAAAGTTCTGGAAAATCATAAAGGAAGGATAATTGAATTGGAGGAACGAATGAGTTCAGTCTTAGGAATCTTCAGCACAGACAAAAGATCTTTAAGAATTCACGAAGGTGTTGTAGAAGGGTCTGCACAGTCATCATAGAGAGTGTAGTCAGGGAGTGACTCCTATTTGTCTTCTCATGCAAGAACTGGCAAGTAACAAATGAAGCTCATCAGAAGTTCAGTCAAACCAAGCAGAAAGAGGTGCTTCTTTCCATTGCTGCGGAAAGTATTAAATGATGTATTTTTGTACTAGAAGACTGTGTGAGTACAAAAAAGTTTAGATTAGTTCAAGGACTAAGCACTGAGAAGAAAAATCTACTGCAGAATGAGAAAAAACACACCAGGCTCAGGAAATACACCAGTCTGAAGGTGTTTGGAGTCAAGGAATTTATAAGTGGGGGAAGTATCATATATATTTGCCCTGTCCATACTGCTTGCTACTAATGCTTGTGGCCATTCTTGCATAAAGAACACTAGGCCAGATGGACCTTTGGTCTAAGCCAGTACTAGAGACTCTTAAATTCTTTCTGATATAGAAGCAGCAATAAAACATTTATATAAAATATTTTTATAAAAATCTAAAATTTAAAACATATAATAGATGGAATGACACTGATTCTGAATGTACGTTACTATCTAAATACAATGGATACAGAAAGGTGAAAGAGTCCATTGTAAAAGGCTAACAGAGTTAAAAATAATAAAGCTTTTAAAATAAATGATCATTATAAAATGCAGTATTTTAGCTATAACCCACGTAACTTCTGCCAAGATAATCTTATTTCAAGTCAATGGAATGTGGTTCCTAATCCAATCCTTTCCAATTTTTCTCAGTGTTTTGTATGTTAAATTTTGAAATAAGTAAGCCCTTATTTCCTATTTGGGATTTAGGATTTTTAGATTTGCAACTAGGACACATAACAAGTTACAGTATTTTTGGAATGGAGCAGAAAGATGTGTTTATCCCAATTCCTCAAGATTAGTGAATCTGGACCACAATAGTGTTTAAAGAGGGTTTATTGTCTGTGATCAGTGAAGCACATGTCAGATGGCTGACTAGCAAATATCAAGATGTAGTTTTTATCAAAGGAGTATCTACAGTAGGGATGCTTTTAGTGGTTTCCCCAGTGGCTATTCCTTGGTTAAAAACTTGAACTATTTTTGTTGGTACTCCAGTGAGACAGATGTTTGCTGAT